>OV277857.1:72887243-73487243 GCA_922989275.2 Gari tellinella
AACAAAATACCATTTAACCCTTTACCTGATAGCCTATTTCTAGTATTGCAGGCCTACCATAATTTCAAAAAAAAAATCCTAAGATTTTCCCAAATTTTGATTTTAAAGCGCGATTTTCAAAATCGCGCCTTTGCAGGCGCGATTCCCAAAAGCGCTTTTTAATCGAAAATCTTTATTTTTGCGCTTTTGTATTTAAAAGTTAAAAACCATCTTTTCAAATATAAATCACACCATTGCAAACATTATCTATATATTACAAACATACACACACAGAATAACAGTATAAACTTTATTGCAATAAACACTGTAAAATAAAAACTATAATAAAAGAAAAATAAGGAAACATCATAAATACTGCTAGGGGCAACTCAACTGTATTCTCCATAGTTGCAAATATTTACTCTTTTTAGCAGTAGGTCCTATAGACCCCGGTCAGACAACTGTGTTCTGTGATAAGGATTAGAAAAGTTATAGTATCAATGTCTTACATCTGATTTTGCACATTATGACCAGTAAGTTAATAATATTCATATAAATATACTCATGGCTAGACACTTTTAGCAGGGCGTCACGTCCTGCCTTTATTCCATGACACCCTGCCGTAATTTAAAAAAAAAATTGAAAAATTCAAAGCCGATTTCATTTGGCTGCATTTTTTCTCTTGGGTATAGCAATTTTGCTCCCGTGTATAGCTTCTTTACTATATCGGCAATCTCGCTGTTTGCCTGCAATACCATATCACTTTATCGCTATGTAATGCGTGAACCTGTCGTGTCATAAAATGAAGTGTGTACACTACACTATGCAACATGTAGAACCAGACGTGTCATAAATAATGTGCATGCCGTATCTACTTCTCAGCCCTCAGTCGAATCGGAACCACAGGTGGTAATTACATGTTTGATTGGTTGTGGACAAGCTGCTAATCCAGTCAATGACCCGATAAGAACCAATAAAAATAGCATTCGGAATACTTTTATTGCTTTTCTCTTATTTAAAAGTCCGAGAAGGTGCCGTCTGCCGCACTGAATCGGGGATTAGGATTTTTTTCTGGTAGATTTTTGAAAAAATCCGGAGATTTCGGAAAAAATCCGGAGATCCGGAGAAATGACGAAAAATCCGGAGATTTAGGAAAAATCCGGAGGAATGGTAGGCCTGGTATTGACGATAGGTGACTATTTAAAGCAGGTTGAAAGTAAAGCAGAATGCGCCATATGGCGCATTCTGCTTTACTTTCAGCCTGCTTTAAGCTTTTACCTGTTAGAATAAGGAAACTATTAAATATGACACATATTCATTACGGTATAATTTGGAACTATTTTTTCAGCGGATGAATAAAATGCATGTGCTAAAAGTCGCTTATATAAGGGAAAGGGTTAAGTGTTGAAAACAATATGTTAGATAACAAAAAAAAAACTTCAATTCGATATGTACCCTTATCAGACGCGGGGCTACCCTGTATGTAGTTTGGATCAAAACTGTTTGAAAATGCTTGAAATTTCATGTCGCACTTAGTGAAAATACAGTGGAGAAAACGTTAACTGGTCTTTCCCAACAAACGCGTTTACGTTAAAACTTTTATTTCCATTGCAAACAGTTTGGAGCATCAGGCTCCAAACTGTTTGCCACTCAGATTAAGATTAATAATCAGGATTGAAAATAAGTTGTAATTTTCTCCTTTGTATTGCAATGCGTTTGCGTTTCGTTTGCGTTTAAACGGGAAAGAATAACGTTTTCTCCACTGTACTGATACAGGACAAAAAGTAAAACAGAAAACTCCTAACACACTCATTTATTTGCTGACTGACTGACTCGTTGGCCGATCGACCGACCAAAGATATTTCGAAGCTCGTTGTATGACAGAACTCTTTAGTCCAGTGCCATATGACACTGTAATAAAGTTCCTTAAATAGACTGGTCTACTGCATACAACAAGATTTAGCTTTTAACACGTTTTCACCAATATATAATTTATTACGTATATGTTTTGTCCTTTTTATTTTCCTTTTTTTATTTCCGTGTTTTACACACTCGTTGATCGAGATATTGTTGTATTTTTATATGTAATCTTTTTGGTTTGACCATTTCTCGGCGCCATATGACCATTGCATTGGTCGCGGTGCCGTAAAACCAAATTCAATCAATCATTGAGTAAAACACATGATCTGTTTAACCCTGGAAACCAATTTAAGTATATTTTGAAAACAGTCAAGACACTAATCGGAAGGCTCCTTAAGCCACGATCTCACTGTCCCGGTTTGGGTCCCCGGTGAGTCCCGGTTTAGCAAACAGGCAGTCACCGGCAGTCACCGGGAGCACAACCTTGGCGGCGCCGGGGACGACCGGCTCGATCCGGGGTCGACCGGCTTCCACCGGCTGCCACCGGCTAACATCCCCGGATGCTTTAAAATGTTTAATACAACCGGGGTCACCGGGAGTCCCCGGGACAGAAACCAGAACCGGCTTCAACCGGGGAATGCCGGAGCAACGCCGGGGTATGCCGGGGGCAACGCCGGATCTTTACCGGCACATCCGGGGCAGTTCCGGGTCTCTACCGTGAACAACCGGGGTGTTTGCGAGGATAAATTTGAATTTGTTTTTTAAAGAAATGCAGATTTCTAAATTTTGTTTTTAGTTTTGCGTTTTGTCTGTGTTTAAATAGGAAATAGTATCGTCCTCTCTATTGTATAGGGTAAATCTAATATATAAAAAGGATTTTTTTTCTTTATAGATAAATGGCTTCAGACTAAAGTCTTTATGTCCACTACAAACAGTATGTACCCAGATCAGACGCCGGGCAAACTGTTTGAAACTCATATTAAAATGAAGTTTGAACAATCTACAACATTATTATGCTCTTTTTTTAATGCATTTCGTTCGTATTTCATCTCATATACCCCGAGAGACAAAAGAGAATTTATACTAATTCACGTCCGCCCCGGTTTATGTCCTTTCTGGCGAACACCGGGTAACGCCGGCACGCCACCGGTGAACAACCGGGATTGATCGGGACGACACCGGTGGTCACCGGGCTACCACCGGCGACGATCGGGGTTATACCGTGTTATTCCGGGATTAACCGGGTACAGACCGGCCCTTCGCCGTAACTACGCCGGGTCAAACCGGGAACTCACCGGGATAGATCGGGAAGATCCGGCTTCTTTACCGGGAGTCCACCGGGGTAACGCCTTGAATGTGAGATCGCAATTTTTTTTCCATAAAAATCGCCCCGGCTCATCCCGGTTCCCCCCGGTACACCGGCTATTCTCACCGGGACGCATCGGGACCAGCACCGGCACAGTGAGATCGGGGCTTTAAGGAGCGATCTGTTCAGAGTCTGCATTGTTTGTTTTACGTTTATATTTCTTACAATTTTCGAACAAAAACCAACAACACAAAAATCAATATAAACTAGCCATTCTTCAGTGGAATCATTCATACATATAAAACTAGAAACACTAGTAATGTCAGACCGCACTGTGCAGGATAAGTGTGGTTAATTGTTTCCATTTGTCATGAGAACAAACGTATACAGTGTTCCCTCCCTACAACGGCCCTCCCAACAACGACTCCCTCCCAACAACGACCCTTGTCGCAGTTCCATAAACAGTGCAATTATGTCTAACGCAATTACTGCTGTAATATCGTCTGTTTAAAGGTGTCGTCTGTTGTGTGGTTATTTTTTCAAAGTTAATATTTGACATTTTGACAGAAACAAACTTAATGACGAATTACAAACAGTTTGAATCCAGATCAGACGCCGCGTTACGCGGCGTCTGATCTGGATTCAAGCTGTTTGCAAGTGTTAACAAATTTCCCTACCTATAACGACACCCTCCGAACAACGCACATATTTTTTGTCTCCCATTGGGTGTCGTTGTAGAGAGGGAGCGCTGTACTACCTAATTGCTATAGGCATTTGTTCTCACTATGCTTGCATAGCTTAACTGTACTATCAGGGCTGCCATTTCTCCGGATTTTCCCGTATCTTCGGAATGTTTCTTTGTTGATGGTAGCTTAAAGCAGGTTGAAAGTAAAGCAGAATGCGCCTTAAAGCGCATTCTGCTTTTCTTTCAATCTGCTTTAAGTCATCGCGCTCGAAAAATAGAAATTTGGCAATCTTAGGATTTTCATTATCAACTTATGGCAGTCCTGTAGTATTTTCACTATGCGTAAACGCAATTTTCGTACACATTTGCATATATACATGTACATGTAACAGTTGATGGTAAGAGGAACTTCCTGGCAGTTGTGCGCAACATGACATATTCAGCCCTAGCGAACACATAAGTGTCATTGGTCTTTCAGAATATTGGCCTTATCATGAAGTATAATACAGTGTTCCCTCCCTACAACGGCCATCCCAACAACGAATCCCTCTTTACAACGACCCTTGCCTCAGTTCCCTAAAGAGGACAATAATGTCCAACCTATTCACGACTGCAATGTCGTCTGCTTAAAATTGTCGTCTGCTGTTTTTCTCAAAGTTACATAATGGTCATTTTGACAGAAAATAGCTTAAGAGTGACACGTTATAGCGTTACGCGACGTTTAATCTGGATTCAAGCTGTTTGCAAATGTAAGCCAATTTCCCTCCCTATAACGACTCCCTCCGAACATAATTCTTGTCTCCCATTGCGTGTCGTTGTAGAGAGGGAGCGTAAAACACTTACGAAATTTATAAGAGTAATATATTTACTAAAATCTAAATAAAACCCCTCTTCCGCTAAAAAAAAAGATGCTAATTGATTGTATAATAGTGAAATACTCAAATGTCTGTTATATGACAGGTGTTCTAAACCGGATATTACATTGAACCCTAGTGACTAGTATATTCGTCATTTACAAAAAGTGTACAAGTGAAGAGCTTTCCTGTGCAAACAGTGTAGATTCTGGTCAGAGGGCTCATATAGCAGGTTCCCTCTGATTCAGGATATCCACTGATATCCAGTCATTTTAACAATATTGTATAATCTACATAAAATAGTCATTTTGGACTAAACTTATTTGGAAACTGGAATTGTCCATTCGAAGTTTCAGGCATGAATGAATTAAAGTAAGAGGTATGTTAATCAGAAAACTGCTGTTGGAGCCTATTACTTTACTTTCATCCTGGTTAACCCATTGTCCCATTCTATGTCTTTAATTCATTCTTCCACTAAAGAAAATAGTTCCACTTTATATAAACAAGAATGTGCACCATAAGAAATATCGTCTTCATTCAAGCAGGTTGTAACTTAAAGCAGGGGTGTGTTTTATTTACATAATCATGATTATGATTAAACTAATAATCATAATCATGATTTAAGTGATAAAAAACAGCGTGATTAGACAATGATTATGATATCAAACTGCTAGTGTCTGATTAGTATCCAAACTGTTGACAAATTACCCTTGTACTCGGGATAAGGCAACGGGGGAGTTAATTCAAATACAAATTTCGAAAAAATAACCTTTGGGTAAATTTTGACTTAAGTTATAATGTAAGATGTGCTGAATAACAGTTTGAGACCTGCTCAGACGCCACGAACGTTATTCAAGAAACTGGTTGCAAAAAGCAGTGAGTGTGTTTATTCAAAGGGGTTAATTTATTGCTCAAAGTTAATTTTAAATAAACTAAAGTTATAAAGCATAATGAGTGTCGAAAGACTGTTTAATTCTTTTGCCAGGTTGGTTGAATCGACAAGTGCCATTATGATTACAATTTAATCGAGCGTTGGGCTCGATTATTTCTGATTAGCGTGATTACAGAACATGATTCTGATTCGATTAAAAAAACGATCGAATCACACAATCATGATTGCTAATAATGATTATGATTTTGAATAAAAACAAACACACCCCAGGTTGAAAGGAAGGCGCATTCTACTTTACTTTTAACCTGTTTTAAGTGGTCACTTGTTTTCAAAACTAGGACCAGGCTATATGGGGGTAATGGATTAAGCTATCATGTTACACTCTTTAGTCTTTAGTACCATCAATCATTGGTCGTAATGGCGGGACTTACTGTATGGAACACCTGACATGTATTGAGTCGCCTCATACATATGCTGAGGCTGCTAATCTCTATGGGAGAGTTGCACATGCACGCCGACTAGTTAGCTCAGGATAAAAAACTGTGGTGTGTAAATATTATCATACTATAGACTCATCATGTAAATATTTGTAGACATGACAGATGGGCTATCGCTGAGACCAGTACTTGCATATAATCATCCTACGCAGGGATGTTGTTTTATTCTCAGGGTACTGTTGTACTTTTAACCAACTATCATATCTAAAATCTATAAAAATGATTTTAACCTACGTTATAAACCTAAATTACTGAAAACAATCTAAACTAATTTGCTTGACAAAGTTGAACAATATAGAAACTTATCGCTGATAAACGGTGCAGTCTAAATAGCAAGGTACAAAAGGCGGTTTTAATAGCCTAGAACTCCCTGTGTGCTTGCTGGAAGACTTCATTGTAGAATAACAATTATGATCTAAAAATAATGCAGTGTTTGCCCATGAAGCAGAACATTTCATATAAAATAGCCAATAGTGACAATTCTAAAGAGAGGTCTATAAAGGCGGCGTCTGGTCAAGATTTACACGTCTATTTTACACTGTTTGCCAATGAAACTTAAGTATACCAAATGCTTAAATGGAATAGCGTTTATTCATTCGAAAGAGAAAAATGATATAATCTTAAAATACCAATGTGTAATACATATGTTGAGAGAGTCGTGTAGCAACAGTGGTGAGCACTTGTAGCCCGACCCATTTCTGTAAAAATTCGAAATGAAATATGTTTAAACTAGCAACAGCTCCACAGAGTAACACACGTACGTCAAATGTACAACTTTCGCCAGTTTGCCCTTTGTCTAAGCTTCAACCACCAGTGTTTACCCTGGGACCCGTCTTACTAAACGTCGTACGCCAATAATGCTCGTTAGCATAACTTGAATCTGATTTCTCCAACTAATCCTGTCTTGTGACATCTCTTTGGAATCGTCTTTTAAGACGATTCCAAAGAGATGTACAAGACAGGATAAGATATAGAAATAATAATTGAGAATTTTATAATCTAACATAAGACAATATTTGTAGAACGACGTTTCGTTAGACGGGCAATTGATTTCTCGTTTTGACTATCAGTTATTTCAATTTGTAACTTTTTGGCTCTGCTTCTTAAAAATGGATGTTGCTGCTAACATGAGTGTCCTCTTAAGCTCATCTGTATATAGTACAGAGGTAGGTGGATGGGGCGGATTGCAGTGATAGGGCATTGCCACCTATTTGTCGCCACTGAGATAGTATGTTATAGAGAGCTCAAACTAGTGAGGAGAACTAGCTGGGTATCCTATTTGTCAAGGTCCAGGTCATTACAGCTCAGTACATTGTAACACAAACAGATCTCGACCAATAATTTCAATGAAAAATGTCATATTGTTTCCAAACATTTGTTACAGCATGTTGTTATACGATCTAGTCTATTATTGTATATTTGGCTCCATGGTTCAGTATTATTATATAATTCCACGTTTTGACAAAGAAGCAAAGCAGCAACATACATAATACAATGCAGTAAAACGTCAATTACATTTAGCATGTTCAGATATAGACTATAATATAAGCAGCAAAACGTATAAAAGCGTATTTAAACCAGTATTCAAACGTAGGGAACTTATTAAATGCGTACACATGCACAGTCACATGATTTACTACATTTTCTACGCTTCATTACGGTTCAACGAGTTGTGTATGTATCATTTTAGTAGTTTGTTTTAGGTATTTCTTAAGCTGTAAACAAGTGTTTAAGACCGTGGAATTGATGATAAAGCAAACACTGGAATGTTCATCTTTTGAAATTAATTTAGAATCAGTCGTTGCTCTATTTTGTCGTCTAGATTCAAGAGGCTCCCATATATGCAATGGGGAGATCATATATTTTCCTAGGAAACGAAACAAAACGCAAACGCATTTTTAATAAAAACAACTTTTGAAAAAGAAAATGCTTTTTTTATCTGGGTGAAAATAGTTAGGAGCCTGACCAGATGTTGAGTTTCTCGGTATCTGATCTGGCTACACACTGTTTGCAATGGAACCAGTGTATCCATACATGTATAGTAGATTGTTACAAAGGTTGTCAAATGGAACAAGTTTCGTTGTCCTTGAGGCAATTCTTGTTTATCAAGTTCTATTCGAACTGAGATCCGATTTCTCGTATATTGTATCGGAAAACAAAGGCGTGTGGGCAAGGATGTTAAAATGTGTAAGTTTCGTGAAATTTTCAGTCGGATGTGTTTTCTTTTTCTAGAAATTCAGTTCCAGTATGCCAGTCCTTTGAACTAATATGTTTATTGAAATTGTGACAACTTTGACGTTACAGAGTGGAACCCGTTTCATTATCGCATTGTCCTCTTAACATTCAATAGGACATTTGCAGTTTTCACTTTTAAAGTCTAGTCCATTTTCACTATTAAGGGTTTATACAAAACGACAGACAGTGCATTCCCTAAGGAGATGTCCTATAGGATCCCTTTTATCTGTGTACATATACACGTCCTTTATATACAGTGTACATGTGAAGAGTACATTTATCTAAAGGCGCCCTCTTTTGCACTGTTTGTAATGTCGCAATACATTGACAAAAACAACCATAAATAGTCGAATATGGACTAAATTGGAAGCTGGGGTGTCCATTTAAAGTTTCAGGGAGAAAGGAATTAAACCAAACAATATCACAATGTAATACAATTTGGGGAACGGCAGTTTTATTGTAGACGTTTATTTATTCTAATCTCATGTCCAATAATTTAGTTTTGAGCCTGATCACGGCATGTAACTGATGAATGGGGATATGACCAGACTCCAACTCGTGTCTGTTTGCAATTGAAAGCAGCCTCGGGGGTACAAATTCGATTATTAAGAAAGAATGGTGATCACTATATACCATAATAAGACAGATAATAAGGTATTTATTAGCAAATATTGTTATTTGATTCGAGCGTTTCTACGTGTGTCCGATAGCGAAATATCACGTGACACGACCACCCTGAAGAAGCGTAGTTTATTCAGTGTGATGTTTTATTGTGAAGCAGGTCTTTAACACCTTCTGTAATTCCTTTACCACGACACCAGGTAAACTAGTGCTAACAATACCCTCATAGTTCCAAAAGACAAGCGAGGTGGTAAGTATTTCTGTAACGTTCATGGAACGTTAGTAAATGCAAATGAGGTTTCCCAAATCATTGTTTGTTGGGAAGTGAGTGAATACATATAGCGCAACGAACATCTCTTGGTGTGAGTTTAACCTTTGCATTGACATGATTTGTAGCTGCTGGGTCACTCGGTTTGGCACGTTACAAATAGTGGCAGCGGTGGGATAAAAATAACTGCAGGACCGGAGTTGTCAAAGAAAACTTACTAAATAATTGTATGTTGGGAAGTGAGTTTCGCAACAAACACCTCTTGGCGTGAGCTTTAAACTTTGCATCGACACAGGGTTCTTTGTTGCTGGGTCAGTCGGTTTGCACGTTTCATTTCTAGTTCATTTTAAAGTCATTGACAAGACAACTTGGTATCGAATCTGTGGCCCCGCTTCATCATGAGTGCGGTGAAAATATTTAGACCATTTCTTATCACAAAGCTTACATACTGCCAGAGATTCAGACACATGAAAGGAAAGGAAGGTACATTTGTGTCAAAATTGATAATGACATGAGATTATTACATTGGCACCTTCCAAAGACGTTACTGATATCCTCATGTCTTACATCTGTTACCAACACTTATCTCTCATACTTATCGTCTGCTCAAATCTTTGTCGTCTGCCAAAACATTCAAAATAATATTTAGCTATTTTTTTTGACTGAAGAATCCAAAAACTGTGTGTCAAACAGTTTGGACTCTGATCAGACGCCGAGTTACTCGGCGTCAGATTAGGTTCAAAACTGTTTGCAAATAGTTGCCAAATCGTGTTCAGCGGGACACGGGTTAATACAAGATGTTAATCAGCAATAGTGCTACTGGTTCAACTGACATACAATGCCTATTCTCCACTCCCCTCTCTTTTGCAACTCAAAAAGAGGATAATTTCGTTTTTGTCTTCAGTGAGATTGTTGCTTAGAGCAGGATAGAAATAAATTAAGCCTCTGATTTACCTATACCCTGAAGTAAGATACCACCTATTTTTGAGATTTGTCTTTTGACTGGTGGTTGATGTTGTGGGGTGGGTGGCGATTCACTGCGTTATGCTGGAAACAAGCCATGCTTTAACCCCATCACTGCCTTACCCCGAGCACAATGGTTATTTGCAAACAGTTTGGATTCTGATCAGACGCCGCGTAATGCGGCGTCTGATCAGAATCCAAACTGTTTGACACTCATTTCAATAGTTTTTAAGTCAAAATACCTAAAAATTAACTTTGAAAAATAAAAGCAGACGACAAATGTTTAAAATTGATGACGTCACGGCAGTGAAGGGGGGTTAACAGATGGGTCTGTTTGAACTTATGTTATGAGCGGCTAAGGATTTGTTTATTGCGATTGTCACATCAATAACTTCCACTGTTTATTTATGCACATTCTCTTCTCAAACAACCCCACAGTATCGAAATCTCAAAAACAGTAATGCAGGATTTTTATAAGCACACAACATTCGTTCATACATCTGTAATTTACACTTGGTCTAGCAAACAGTGCAGAAACAGACAAGACGTCGCGTTTTGTGGAGTCTCGTCTGATTAACGATGTCTGTCAACGACCCTTTTGGGTAATTTACTGCGTGAATTAGCTTGTGGTTCAAGTCCTTGCGTCTGTTCGATGGAACAATGTTTTCGATGTAATGTAATACATGTACATCGGTTGTTGTTGTGTACATCGGCAAAGACAAATCAAGTACAGTAAAACTTTTATATTACGACCACTAATGCCCCTATTCCACACCGACTACGAATCCCACGAATCCCAAGAATTGATAAATGCTGTGATTCGTAGGGATTCGTGGAGTTCGGCATTTCTTTCTATCCAATTCGTGGCCCTCTACGAATCGGCTACGAACGAGTTAAGAATATTCGTGGGATTCGGCTCGAATCTTACGAATACTGTCAAGAATTCAGTACGAATTGCAAGAATCCACTACGAATACTGCACGACCGCTAAGAATCAGTTACGAATAAGCCGAATGCATCTACGAATATGCCGAATGCATCTACGAATCAGCTACGAATGAAGTTTGATTCTTGACGGTTCGTGGGATTCTTGAAGGTATGTAGTGTTCCCTCCCTACAACGGCCCTCCAGACAACGACTCCCTCCTTACAACAACACTTGTCGTTGTTTTCCAACCAAAAACAAATATGTATAACCTTTCACGCCTGCTATATTGTTTGCTTAAAATTGTTGGCTGCTGTTTTTCTCAAAGTTACATAATAGACATTTGACTGAAAAAAAATAATGGCGTGTGACAAACAGCTTGAATCCAGATCAGACGCAGCGTTATTCGGGGTCGGATCTGGATTCAAATTGTTTGCAAATGTAAGCCAATTTCCCTCCCTTTAACGACTCCCTCCAACAACGCCAATCGTAGAGAGGGAGCGCTGTAGTTCCCGTTTCAACTCGGGCATCAGTACAGAAATTGACTTTTAAGATAGAGCAGCAGTGGCACTGAATTTGGAACTTGCGCATCAACGCTAGCTGCATGCTTATAGCAAGAAGATATCCCGAAGAAGAAGGGGACGATCCACAAGGTGCTGGATTAGACAGTGGCTGACTCCATCTAGAACGCTAGAACATTAGCTTAGTGTGGAAGATGAGAATACCTTTACCAACTTCACTGTTCCCTCTCTACAACGGCCCTCCCAACAACGACCACTCCGTACAACGACCCTTGCGACAGTTCCCCAAACATGACAATTACGCAACATTTTTGCTGCTGCAATATCGCCTGCTTAAAATTATCGTCTACTGGTTTTCTCTAATTTACATATTGAACATTTTGATAGAAAAAAATGACGAGTGAACAACAGCTTGAATCCAGATCAGACGCCGTGTTACTCGGCGTCTGAACTTAATTCAAGCTGTTTGCAAATGTAAACCAAGTCTTAAGTTTCCCTCCCTATAACGACTCTCTCCGAACATATTGTGTGTGTCCCATGTGGTGTCGTTGTATAGAGAGGGAGCGCTGTATGTACATGTAAGAATGCCAGGATTATAGGTCAGTCATCCAAGCAGAGGAGGGACACTCACGTGAGACCAAATATATATACCGGAGTGAAGCTGGCATTGACTCTCAGACTCCTGGCTACAGGAGAAATGTATCAAACTGGTACTCACGAATCCCACGAATGAGTTAAGAATACCACGAACGCCAAAAAAAGCCGTTTACGAATCCTACGAATCAGCTACGAATCCTACAAATGCACTACGAATTTGTTACGAATTAACTACCCATTGTTCCATTCGAGGAGGTCTTGGCCAAAACTTTGAACAGCTCAAAACTTTTGCCACGAATCCCCGACCGCTCACGAATTGCAAGAATCGACTACGAATCAGGTAAGAACTCCACGAATCTGTTAAGAATCAACTACGAATCCTAGCATTTTCCAATTCGTAGCGATTCGTGGGATTCGTAGTCGGTGTGGAATAGGGGCATAAATGGAAGGCTTATTTATTTATAAGTACACCTAATAATTGACACAATTTTGTGGTCGTAATAGAGAGGTTTTACTGTAACAAGGAAAACATGCGTTACAAAGATGCACTTAAGAAGACTATTGTTTTAGTGTGCAGACAATAAAGCAACACTTTGCAAATAAAATGGAACAAAACAATAAGAATGGACGGGAGGGAGTCTTAACCTGCTATGTACGTCGTCTGCTTCAAAAAACGTATGCACAAGTTTCAAATAATCTTTTGGCGCATGTAAATGGTTTTAACCATTTCTCCAGCCACCTTTTTGCTTTAAGCTTGCACTTGTATTCAGTATTTATGCGCCCGGACGGACGGACACAATCACAGTTCAATCACTATAAGTGCCCAAATCTAGTTTTGAGGGTATAAAAATGAAGCTGGTAAACTGAAATTAAAAGCGGACATTTTATCATAATTGGTCTCTTACAGAGACTTGTTCTACAGTGCTCCCTCTCTACAACGACACCCAATGGGAGACATATATATTGTGTGTTGTTCGGAGGGAGTCGTTATAGAGAGTGAAATTCAAGAATTGGCTTACATTTGCAAACAATTTGAATCCAGATTAGACGCCGCGTAACTCGGTGTCTGATCTGGATTCAAGCTGTTTGTCACTCGTCATTATATATATTCTATCAAAACCTCCAGATATATGTGACTTTGAGAAAAAAAACAGCAGCGAACAATTTTAAGCAGATATTTCAGCAGTAAAATCGTTAGACATAAATGTCCCGTTCAGGGAATTGCGACAAGGGTCGTTGTAAGGAGGGAGTCGCTGTTTGGAGGGCCGTTGTAGGGAGGGAACACTGTATAACAACACACTATTGGTGATAGAGAATGTCCAATCACAGTTTGATAGGTTTCATTAATTAGTTCACTGCCAATGGTCCCAATAGGCGACTTTGCAAACAATTTGGATCCTGATCAGGCGGCGTCTGATCAGGATCCAAACTGTTTGACACTCGTATCGACATTTCTTCAGTCAAGACAGCCCGAAATCTGACTTTAAAAATATTGCAGACGACAATATCAATGCAGACGATATTTCGGCGGCAAGAGGGTTAAAGCAGACGATAAAACGTTGCAGCGAAATGATGTAGTTAAGTAGCATGCCAAAGTTGAAGATGCAGCTCTCTCCACAGGGCCGCGACACGATTGCTTTTTGAGAGAAAAAAATCGTCAGAAAGTATATATAGAGACTCTATATATACTTTCTGACAATTTTTCCCCCTGAAAATTAATCGTGGCGGGGCCCTGTGGCTCTCTCCAACGATATCGTCTGCGTACAAAATACTGTCAGATACAAAGCTACTGTAAGAGTTCTCGTTTTACCATCCGTTTTGCTTTCTGGATGAATGAATGTGTTGCTTATCTTCCAAGTAAAAATGTATAGCATATACATGTAACATATGTGCTTTACATCATCACTTAGTCTTCGTTGACCCCTAAAAGGGCCTTCATCGCCTTACCCCGAGTACAATAGCACTTTGCAAACAGTTTGGATTCTGACCAGACACCACATAATTGTTTGAAACTCAGTTTTAGATTTCTGAAGACAAACTGACTAAAATTTAAACTAAAAAACCCACAAGAGACGCCAATTGTTTTTAAACTGATGACGTCATGACAGTGATGGAGTTAAAGTCACCTTAGCAGCTGGGAATTGCTGATCGACCATGTGCTGGTCAGAGGTGAAACACATTCTCCTTGAAAGTTGTTCTAGGGGGAAGTACTTTGACAATAGGGGCAATCCATTTTCTCCATGGGCGTAGTAAAAATAACCTTTATCTAACACTATCAATGAACGTTCATCTATAGGATGTATGTGTAAGAATAAGAAGGGGCGTTTTTTCATGAGCTACTGTGAAAATGGTTAAGGGGTCGAACGGAACCCCCTTTAGAAACATGTCGACTTAATTAAATTCATATGTGAAACAGCCTGTACCAGTCAAATCCAGAAGCAATATATCGCTTCACTCTTTGGAGAAAATGTTGTGAACGTGACGACATTGTGTATAATACGTAATGATCTTCAGCGGAAACAATTTATATGCTTTAGTTTGTAAGACATTCTTTCCCGTTTAAAATGTAGATAAAGCGATTAATCTTGATCTTGCTCCAAACTGTTTTATATTGACACTGGTAGTTAGACAATAACCCGTTAATTTAGAAAATATAGGCCTATTGTGATTCCCATTGTCTAGCCCATATTTAACTATTAAAAATGTGTTGGTTTTTTTTATGACAAACAGTGAATATCCTGATCTGATGTCTCCTTCAGGGGACTTTTTATCTGGGTGTACAATGTTTGCATTGAACAAGCGTGCGCTTCACAGAATATGCTGTTTTTAAATAACGCATATATATGTGTTGCAAGGGGTAGATTGATTGAGCAATATATGTAGTTTGAATTTTTGAAACAATCAAAGACGGCAATGGCTGAGATACTTCTTTTTCGCAAGTTTGACATGGCTTATTAGCTCACTGGACGGAAGGCCAGGAGAGCTTATGATGTTGTCACCAGGTCGTTGGCGTCGGCGTTCCCGTTCCTGTTGCCGTTCGCGTTAGCAGTTTCAAGAAAGTGTTCACAATTTCTATGTCCTTTCATCTACATCTTTCATACTTACACCACACATACCTTGGGGCAAGACCTTTCTGACCATATGACATTTTTGACCACTGTGACCTTGATCTTAATCTCAGTCACTGCGTATTCGTTTCAAAAAAGTGTGTTTAGCTTTGGAAAAAATGCTTATAATTCGTGTGTCCCTTGAGATGTTTCTTTAATATCTGGAATGCCTATGTATATGGTCAAGACATTTCCATGCAGGTAACAAGTTTGACCAAACTGACATTGACCTTGAACTAAGGACCTGCGTTTAGGTTTCGAAATCTGAGTTTAGGTTTAGAAAAAGGCTTATAACTCCTATGTCCCTTGAGATGTTGCTATCATATTTAGTATGTATGTATATATTGACAAGACTTTTCCACACACAAAATATTTGACCCTAGTGACATTGAGCTTGAGCCTGAGCTCAAAGCCTGCGTTTCGGTTTCGAAATATTCGTTTAGGTTTCGAAAAATGCTTAAACTCGTATGTCCCTTGAGCCATTGCTTTTATACGTAATATGCATGTGTATATAGACAAGACCTTCCATGCCTACAACAATATTGACCCCTGTGACCTTGACCTTGAACTGAGTGCCTGCTTTTAGGTTTCGAAATCTGCAATTAGGTTTCGAAAAATGCTTGCAACACCTACATGTATGTCCCTTGATATATTGATTTCATATGCCCTCTGATCTAGGTCTATCCTGTTTGCATATGTGATGAGTATATTTTAAACAGGTCCATGGTGTTGAAAGAGTTAACCCTTATCACGGTCAGTCCAATTATCATGCTCTAATTTGCAGTTTGCCAATCAACTCGGCATCTGGTCTGGCTCCAAACCCTTCTAAACGCGTGCTGATACTTTGTTCTTCACAATTTACAAGCAAACGTACTGAACTTGTTTTTAGCACATGTACATTTTAATGTAAACGATAATTTAGCTTGTTGAGGGTAATTCATCGTTAGCACACATATTATAGGTCTGACTCATAATATTGCCTTATATCCGCTATGAGTTTGTATACAATCAGAACAGACCACGATAAACCTCTTCGTTTTCATACTCAATTTTGATAAGGAGTTTGGGCAAGGCCGTGATGGATAGTATGCGAACTAAAGAGAAAATAATAATAAAATATTTGATATACAGTGCTCCCTTCTTTCAACGGCCCTCCCAACAACGATTCCCTCCTTACAACGACTCTAATCGCTGTTCCCCCAAAACAAGACAATTATGTCCACCTATTCACGGCTCCAATGTCGCCTGCATAAAATTGCGTCTGCTGTTTTTCTCAAAGTTACAGAATGGACATTTTGACAGAAAAAAACTTAATGGAGAGTGACAAAAAGCTTGAATCCAGATCAGACGCCGCGTTACGCGGCGTCTGATCTGGATTCAAGCTATTTGCGAATGAAAGCCAATTCATCTCCCTATAACGACTCCATCCGAACAACGCACACAATATGTGTCTCCCATTGGGTGTCGTTGTAGAGAGGGAGCGCTGTACATTGTAAATACTTTTGATCAAATACTATACATCAATGGAAATCATATGAACCACGACTTATTTACATTCTTTTACAAACCTGCAATGCAGGCAATATAGCAGAAACTGTTTGCTTGCATATTTCCATTCTAAAACTGGTTTATTGGAATTTATAACAAGTAATTTTGGGTCAGACCGCGGCCTGCTCATTCAAAAGACATTTCTCCTTTCACAGACAAATTTACCGTCTGCAATAACCTTCCCATCGATATTTCGTTAAAGTTCCTTGACATGTTATCTCTTTGCATGTCGGGTAATGTTTTTGCATGCAACTATTGTCGTCTGCTAAATTTATTTTTAAAACAGGACTGCAGTGTCAAACAGTTTGGATCCTGATACGCGGCGTCTCTTCAGGACCGAAACTGTTTGCAATAGTTACATCATATTTAAAAGAGTTTGGATTGGTTGCCATGGTTTTGACAGATGCTGCAGACAACAGTACCAATACAGACGATAATATGGAGATGAATTGTTAAAGCAAACGATGTTATATTGTGTTAAACTCTTTCAACACTAGGTAACTCTTGTGGGTTATTAGGTTCCATTGTGGATCTTTTAAGTTAACCAGTCTACTTGGAATTCTGGGTAGTTTGATAAATACTGGTCTAAATTAGCAAACAGTGCAGACCTTGATCAGAAGCCCTCTGATCTGGGTCTAAACTGTTTGCAAATGTAATGAGTATATTTTAAACAGGTCCATGTTGTTGCAAGAGATGACATTGCATGTTAGCTGCTTTTGGTCGAACAAGCACTCGTGTGAATAAACCATTAACCAAACCAATATGAATAACAAATGCCTACAAGAAATATCAATAGCTTTAGTCTTTGATCTCCCCGCTGTCACAGACGATCACACTGACATTTACAAACAGTCTGGATCCTGATCAAAACTGAGGAACTCAGCATCTGATCTGGATCCAATATATTTGACACACGTACCGATGTTTCGCCAGTCTTATATCAGAAAAATTAGAGTTTGCAAAAAGATGCAGACGACAAATATGTGAGCAGACGATGATACGGAAGTGAAAGGTTTAAATATGCAGAAAACAAGGAAATGGTAATCATTGGCAGAACTGCTTAAACCCTTCCAATGCTTCCATGTCGTCTGTCTCAGATTGTCGTCTGCTTTCGTTTCTCAAATCTAGATTTAAGGCAAAACGACTGAAACACACACACAAACACATATATATGAGTCAAACAGTTTGGAACAAGATCAGACGCCAAGTAACTCGGCGTCTGATCATGATCCAAACTGTTTGCAAAATACAAGTTCACTGGTGAACGCAGTGATGAGATGGGGAGTTAAAATCGATTGCTAATTTTTGAAGCAGCGACATTGACATAATAGGCTAGATCAGCACTCAAACAAAACACTCACATTGTGCGCTTACCTTTCTAGATAATATCACAGATAAACATATGTATTCTACTTTCATCCCTTCCGCTTTTAAGTTTCCCTCCCTAGTTCTTTGAAGATATCCTCATCCGTCAAGATACACTCGGAAATCCGTACTTAACACACACTATAAGCTTTAAGTATAAAGTATATATCAAAGCTGTATAGGACTTTCACGAGGGACTAATCGCAATTGAAAATACGCAAGCTTTTTTTAACGTTCACTTAAAAATTCCCAAGACACATTCGGAGAATTTAGGAGTGCGCGTCATTTAGAGAGCTAGAGCTATATCGAAGTCTGTAAACACAGCTGTGCCGACTCTAATTCCATCATGTACAGGGGGCTAGCTAGGCTTGGAAGTATTTAACATCGCTGCCACAGCTAAAACACGCAATAGGGAAAACTCACTCGCTGTGACCCAATCTCATGCCTCTGCAAAATATAAATACAGCACATTCCCTACTAGTGCACCTTCTGTTTACCACCCAGATGAAAATATATCGGCAGTAATTTCAGAAACCAGTCATTTCCTAAATTGTATTGCATCGCGTCTTCGTTTAGTGTCATTCCAGAGACCTTCCTACTTTGCCGTAGTTCTGGAGCTTAATTGTCATAGGGGATCTTTTCTGTTTATTAGACCGAAATTATCCCCTCTGTCAAGAACTAAAAGGAAGGCATGTCGGTGGTTTTGATCCCATGCGCTGCTGGCAACGAATGAGATTAGCCAAAAGCATCTACCTGAAATCATCATCATCTCATCTAATCATCCCTCATCAAACCATCGGCGCTATATGACCTATTTTGTGTCGCTGTGCCGTAAAACCCAACTCATCCATCCATCGTTTAGTGTCATTCAACCCATCTAACGAGTATTCATATAGAAAACCCCGCCTATTAGGAATATCTTATCTATTACATTGGCTAATATGATACAGTGTTCCCTCCCTGCAACGGCCCTCCCAAAAACGATTCCCTCCCTACAACAACGCTTGCCGCTCGTCCACAATTCAATAAATTATGTCAAACCTTTTCACGGCTGCAATGCCGTCTGCCTAAAAGTGTCGTCTATTTTTTTTTCTTAAGGTAACATAATGTACACTTTGACAGAAAAAAACCTTAATGACGAGTGACAAACAGCTTGAATCCAGATCAGACGCCGCGTTACGCGGCGTCTGATCTGGATTCAAGCTGCTTGCAAATGTAGGCCAAGTTCCATCCCTATAACGACATCCTCCGAACAACGCACACAATGTGTGTCTCCCATTGGATGTCGTTGTAGAGATTGTATGAAACAAATGCCCACGTAAAGAGTGCAGTTTCGTGTTAGTCAAACGCTACACCAAACCAGTGCATACCCTGGGTCTGCACTGTTTGAAAAAAATCAATGTGCGCTATTGGCAGGAAATGGACCACAGGATAGAAGATCTTCTCCCATGCACTGTACGAGTGTGAACAGCGCTATTGGCAGGGAATGGGACACAGGATAGAATATCTTCCCCATGTACTGTACGAGTTTCACACAAAGCACGAACAGATCACATGTCTGTCTGATCTGGCTTTACATGTGCATGCAAAGTTTCATATATCAATATTTAGCAGGAGAATATATAATAAGAGTTTAAAAAACTTATGACGGTTGATACACTGTACATATGATGAAAAATAAAAGTATGACGCATACAGTAAAATATGTGGTGAGTAGTAGCTACTTAATGTAAGTGTGATACATGTATATCTTCAACGACAAGTTACAAGTTGTATAATGCAGTGCAATCGTAATGCAGAAAGCTCCTTTGTGAGATCTCTGCATTACTTCTGTCCTGTATTAAACTGCTACTTATTTACAAACCTGCTAATGTCTCATGTTCTAAGTGACCGCTTAACACAAGGTTTACTGTAAATTTGCTGTTGACGCCTGAAGCGTTTCTGCCGTACTAAATTATATTAATTAGGCACATGGGACACGGTCGTTTCCCTCTATTTGGATTGTCAGCAAGAAACGTTATATAACAATCTCTCTACGGACATGTTTACAGTGGAGAAGACGTTATTCTTTCCCAATTAATACGTCTATGTTGTGAATTAAAGGGAGGCCATTAGATAACTCATATGTATGCAGTAATTAAGTTGATTGCAACCAGTTTGGAGCCTGATCAGGCGCCGGGTACCGGCGTCTGATCATGCTCCAAATTGTTTGTCACTCAGAGAATAACTGTATAATGCCAATGATACTACAATTCAGAAAAAAAACCTCTTAAGCAACAGACAAAATAGGTTCTGAAATACAAGTAGCACTTTACTGCAGAATGAAAGTCATGCAAAAAGCGTCTTAACTCATTGAGCCCTAGTGACGCATATATGCGTCTTGTACCAAATGTGTACCTGCGAAGAGTAGGTGTGTCCTATGCAAACAGTGAAGTCCCTGATCAGAGGGCTCCTGCAGGAGCCCTCTGATCAGGGGTCTTCACTGTTTGGCATTTTGCAATTTATTACAAAAATCAACCCTAAATAGTCTAAAATGGACCAGCCTTTATTGCCAACTGGAATTTTCCATTAGAAAGTCCAGGGGATAATGAGTTAATGATTTGTTTTCATTGTTCCTGTCTTGTATTAACCCTGTGACTTCTATGCGATACTTGACTAGAATATGATTTACAAACAGTCTGAGTCCAGGCCAGATGTCGCAGACGCTGCTTAACATTTATGTTTACAATATTTTTTTTCAATAATCCAGATAGGGAATTAAATTAATATTAATATATAAACTGCTCTTTTCTTTTAGAAAAGGGCAGTTTATATATTAATATTAATGTTTACATTTAATAAGATTCAAACATTTTGGTGTTATCGTTTTTTTTTGTTTTTTTTTTTTAATTGCAGACGGCACCTGCATGTTTTTAGTTTTTAGCAGATAGAGTGTTTTTAGTCTTCTTTGAATGTTTAAACTACAAACGGTGCTGTCGCTCAAGTTAGGAATTTTCTGAGGACGGTAAACTTTATCTAGTTGTATTGTTTGTAAGCAAAATTCCAAAAGTCACACAGGTGAGCTCCATGGGTATACAGTTGCTTTCTTTCATGTTAACGAAATTAAACGCAAACGTACGTTACAACAAAATGCAGAAAATGTTAGTTTAAAAAAGGGGTTTTGCTTATTCATTTATATCTGTTGGGACTTGGTCATACAGTGGAGAATCTGTTATTCTTTCCCAATAAACGCGTTTACGCTAAAACTATTATTGGCAGTGCAAACAGTTTGGAGCCAGATCAGACGCCGGGTAACCCGGTGTCTGATCAGGCTCTAAACTGTTTGCCACCATGATAAACATGAATTATCAGAATTGTCAAAAAGTTGTACTTTTCTACGTTTTAGTGCTTTGCGTTTGCGTACGTTTGCGTTTAAACGGGAAAGAATAACAGATTCTCCACTGTATGCCAGTTAACAATGTGTCAAATGAGACTATAAATTGTCGGATTGCAATTGAAATCATTGTTGTGGCACGCAAGCGTTTTGGGAAAAGAATGGCGTCCTCGCTTTTATAATTGCAATTTGTTTTTGCAACATTACACTGCAAATATTCCGGCTCCAGATCAGACGCCAGGTTATAACTCGGCGTCTGATCTATTTCAACATTATTTGTACAAGTTTCAATAAATCTTCAGTCAAAAAGATAAAATATAAAATAAATGTTTAACAACCTCTGACGACAATAAACTTATAGCACATATAGGATTGTTCTACATCAACAAATATTTACATTCCCCCCATTCAAATCCATTGGGAAAAATGCTGTTCAATTCGTGTAAACGCTATTTCTCAAGAGGGCGGGACTTGTGGATAAGTTTCGAAGAGGAGGCGGGGCATTGCCTTTTTCATTCGCGAAATAATCTTTGAAACTTGGACAGCAAACATTTGGCGGATTTTTCAAAAAATGTTCTTAACCGATCTATGTCATCCCATTAGCGGAAACCATGATTCCCGACTAAAATTCCTCTTTATTATTGAGATAAATTGCAAGAAAATTGATATACCTTATAAACAGCAGCTGTCTGCATTTCTTTATGACAAGAAAATCGATATATTTTTATCCTACTTTAAAATGACGTCACTTCCAAATGACGTCAAATCGGCATTTTCGCGCCAAACTGTCAAGTTGTTGATCTTAGAATGTAAACAATGGAACTTATTTTTTAACTTTCGAATGTACACAGCTTCAGTAATTCGGTCATGGCTGTTCCTTGCAGGGTACACATTATTTGTGTTATCAACCTCTACCATGGATTAAACATACATGCGTACTAACAAAATGTTAATTTAATATTAGAAATTACAGCAAATATATTGTAAATAAAAGAAATGTACTGATTTTTTCGGCGATTCGTGGTATTTGCCGATAAATTTCTGTCGTTTATTTCGCTTGAACGCCGAAAAAAAATCAGTTCATTTCTTAAGCTAATCCTTTTTTATGGCCGACTTTTCCCCTTCTAATATTCAATGTGTTTTGGCTTATAAAGACAACGGTCTAGCATTTAGACAAAAACGCAGCTACAATGGAGACGACGGCATCCCTTTCCAATAAACACGTTTATGTTAAAACAGTTCTATCAGTAGCAAACAGTCTGGAGCCTGGTCATACTCCAAACTGTTTGCCGCTCGTATTGAAATAAATCGTTAGAAATTTAAAATCAGTTTATGTACGTATAGTGTTATACTTTTAATTGCAATACGTTTGCTTTTAAATGGGAAATGATACAGTGGAGAATCTGTTATTCTTTCCCGTTTAAACGCAAACGTACGCAAACGCAAAGCGCTAAAACGTAGAAAAGTACAACTTTTGGACAATTCTGATATTTCATGTTTATCTTGGTGGCAAACAGTTTGGAGCCTGATCAGACGCCGGGTTACCCGGCGTCTGATCTGGCTCCAAACTGTTTGCACTGTAAATAATAGTTTTAGCGTAAAAGCGTTTATTGGGAAAGAATAACAGATTCTCCACTGTATCTTCTTAACTCTAATCCATTTCGGTAAAACAAAGTTGTTCTCACAATCGGGGTTTTCACCAGACAAAATTATATCTCAAATTTTGTCTCAAATAACTAAACGTTCAAAATTAAAGTGCAACGCCGATATTTGGCCTTGTTATTGGAAAATATTTTCATTTTCGCCTTAGCGATACCAATATCAGGATGCTGACAAAGTACTGTAATTATAGCGCTCCCTCCCTACAACGGCCCTCAAAACAACGACTGCCTCCTTAAGTCGTGGTATTTATTAACTTACTTAACGTAAAAAAAAAAGAAAAAAGAAATCAGGCTGAAAATTGCTGTAGTAGATCTGGGTCGATCTACATATCAGATTTGACCTTGTATTATATTATTTTGTAAATATCATGTTTTGTTTGTATGACGAGAAACTGTATAGTTTAAGTCAAATAAAAGTTCTTCTTCTTCTTCTTCTTACAACAACCCTTGTCTCAATTCCCCTAAACATGACAATTATGTCTAAAGCTGTTACTGCTGCAATATCGTATGTTTAAAAGTGTCGTCTGCTGTTTTTCTCAAAGTTACATATTGGACATCACATAATTACGAGTGACAAACAGCTTGAATCAAGATCAGACGCCGCGTTACGCGGCGTCCAATCTTGTTTCAAGCTGTTTGCAAATTTAAACCAATTTTCCTCTCTACAACGACTCCCTCCGAATAACGCACACACTTTTTGTCGCCCATCGGTATCGTTGTAAAGAGGGAGCGCTGTTTATTCATCTTTAGCGCTCCTTAGCAGGGCTGCCATAAGTTGAAATGAAAAATCCTAATATGTCCAAATTTGCATTTTTCAAGTGCGATTTTACGAATCGTACGTTTACCCATAGCCTATTTCTTGTTTTGTTGACATGCGACTACTTAAAACAGGCTGTAAGTAAAGCAGAATGCGCCTTCGGGCGCATTCTGCTTTACTTTCAGCCTGCTTTAAGCTACCATGTACTGGGAAAAAATCCGGAGATTTAGGAAAAATCCGGAGAAATGGCAGCCTTGCCTTAGAGATTATGTGATAACATTTGACAACCATTTAGAATTGCTGAAGACAAAGAACCTAATTCTAGATAGAAAACTTATGGTGCAAAAGAGTAATCAAAAAACGCATTGCACCATTAAATTACCCTTTCCGGATAACGCCATCAGTTCCTAGTTTTGAATACAGATGATCACTTAAAAGCAGATTGAATGTAAAGTAGAATGCTCCTTTATGCTAATTCTGCTTTACTTTCATTCTCCTTTAAGCCAAAATCTGCTTGAATATTGATATTTTTCAGAGAAGGAATAAATTAAAAGCGTAAAAAGGTTTATTATGGAATAATGGGTTTTAAAAGTCATCGTCGAACACCAATGACCTTGATAACATTTATGGCGAATGAAATAGTGGGTACCCGACAACGTGTTTAACCCTTTCCCTTATAGAAGCGACTTTTAGCACATTCATTTTATTCATCCGCTGAAGAAAATAGTTCCAAATTATACCGTAATGAATATGTGTCATATTAAATACTTTCCTATTCTAGCAGTTAATATCTTAAAGCAGACTGAAAGTAAAGCAGAATGCGCCTTAGGGCGCATTCTGCTTTACTTTCAACCTGCTTTAAGTAGTCACATATCTTCAATACTAGAAACAATGCTATCAGGTAAAGGGTTAAAACAGTAGTTGCTTCAAGCATATTGAAAGTACAGCAGAAAACTACATTAGTCTGCTTTAAGCATTTATCTGACAAGATACAGGAAAAAATCCTTATAGATTTTTACAAGGACATGGTATGGTGCAATAAAGAGATACAGTCGAAACTCGATACTTCGAAATTGCTTATTTAAATCGATCGTACCAGTATTTCATTAATTAAATTTCGATAATTCAATCTTACTTAAGGCCATCATACCCGTATTTCAAAGTTTTAACTTTGAAATATGGATATGTTCGAACTAACGCGAGTTCGTAGTATCTAGTTTCGACTGTACATGTATCTCTATAGATCCAAACTGTTTGTAAAAGAAAACGTTGTGTTGGCATAAACATGTTTTTGAGGTTACATAGTTATCGTTTCGTTTAACCTATTCCCCATTGTGGAAGCAAAACGCATGAAAAGAGCTTAAAGCTAATTATATCAACTCATTCTATATCACTTTCTTGCATCTCCAACCAGTGTGGGTACGGTAACGGATTTTTTGGCGCGTATCTTTACTTTTCTTCTCACTAGTGAGATTGATGCCATGATACGGGCTCACCTTGATCCACGTGATCATTGGATCTCGTCACTTATCTCATCTCACTCTCCTAGAATGGCCTGCAGGCTAGTCCTTAACCCCTTGCACTGCAAGGATGTCATCTGCTTAACAAATTGTCGTCTGCTTTTTTTTTTTTATCTCACATTCAGGTTTTATGCATTTTACTGAAGAAACTTGATGTAGTTGTGTCAGACATTTTGTGTTCTGGCCAGAAACTCTGAGTAATTCGAGTTCTGATCAGGATCCAAACTATTTGCAAATTTCACTCCGACCAAGGCAGTGAAGGAATTATACCAGATCCCTGCAAATCATAACTGTACTAGATTTTGCAAACAGTTTGAATCCAGATCAGACGCCGAGAAACTCGGCGTCTGATCAGGATTCAAAATGGTTGACAAACATGCCGATGGTTTGTTCAGTCAACTTGAAAATAAAATCTATCTAAATTCTACAAAGCAATTGCAGAGTACAAATCTGAAGCAGACGATTTTTCTGCAGAGAAAGCGTTCACCTGATAATGATGCATCTTATCAGCATTTGTATAATATGTTTTTTCTCGGCGAAATGCATTTCCTCTCCCCGTAAAAAGAGGTCTTTAACCCTTTCAACGCCCTGTTAATGACATCTGCTAAAATGATCGTCTGCTGAAATTGCCTAATTATCTCTTTCTTTTGTTTATAACTGTGATGAAAGCAATTGAATTAAAACTTTTCAAAAGTTCAAAATCACTACATGTATTTTCCTGCTGTCAGAGTTAAAGTGTTCAAAAATTAAAGCAATCGTGACTGTGTTGAGCTTTTACCTATTTATTCCTGAAACTTCATATGGATAATTCAACTTTCAAATTAAGACTAGTCCATTTTCAGGATTTTTGGTGATGCTTTTAACAAAGATTATAAAATGACAAGCAGTACAGACTCTGGTCAGAGAGCTCCATTAGGATCTATACTGTCTGCATAGGACAACTGATCTCTTCACATTTAAATTGTTTATAAAAAAAAATGTGAAAACTTGTTTACAGTAAAACGCTTCTATTACGACAACAACAACGAAGGCTAAATGACTGTATATAAAAAACAACAACAGGTGACAGCTTAAAGTAAGGTTGTAGTAAAACAGAAAGCTCCTAAAGGAGCTTTCTGTTTTACTGTCACCTTGCCTTTAAGCAGTCACCTGTATTAAACACTTAATAATTAACACAATTTAGTGATCGTAATAGAGGGGTTTTACTGTAAATAAAGTCATGGGTTAAAACAAAGGACAGCATACTGCAGGACACGAGCAGTCAATAACCATCTCGTTTTGAAGAGTTTGCACTTGAAAGCAGTCTCTAGAATGGACATATGCTCCTCATTAACTGATAAAGATGTACTTTATTATCATTTGTATATATGTTCTCCCAACGAAATACATTTCCTCTCCAAGAAAAAACAATCTGTATCCATTTGGTGCAACATAAATACAGTCCAGCTTATGTTTAGAGGCCACTTAAAATATGACGAAATGGTAGTTTTGAAAGACAGGCGTGTTCAGTAATCGCGTTGATCAATATAGAAACGTTAAAGTACTTGGTCCAACTTGATTTGCTTTAGCAAATAGTTTGGATACGTGTAACGCGGCGTCTGATCTGGATCAGTTTCGACATTTTTTCCGTCAAATTGTCTAAACTCTTACTTTAAAATAGGCAGACAACAGTTTCAATAAGTATGTATATATATGAAACAGCAGATGTAAATGATATATTTGTTGTTGATGATGATAATGATTATAGTTGTGATTAAACGGCTGAAGTAAAAGATCAGTTATGGTGATGCTCGTCCAATTACCCCTTTCAACGTCAAATTTTACCGTTCATTTTAACCCCATCGTAAAAAAATCGTCTGCTTAAATTTGTCGTCTGTATTAAATGCATAATTCATTTTTAAAGGTTTTTACTCAATAAATATTTATACGAGTGCCAAACAGTATGGATCCTGATCAGACGTGCGTTACGCTGTTTGCATGCAAAGTTGAGTATAGTCACATACAGTGGAGAATCTGTTATTCTTTCCCGTTTAAACGCAAACGTACGCAAACGCAAAACACTAAAACGTAGAAAAGTACAACTTTTGGACAATTCTGATATTTCATGTTTATCTTGGTGGCAAACAGTTTGAAGCCTGATCAGACGCCGGTTTACCCGGCGTCTGATCTGGCTCCAAACTATTTTCACTGCAAATAATAGTTTTAGCGTAAACGCGTTTATTGGGAAAGAATAACGTTTTTCCACTGTATGGCGTTGACGTAGTTAAAAGTTGAGGTATTAGTATTTATTGTAATTGTTAAGCCGCAACCAGCCAATATTTCTTCATACACCCTTGGTGCAATACTAACTGTACTGTGCAACAGAAATAAAGTTTAAAATAGAAACTTTATTTCCCTAACTCATGATAAGAACAGCCCACGCATATTACAGTGGAGAATCTGTTATTCTTTCCCAATAAACGCGTTTACGCTAAAACTATTATTTCTATTACAAACCGTTTGGAGCCAGATCAGACGCCGGGTAAACCGGCGTCTGATCAGGCTCCAAACTGTTTGCCACCAAGAAAAACATGAATTATCAGAATTGTCCAAAAGTTGCACTTTTCTACGTTTTAGTACTTTGCGTTTGCGTACGTTTGCGTTTAAACGGGAAAGAATAACAGATTATCCACTGTAGCAAGAACTTTGTCTGGAACGCTGATTTTCGTTTTGCTTTGGCCCGGTACACTTGAACATGTATTTGCAAACATTTAGTATCCTGATCAGACAGACGCCGAGTAACTCGGCATCTGATCAGGATCCAAATTGTTTGATACCCATATTGATGTTTCTTCAGTTACTATGTGTAAAATTTGACTTTGAGAAATAAAAGCAGACGAAACATTTGAAGCAGACGATATCCTGGCAATGAATGGGATAATATCGGAGGAGTTACCTCCCTTGTCAGGTCAGGCGGACTGCTTATGAGTTGATACCGTTCGTGAACATAATAGTGGTAAATCGATAACGCTGCTGGAGTTGTAACACAGGGGACGCTGGTTAGAGTCCCGCTCCACCACTAAAATGTTCCTTATAGGATGGTCCATAGGAAGAGACCATAGACCGAGTTCCCATATATCGTTGCAATTCGCCGGGAAAGAACCATGGCTTTCTCCATCAGGAGATTTCCATCTGTACTAACTGTAGTTTCTTGCACAAATCCTACAACCTCTAAAATACATAACGTCTGCCGGTGGGCTTCTAAACAAGATGTTCGGTGGGAAAGAAAGTGAGCTGCAACATAAGAACACAAGGACACATTATTCTTTCCCAATATACACCTTTGGGCGAAACAATAATGTCTTTTGCAAACAGTTTGGAGCCAGAGCAGACGCCGGGAACAAACAGTTAAACTTTGCTGTAATCAATTTGAAAGAAATCCGTAGAGAAATATATTCAAAATATATTTTTTAAGTTTTATTGAATCGCGTTAGCGTTTCATTTACGTTTAAACGAGAAAGACTAACGTCTTCTGCACTGTACCAAACCGAAAACTAATTAGAAAGAATATATACACTGATAAGACCAGCAAAATTGAATTGATAACTTAGAGATTTCGTCGTCATTGACGGTGTCGCATTAAGTCGACTTTGCAAACAGTTTACATCCAGATCAGACGCCGCGTCACGCGGCGTCTGATCAGGATCCAAACTATTTGACACTCGTATCGATATTTCTTAAGTCACAATACCTTACATCTAAATTTGAAATGATCTTACAGACAGTAATATTGAAATATGGGACAGTATGGCAGCGAAGGGGTAAATATCTCACATTTGATTTGATTTGGCAAAGAAAGGGTTAATAGATCTAGTAACTTAATGCAGAATGCGAGTAACTGATATTTCTACACGGTTATTCTATTGGATATGTATCATGTCTTAAAACAATACGTAACTCATCACAAAACGATACGGAGTTTAAAACTGAAAACAATTTACCATGGTATAATGAAGATTGCTTTGAACACAAGGTTATTTTTCGGAGAATGCTGAACAATTACAGAGAGTTACCAAATGAAGAAAATAGAATTAAAATGGTGGAGGCTAGATCAAAATATAAACATTTATTAAGAAAATGTAGATATGAATATGACCATGAAAAAACGGCTAACTTCATGCAAGCAAAGAAGCGAAATGCACGAGAGTACTGGAATTTATTAAAAGGAATAGCAGGTGTAAAATCATCTAACATACCATTATCTACATTTGAGCAGTATTTTAAAGCCATTAATAATCCAAATGATCAATTCTTTTCTCCTGATGAAGATGTTTTAGATTTTGTTGAAAGGTATGAAAAAAAATGAACTAGGGGTTATGTTTGAGGAACTTGACCGGGAAATATCCATAGAAGAAATTCAAAAAGCAATCAAGCAACTTAAAAACAACAGGTCTGCAGGACCCGATTTAATACTTCACGAGTTTATTATGAATAGTAAGCATGTTCTTATTCCAGTATTATATGAAATGTTTAACAAGATATACAGTTTGGGTTATTTCCCTGATCGATGGTCAGAGGGTTACGTGATACCTCTGCATAAGAAAGGAAAACTTGAAAATGTAGAAAATTATAGAGGTATTACACTTCTAAGTTGTATAGGAAAATTGTTCACACGTATTTTGAATAATAGATTACAGTTGTGGGCTGAGAATTACAATGTATATGTTGAGGCTCAAGCTGGTTTTAGACCAAACATGTCTACAGTGGACAACATTTTCGTGCTAAATGGGCTTATTTCAAGTTATTTGAATCAAAAGAAAAAACTATTTTGTACGTTTATTGACTTTACCAAAGCTTTTGACTATGTAGTTCGTGAGAATCTTTGGTCAAAGTTAATAAAGCTAGGAATTAGGGGTAAAATTCTAAACATTATACAGTCTATGTATACAGGTATTAAATCGAGAATAAAATATATGAATACCTTAAGTGATCCATTTCAATGTGCTTTGGGAGTGAGACAGGGTGAATGCTTATCACCCTTTTTATTTACTATGTTTTTGAATGATCTAGAGGATACTTTTATGAAGAGTGGACTAAATGGTATAAGTGTTGACATGTTCAAAGTTTTTCTGATGTTATATGCTGATGACATTGTTTTGTTTGCTGATAATGAACTAGAAGTGCAAAAAGGTTTAGATGCTTTGTTTGAGTACTGTCAAACTTGGAAACTGAAAGTAAATACAAATAAAACAAAAATAATGATATTTAGAAAAGGTGGTAAAGTGAGCGATAATCTTAACTTTCAGTACGATGGTAACAGTATTGAAATAGTCAATAATTTTTCATATTTAGGTATTACATTTACATCTGGTGGATCTTTTAAAAAGACTCAAGAAACATTAGCAGGACAGGCACAGAAAGCTATTTTTAAGTTGAATAAATACTTACATAAATTCACTTATATTACACCTGCACATAGACTAGAATTATTTGATAAATTAGTATCACCAATATTGAATTATGCAAGTGAAGTATGGGGTTTTGCTACTGCACCTGCTATTGAAAGAGTCCATTTACAATTTTGTAAAAAAATATTAGGTGTGAGAAAAACAACGCAAAATGATTTCGTTTATGGGGAACTCGGGAGAACAAGCTGTCAAACTAGTAGATATTATAATACGATTAAATATTGGACTAAGATTTTGACCTCTGATGAGAATAAGTATATAACTAAAGTTTACAATATGTTAAAAAACGAGGCTGAAGAAAAGCAGTATGTTAACTGGTGTTCCAATGTAAGGGACTTATTATGTAATTTAGGTTTTCATTATGTCTGGATATCACAAACTGTTGGAAATACAAAGGTCTTTCTATCTTTGGCGAAACAACGATTAAATGACCAGTTTGTACAAAGTTGGGAAGGTAGATTAAATGACTCAAGTAGAGCAATATTTTATAACCAAATTTCGAAATTTGAGTTTCAACCATATTTACATAAAATTAACATGATGAAATTTTGTCAAGCATTAACTAAACTGAGGGTCTCATCTCATAGACTAGCAGTTGAAACTGGGCGATGGAACAAACCACTTCCAATACCATACAATGAAAGAAAATGTAGAACATGTTCAGTCCTAGAAGACGAATTTCATTTTGTATTGGAATGTAAACAGTTTGAAGACTTGAGAAAGAAAAACATTCCGAGGTACTTCTTGATTAGGCCAAATATGTTTAAATTAAATTTTGTAGAACTAATTAATAGCACGGTAGACAAGACTATTAGAAACTTATCAATGTTCGTTTATCACGCCTCTCAGGCAAAAGTAGAGTAATAATGGATATAATAATAATATTAATAAGTTCTAGAAAAAAGGCACAATAGTTAAAATTGTCTTTAGACATGTTGATGTTTGCTATTTGATTTTCCATATGAATGAGAATATATACATGGTTTAACATATATTAATTTTTCTATTAGGTATCTCAGTATAATTGATGTTAATCTAGTTTTCTTTGACAGTATTCTGCATTCTTTACTGTCTGTAACCTGCTAATGTTGGTGCGTGCAGCACGATTGCATTACAGGAAGCTATATCAGGATCTTTTTGCGGTGTTGTAAGGCTGTACTCGCCAGATGGCTGTTGTTTAAATTAAACTTTAATATGCTCTCATTTTTTCATGTAAACTTTACTAAGTACACTTTGAAAAAGATCTACAGTTATTTCTGGACACATTGTTGGTGCGTGCAGCACGATTGCATTGCAGGAAGCTCTATCAGGATCTTTTTGTGGTGTTGTCGGGCTGTACTCGCCAGATGGCTGTCGTTTAAATTAAACTTTAATATGCTCTCATTTTCTCACGTAAACTGGAATTAGAAGTGGTAGCCGCCTGCTGCCTACCCCAGCTACTGGGAATACCAGCAGCAGTTGAAAATTTAAATCAGGATCAAGTCAAGTCAAGTCAACGTTACTAAGTACACTTCGAAATAGATCTACATAACTATTAAAATGTTTCTTTTTCCCTTTTTTCTATAGCTGTTGCATAGATCTATATCATTCTCTTAGTAGAGGACTTGTAATTGTGTGTAAATTTTCAACTTGCATTAAGCTGCAGGCTTTCTACAGTAGGCACTGACGTCACAAGGATTTCCCCAAGAATGTTAGCGGAATTCCCTATGTTGTCACTTTTGACGTCATTCGTTACGTAATTACTTTTCTGTCGATGGATCTCACAGGTGCTTGGCGCGGTTTTGAAGTCTGGCTGCAGATATCGGAAATTAAACGTTTCTTATAGGTAGCCGGGGTTCTGGATTCTGTCGAGCACTTTTGATAGATATATAATGTTGGTTAACAGATTTAATTTGAACTATTTTATTTTGACCTATTAGATGTTGTTTGATAGATCTAATTTGATCTATCTATCAGAATCTTTTTGCGATGATATCGGGCTGCACTCGTTAACCGACTGTCGTTTAAGATACTCTCATTTTCTCACGAAAACTTTTAATTAAATCGCCAAGATCAACGGCTGAGCCGGCGAACATGACACTTGAATCTATAAGATACGGGTATCTCTGGACACATTGTTGGTGCGTGCAGCGCGATGATATTGCAGGGGGTATAAGTTCATCGCGTCAGGTTTAAATGTAATTATAGGGTTTGCGTCCCTTGGACCATAAATCAATTCTACTGACAGTTGTGACGTTATCTAATGCGAAGATCTCTCATTATGATAATAGAATAAATGGCTACTGTATATAATGCTTTTCATGCATTGTCATGCATTTGTTATGTCATGCATTTGTTCAGATGTTACTAGTTCTATATATTACTGAATTTGTTGTTGATACGTTGTCAGAACTATAGCTTTTATGTGGGTAGAAAAGTATGCCATAGAACTATACGTTGTGCGTTCTGTTTGGTCGTTTTATAAGTTATAAAGTTACACAAGGCTAAGTTTATATAAATAAATAGCCTACATATACACCTTCTCCGCTACAAAAACAAAACTTGTTTCCAGAGGATTCATAGTAGAGGTTCTAGATTGATGGACACAGTTTCAAGAGATAATGGAAATTTGCTCTTGGAAAAAGTTGATAAATCAAGAACGAAGTTTAGAGCTTTTGAGTTTATATTTCATTGATTACTTTAAGAGCATTGAAATAATAACAGTCTATGACTATACAAAAAGCATTTATGATAAATAACAATTAATTTGTACTTATACTTGCATTGTAAATGAGAACAGTTTCAGTATAAGATCTAGATCTAGTCACCATACAGCTTCTCTTTCAAAATATTTATTACAATAACAATTTCAAAAAGTACTGCAGCTTTGTAACTTAAGGTAGATTTTAGTGTTTGGTAAACAGAGTAACCAAAGATCAGACAGAGTCTCCATAGAAGGAACTGTCTGACCCTAGTCTGAACTGTTTGCAGATGACTTGTATCAGTCTGCAGTCTAATTATTTTTAGAACAAACTTTTTCAGGGTGGCTAGATCGCTGAAAATTTATATGTACGCATTGAAAACTAGCTTGAATGATATAGATTATTTCTGTTGATCAATGTCATCTTGATGAATGTATTGAATGTGTTACCTCATGGACTTGTTAGTCTAAAGGTGGAAATAAAATCTTATTATTATTATTATTATTATCACATCACACTGACAATGCATAAAGCAATCATGTAATTTAACTATTTGAACCCTAGTCATGTATATATGCGTTAATTGCAAACAGTGTACCTGTGAGGAGTATACTTGTCAATTTGACATATATTATAAAGATCAACCCTAAAAAGTCAAAAATTGAGTTGACTAAATTGAAAACAAGAATGTTCCATTTGAGGTTTCAGGGAGGAAAGGGTTAAATGTTTCAGTGCCCTGACATCATCTGCTTTAAACAGTTGTTAACATTTGTCGGGCACTTTTATTTCTCAAATTTAAATTTGACTGGTAAAATGACAAAAATAGTATCGTAATTGGTGCCAACGCGTTTAGATCCTTATCAGACGGCGTGCTACGTGCCGTCTGATCAGGATCCAAACTGATTGCAAAAGCCAGTGTACTCAGGGTTAGACAGTGATGAGGTTAAACACTTACCACAATCCTTTAAACTTGATTGTCCACAAAACACCACTTTAATTGAGTATGAATTCTTCAAACAAGTATTCGTGGAAAAATAATGTTTATTGTGAAAACAGATTAATTTTAGTTCTACTAAGCAAGCCTTTGCTTGTATTAGCAAAAGGTTTTGATCCAGCTCCGAAATTGCTCGGCTTCTGACAAGGAACAACACTGTTTGACATTCGTAATCAAATGTTTACATATTTCGGAAAAAGGCATGCATCTGGCTGAACCAGAACACCAGACGACTAGATTTAAGGAGATGATAACCATTATAGCATAATATGGGTTAAGTGCCCAGCCCCTTATCGCGAGCCTGCAAAAGTGCTCCCGGAAGCTAGGATGTGCGTATATGCATAAGTGTCTACATGATTGTATTCAGCAGAATATGACATTAACCTTGCTGCAAGAGAGGCGCAGGTCATACTAAAATATGATTTGGCCCCTTCACTGCCTTACCCCGAGTACAATGGTTTTTGTCAACAGTTTGAATCCTGATCAGACGCCGCGTAACGCGGCGTCTGATCAGGATCCAAACTGTTAAATTTGACAATCGTTTCATGTTCTCAAAATCAACATGCCTAAAATTCAAATTCTAAGAATAAAAGCAGACGACAATTGTTTTAAAGCTGATGACGTCATGACATTGACGGGATTTATCCTTTGCCTGTCCATCGTGACTTGACTGGTAAATGCAAACAATTTGGATCGAGATCAGACCCCATGTTCATCGTTACATCCGAGCCTCCAACTGATTTTAGATTTTAGAAATTGATTTAAGCACTCTCCTTTCTTTCTCTCGTTCTTTACTAATTTTGTTGATGTTATATACTGAAATAACTATTTTTCTTCATGTGCATCTCTTTTATTGTTTTATTGCTGTTTTGTTAATATGTATATCTGTGGAGCGGACATTATATAACGTTGCAAACACTTGTAGCCCAACCCTTGCGTGTATACAGTATGCAATAAATATGTTTAAACTATACGCTACGTAACTCAGTCTCTGATCTTGATCCAAACTCTTTGACCATCAACTATAGGTTTCTTAAATTTTATAATGCCTCAATATTTTACATGTATTTGATAATGTTGCAGAGAACATTGTTCATAGCAGGGCAGTTCAGTTCAGTTCAGTTCAGTATCTTTATTATCGCTAAAATGAGTTTTAACCCATTTGCGCGCAGTGGATTCTTCAATGCTTATGTTTGATTAGTCCATACTAAGGGGCCAGGTCTAAATTTTTATTTTCGTTTTGTTTATATTGAAATTTCTATCAGCAAATCGTGTAGTCTGATCAGAGTCTACACAGTTTGTATATGACCCTTTTATTGGACGCTAGGCACAAATGGGTTATTTTTTTATATACAGTAAAACTTCGCTATTACGACCACTAAATTATGTTAATTATTAGGGTGTTTACGATAGGTGACCGCTTAAAGCAAGGTGACAGTGAAACAGAAAGCTCCTATAGGAGCTTTCTGTTTCACTGTCACATTGCTTTAAGCTGTCACCTGTCTATTATACACTCAATTAGCCTTCGTTTTAGTGGTCGTAATAGCGAGGTTTTACTTACATATTTTAGTTTAAACATGTCTATTTTAAATAAATGTTTAAACCAAAGTTTATATAAAAAAGTACTTTAAAATAAATGTTATAACCAACAAAAATTATGTCGAACAGAAAACTCAACATACATGTACAATGTAATATGAAATATACATTTGAATCCGGCATCCTGGTTAATAATCATAACCGTCTAAACTCTACATGTATGTAATTGTTGTCTGTAATTATTATCTGCAACAATTCTCAGAATTGATTTGAAACTAATTTCAATTTCAATTGAAGAAGTACTTATAAAATTCGACTTTAAATAGTGAGTTAAAGTTAGACTTATTCTCTTCCAATAAACGCGTTTGTGCTAAAATCACGATTTCCATTGCAAACAGTCTGGAGCCAGACCAGACTCCGAGTAACGACCAGGCTCAAAACTGTTTGCAACTCGGATGAAAATAAATCGTTCGAACAAAAAATTGTAATTATCTGCGTTTAATTGGATAGAGTTTCGTTTGCGTTTAAACAGGAAAGAATAATGTCTTCTCCACTTCTCGAGGTTTGTATTTAAATCGTATCTTTCTTCCGTATTCGGAAGTGTCAGAGTTCCTGATTCACCCTCGATATCCTTTCTGTAACATAATAGACCCTTAGCAAAGGCTTAAGCTCGCCACTTACTGTTTAACTATTGTTGCATCAACATTATGATGAAGTTAGAGTCGCATAAATCTATAGCAAGCGGCTATAAAGCGTTCGCGTTTGATAAACAGTGCGTAGATAGCTCAAAGCGTTTAGTAGTTTGTGAGAAAGTTTCTCCTTTGTTTTCATGCGTTCAATAAGAATGTTCATGCTGCTGCAGTGTTTGATTATCAATAACTGGAGAAACAGTGAAACGTTATACTCTACCATGTTCTGCTGAGCCAGACATATTTGTGATATAGATGCACTTGTGGTGAAACAGACCGTAAAAACCGCTAGAGTCGCTTCGTACAAATTGGATTAATCACAAGTGACTTATTAACTATTGATATATTTGATAAGGTGTTGAATTAATCGGTCTTGTGTTTCAAGCGGAGGGCAGATAAAGAAGTGTTTAGGGAATTCGGACTTTTGTGGAGAATTTTAGTAATTATTGATGAATAAGAGACATAATTACCACAAGATGAAGAAAAAGTATGAGTTCTGTGATAAAAGCAGCACGTGTATTAAGTGTGTGTTGGTCGGGGACGCCGGGGTCGGCAAGTCCAGCCTCGCCGCTCGAATGTCGTCCAGGAAATTTAAAGAGGAGTACACACCTACAATCTTCGACAATTATGCAGGTATAAGATTGCTCTTTACTGACAAACCGTACGACCGTCTGTACTTTTAATTGGTAACCTGCTCTCTCTCTCTCTGTCTGTCTGTCTGTTTGTCTGTCTTTATGTATGTATATCTGTCTGTCTCTGTATGTCTCTGTCTCTCTCTTTCCTTATATCTCTGGCAAGTTTTTATATGCTCCTTTCAATTTCTTTTCCCTTATTTCTCTGTCTTTGTATTAGTATCTGTCTCTATTTCTGTCTGTCTCTTCCAGACTAACTGTCTGTATCTCTGGTCGGGGCGATAGATGTACAGGGTATTTCCAGATTCTGTCTGGTTTTGCTACTCATTTTGACCAACTTCGTCCGGTTTAATAATAATATTAGATATTGTCAAGCTAGTATGGGAGTGTTGTCCTATGTCAACAAGTTCGATCGTTCAGGGATGCTGGTGTTACTCACTTCCTACGTGACGGTATAAACCATTCCCTGCCTACTGTTGAAATTTATGTCATTTGCAAACAGCTTGAATCCAGATCAGACGCCGAGTAACTCGGCGTCTGATCAGGATCCAAAGTGTTTGGCACTCCTCTTTTAAGTTTATTCACGTAAAAATACATAAAATGTAAATGTTATGAGAAATGCAGGTCACGATGTTCTGGCTGGGAAAGGGATAATACCTTTAATACAATACAACACGAGACGTATTCTATACAATTAGTACACAAAACAAACACTGTAAACCCAGATCAACATACGCTTTTTTAACGCGGTGCCAGATCAGGGTCTACAGTATTCATCCATTGTCACGATCGCACGCTGTGAAAAGGGGTGACTGAATTTGGTCTACATGGTTAGCAATATCCGTTTCCATGGATTATTTAACCCATTCCGCCCTCTATACTCGTCATTTACAAACAGCGTACATGTGAAGAATACACTTGTCCAATTGTATAGTGTAGGCACAAACCAGGGGTCCCTGTAGTAGTTCTCTGGTCAGAGTCTACATTGCTTTTCATTTAGATGTATATTGCAAAAACAAAAAATCCAAAATAGTAAAAATTGTTAGAAACTGAAATAGTTTACTTGCAGCTTCAGGGATGATTGGGCTGATATACATTACACCACGTGTGTCACGCTGCTGCACCTAAGTCCCGCTATTTCGATGAGTAAAAAGAACGCTTACAAGTTTTACGTATACGCTAATATTTATCTAAAGCAGAAATCTCACACAGAATATGCCTGCTTTACTTTCAGCCTGCTTGAAGCAGCTACCTGTCTTCCATACTGAAAACGGGCGATACGGGAAAGGGTTAGGCAGATTACATTTAACTAATAATTTTATATCAATTATTTCTGTACTCAGTTAATAAAAGGGCTTTCTACTATCGGCCTGTCAACTATCGGCCTCTGGTCCGCCGTAGTAGAAGGTTCAAGTAGCCAGTTAAATACGGGTTTAAACAATACAGTGTAGGCTACTTTGCTTCCGTGAACTATCTTTGTACAGTAACCTTTGTGTATTGAAATTGTGGAAATATTTAAAGACACTCGCTCGGTTATTACATGGCAAAAATGATATAGAAAGCTCTGAAAGGAGCCTTCTGTATCACTCTATTTTTATCCTGCATCAATTTAAGTAACCATTGTATTATTACTACCCACACTCTTTAATTATATGGTCATAGATTTAATACAACATATATTGTATAGCACAGCTTGTAGGTTAAACATGTATCATTTCCACACAATGCTGATTGCGTCACCGGCTCGATTCGTCAGAGTTTATTCATCCAGTGCTTGGCAGTGTCTGGGACTGAAAGTCTCAAAGAAAGTTACTCATGTATGATGTGACATTCAGACACTCAATAAATTTTGTCAATACTGAACAGCCTAAAAACAACAACACGCTGTCTCTGTCTGAAAACGGTCACAGACGAATACAGTCCAACTTCCATACCTCGATCTCGCTTATCACGAATCACGGTCCACCTATATCTATACATATATAGTTGATTTTCGTGATTTCTACTTCGCTTAAATCGAACATATCCGTATTTAAAAGTTAAAACGTGGCTAATATGGATATGTTCGACTAAAGCGAGTTTGAGATATCGAATTTTGATTGTAGAAAGCACATATCACATATATAATAGTAAATATCTCATATTGTAAGCCGCACCGTGTTTTAGCCTCTCCCAGTATATATACAAGTTTCTTATATGAGTCACCAATGAAAATACCAATACAGATAAACTTATCTTTAGTGTATATTTTAAGAGGACGTGTGTAGCAACATTTAAATACTGGGTTGCTTAATGCAGGATAAAAGTAATGCAAAAAGCTTCTAACTTGAAGAAGCTTTCTGCATTGCTTTTATCCTGTATTAAGCTGTAGCCAATCGCCAAGACTATATTGACTTCTTTTTATGACTGGTAGATAGACATATGTTTGATTGTGCGTTTAATATATAGTTGTCATCTTAATACTGCTCATATTGATAAACGCGTTTAAGCTAATTGGTTAAGCTAAGATCAGCTATGCCTTGATTTTTAATTATTTCTTGGAAAATGTCTGGAAATGATTGGTTAGTATGATTCTGTGAACCGAGTGTGACTATCAAGACCCAACGTAACATATCTGTAGCCGATGTTGATATAGCTGACTAAGTGTTAACCTGCCTTTGTGGTGAGAACAGTTTACGTGGTGTTAACTCTTATCATGCTGAATTGTCGTCTGCTTCAAATTTATCGTCTGCGAAATTTAGTCAAAATTAGTTTTAAGCGTTTCAGACTGACGAGCAATTGAAGATGAGTGGCAAACGGTTTGGGTCCAAGTCAGACGCCGCGTTATGATCTTGATCCAAACTGTTTGCAAATTTTAGCCTAGTCGCGCTTAGCATAATAAGGGTTTACCCAATCCCCTGATAGGAATTTTGTCGTCTGCAATTTAAATTGGCGTAATTCTGGTTGAAATTTATTAGATATAGATTTTGATCTACATATCAGATTTGACCTTATATATTATATTATATTGTAAATATTTATATGTTTGTACGACGAGAAACTGTATAGTTTAAGTCAAATAAACGTTCTTCTTCTTCTTCTCAAAATAACAGATTAACCAGAGACTCTTTATTAACCATTTCACCGGCAAGTTTAACTGTTTGACATGAAATATCTGCTAAAATCGTCTGTCTCTTTTATGCAAAATTATTTTTTTGAAGTTTTGATCACAAATTTTGCGTACTACTCATAAGTTATTATGGCGTCATTTTTAGGATGAAGATGTTACGAGTAATATACATGTAACGAGTAAACGGAAGTAAAGTCAACTCAAACTAAGTCAAGAGGCATTTCTCAACTAGAAAAAAACTCAATTACAGCGTTCCCTCTCTACATCGACATCCAAATGGGAGACAAACATTGTGTGCGTTGTTCGGAGGGAGTCGCTGTAGGGAGGTAAATTGGCTTCATTTGCAAACAGCTTGAATCCAGATCAGACGCCGCGTAACGCGGCGTCTGATCTGGATTCAAGCTGTTTGTCACTCATTAAGTTTTTTCTATCAAAATGGCCATTATGTAACTTTGAGAAAAACAGCAGATGACAATTTTAAGCAGACGGTATTGCAGCCATGAAAATTTTGGACATAAATGTCTTGTTTGAGGAACTGCGACAGGGGTAGTTGTACATGTGTAAGGAGGGATTCGTTTTTTGGGAGGGCCGTTGTAGAGAGCGAGCGCTGTGCCTGTTGGGAATGGTTCCATGACCAACAGAAAATGAATTCATTCTGTGCTGGAAACCAATTGATATACCATTATGTATACTTTGCAAACAGTGAAGATCAGAATCTGCACTGTTTGATTAATTCTTATTTACCTGAAATAGTTTCTTTAGACACTCCTAAATATCAACTAAACTGGACATTTTTCAAAATTGGAATAGTACACTGGAAAACAATAGATACGGTGAGAAGGAATTATTTTTTCTCTTTTAAACGCAAACGAAATGTAAACGCATTGCATTAAAATCTAGAACATACCATTTCTTTTTAGAAAAAATTAACGTTACCCGGCGTCTGATTGGCTCCAAACTGTTTGCAATGGACATACTTTTCTTTACCCTAAACACTTTAAATTGGAAAAGAATAATGCCGTCTCCTTTGTAGGTCGTGATATTTGTTAATACTGTACAAAGTGCCAACATTGCCTTTTTTGTTACCTCTTCTTTATAACTTCTATCCACTTCTGTCAATTAGGGAATTAGTTCTCGTCGCAATAAAGATATTGAATTGAATTGTTCTTGGTCTTACTGTATTGCTCAACTATGACATGGCCAATCAAGATGTGTTTGTGTTTTTTCGGTTAGGTGGCAGCTACTACTACTACTACTTTTATTATTACTACTACTTCCAAAGAACCGAACAGTAAATCAACGTAATGACGGCAGCATCCCCGTTACGTCTATACAGTGTGTAAATTTGATTGCTAAATTTCTTGTCGCATCATCTGTATCTGTCAGACTTTGTTTGGTCCACAACTATTTTGTTTCCATTGCCGTACTACAGTTGTCACGTGCAATAAACCAACGATTTAGGACCAAACAAAGTCTAACAGATACAGATGATAGGACAAGAGTTGTCGAGATCAGGATAATCTGAAGTGCCCAGATCTGTCCAAAATTGTTCCACACCGGAAATTTCGATCTGAAGGGGTTAAGTTCCCAACCACACGATTGCCACTGATCATGTGATGTAAAAGGCAATTACCCTTCTGACGAAATTATTTCCTGTTTAAAGGAAAGAAACGCAAATATTAAAATATATTAATACGAGACCGCCAATGTCGGTATGGCTGGATTGTCTGCACTTTTGCTTTGTCTATATATACATTGTAACAATATGACATGACAGACAGATAGACAGACAGACAGACAGACGGCTTTCGCCAATCTATAAGCCGCATTTTCAATCCGGCCAAAAATGGCAGCTTTTAAAATGATAAAATACTACATTGATTTTCAATCTAAGGGGAAAACTGTTTAGGGCCTGCAACAACCCCGGGCTGATTTGTTTTGCGTTTGAAGTAAAAAAGATATCATGAGCGTGTCAAACAGTTTGGAATCAGAGCAGGGCTGCCATTTCTCCGGATTTTTCCGAAATATTCGGATTTTTATTCCAACAGATGGAAGCTTAATGGAGGCTGAAAGTAAAGCAGAATGCGCCTTAAGGCGCATTCTGCTTTACTTTCAATCTGCTTTAAGCAGCCACGTGTCAAAAAGCTGGAAACAGACGATGGGGTAAAGGTACGATTCGTAAAATCGCACTTGAAAAACGCAAATTTGGAAATCTTAGGATTATTCATGTCAACTTATGGCAGCCCTGAATCAGAGTATTTTGCGAGTTACTTGGTGTCTCATTTGCATCGAGACTGTCTAACCCATTACCCCATTGTCTGCCTCAAATATTATTGTCTGCAAAACTTTCAAACAAATGTTCTGTCCATTTGAAAATTGAAAAGACGTAGATAGGATTGTCAAACAGTTTGGATCCTGATCAGACGCCGAGTTACTCGGCGTCTGATCAGGATCCAAACTGTTTGCAAATTACCAGTCAATAAACGCCCTGACGTGATCATCAATCCATAGAGAGATAATAACAAACAAAGCACTTGTGCGTTAAAATTCTTCAGTCAATCCCTACGCCCATCATTAACGTGCATGGCAATTACTTAAATACTCAACAGCTGCTGAATGCAGTCTATAATACTGTTGAAACAATTCCGCTTGTTTATGTCATAATAAAATATACACTTTATAGGTGTACTACTAGGGAATTGTAGAACTATGCTTTGGGCTGCTTCGTTATAACAGTACAGCGAAGTTCTCTTATAACGACGTACCCGAGACCGTCTGATTTCTTTTATTAAATCGGGTCTATTTTACTATACGTTTAATTAAAGATGGGAAAATATTTTCTCACATAACTACCCTTGTTTTCAATAGCAAACAACGATCGCGAATATCCTTGTCTCCAACGTGTGTGAGATCAATTTGATGACGTCATTATAACGTCACTATTTATAAAGGCGTTCTAACGTCATTGGAATTCTAAAAAGGCCTATATTGCTTTTAAAAAATAACTTCAAATCGTTGGTTATGTGAGAAAAAGAATCTGTCACTCGTCGATGTTTAAGACAAGTTGATCTCAAACTCATCTAGAATAGAAAAGTTATTGAGCTCGCCAAGGCTCGCCTAATAACATTTCAATTCTAGACTCGTTTGAGATCAGCTTGTCTTAAACATCGACTCATGTCAGATCCTATATGTCTTTTGTTATATCCGATATATCGTTATATCCAAGTAATTTTGATTACCGCTGAGACGTGCAAAAATACCTAAAAAATACCTAAATACATTATATAAAGTTGTTTGACGTTACTAACAGTGTACACATTGAACGGTTGTCTGGTCTGAGTCTACAGTATACATGTATGTCAACATAAACAGTGCACTTCTTCAATGGACGATCGCCGAACACAAGTTCAGCTGTTTCTTGATCTTATTCTTACATAATAGAATAAACGGCCTAAGTTGTGGCCTGATTACCAAAGTGTATACATCGTTTGAATAATTGGAAGCGATTCAGCTATAAATATTGAACCAAGATGTAAATCCCTTTCCCGCCATAATATCGTCTGCTTCAAGAGTTGCCGTCTGTGTATTTTTGTTAAAAAAATAACATTCAGACATCGTGACTGAAGAGATATTGGTAATAATGTATAAATGTCAAACAGTTTGAATCCTGATCAGACGCCGAGTTACTCGGCGTCTGATCAGGAATCAAAATGTTTGTAGACGCTAGTTAAGTCGCGCCATTCAGTGGAAATGGTTAAGCATATGATAGATCTAGCAATCAGACAAAACAGCATTCTCAGTCTCTTTGGGATCAAACATTGTTTGTCGGTCGATCTTCTGCACGCTACCGGCGAATTTATGATAACATTTACAAACAGTTTGCATACAGATGAGACGCCGAGTAACTCGGCGTCTCATCTGTATCCAAACTGTTTGACACTCTGATACTATTTTCTGAAATATAATGGAGAGAAATCGCCGCTAAGAGCTGTTGCAGACGACACATTCTCAGCAGACGACAAGAACAGCGCGTGCTGAAGGTGAATTCAGTATCGAACAAAATAAACCAATCGATCACCCCAGCCTATCCTCCTACCGACTGGGATAGAGAGGGTGACATAACTTGTGTGACAGCTAGGTGCAGCACTGTGAGATAGAGTGAGCTTCACGCATTGACCTAAAACAATGATTTTTAAAATGCATAATTCCATTTTTTCAATTACAGTAAATCTCTCTATAATGACCACTAAAACGAAGGCTAATTTATATTGTATAAAAGACAGGTGACAGCTTAAAGCAAGGTGACAGTGAAACAGAAAGCTCCTATAGGAGCTTTCTGTTTTACTGTCACCTTGTTTTAAGCAGTCACCTTTCGTAAACACCTAATATTTAACACAATTTGGTGACCGTAATAGAGATGTTTTACTGTATGTCTTAATTCATTTTTGAAAATGTAGATCTAATGTTGTTTTATACAATATATTTCAAATAGACAAACAGTACAAAGCCTGCTCAGAGGGTTCCTATAGGATCCTTTTTATCTGGATCTACACTGTTTGTATAGGACAAGTGTACTATTTCCATGTACATACTTTGTAAAGTATGCGTATATACGCCACTAGGGTATACATGTCAAAAGCGGCCACACAAAATAATACTATAGCAATATCCACAAAGACAATAACATTATACATCAGGCGCCCGTTTCATAAAACTTCTTACGACAAATGTTGTCGTAAGTTAGCTTATAAAAGTCTCAATTATTATTTATTTCTCTAGTTAATCCTGTCTTGTGACATCTCTTTGGAATTGTCTTTTCAAGACAATTCCAAAGAGATGTCACAAGACAGGATTAGATAGAGAAATGAAAAATTAAATGTATTTTAAAATTTTGACTTACGACAACATTTGTCGTAAGATGTTTTAGGAAACGGGCCCCAGTAAACAACACACAAAATGACATAAAGTTTTACAAACAGATACAAATTCAGAATGTCAGAAATTTGTATAATGGTTAACAAAATCCGCAATGTTAAGAAAGAGTGTCAATGGTGTGAAAAAGATCCGCACTGTCAAGAAGTTTTACAACAGCAAATCCACAATTTCAAGAAAGCTTTTCAATACAAAACATAGGAGTGTAACAATACGGTCAAAACCGAACTGCAATATATTGCAATACAGAGGAACCGTATTGTCATATATTGCAATATATTGTGGCAACTTGTAAGTACAAAAATTGGATAGAAATCAGCCTTGAAAACTTATTTATAGCATTGAAATGATAAAAGGAGTGCTTTAAATAACATTACAAAACATAACATAATCTTTATTCGGCATAAAGTTGCACAAAGCACATATATAACCGTACATGTATATAGCAGTATTGTGAAAGATAAGAAGGAGGGTCCAAATTAACAGACATTAGCTGTGAATGTTATAATTGGCACAGCATTACGTTCACATTAAAAATAGTAATCAAGATCCACGATGCCAAGAAATGTTTTAACCCTTTCCCTTATAGAAGCGACTTTTAGCGCATTCATTTTATTCATCCGCTGAAGAAAATAGTTCCAAATTATACCGTAATGAATATATGTCATATTTAATACTTTCCTTATTCTAGCAGTATATAGCTTAAAGCAGGCTGAAAGTAAAGCAGAATGCGCCTTAGGGCGCATTCTGCTTTACTTTCAGCCTGCTTTAAGTAGTCACATATCTTCAATACTAGAAACAATGCTATCAGGTAAAGGGTTAAGTAGAAAACAAAATCTGCATTGCCAAGAAAGTGTTCAATACCAAACGAGATCCATAATGTAAAAAAAAGTTGTTCCATAGCAAACAAGATCCACAATGTCAAGAAAATAATTCAATAGAAATATAAGTTTGCTTTTTTCAAATTCTAGAAAGATAAACAACAGAAAACAAGATTAGCAGTTACTAGAAACATATACAATTGTAAACAAGGTCTGCATTGCCAAAAGGTATACAATACCAAACAAGTTCTGCGTTGTGAGGAATAATAATATGATCATCAATGTCAAGAAAGTTTTACTAGAGCAAAAATCTAAAATTGCATGAGTGTTCGAAACAATGACACAGAATATGTACAATTGTACCCAGCACCCGGATTACTAACACAATGTTATTGAAGATTTTCACCACAGGCAACAGGAATAAATGTTAACGCTAAGTACGGTTTAATGGCAGTATAACAGTTGAGTACTAAAGGTGCACGTACTCATATTAATAATCATTCCGTTTAGATTAGATGCAGGTCTATAATGCACAATCATCATTTAGCTAAACACGTGAACCCAGAAACACGGCTGCCATAAGTTGATCATTCTTAGATTTCCAAATTTTCTATTTTTCAAGCGCGATTACGTAAAGCATGTTGAAAGTAAGGCAGAATGCGCCTTAAGGCGTATTCTGCTTTACTTTCAGCCTGCTTTAAGCTATTACTGAATTTACTGTATGCACTCTATTTGAACTAAAATCAACCTTGATATGGAATTTGGATTATCCATTTAAAGTGTTATGGAACAGTGAAATAATTCCTATTTAATAAAATAGTCTACGTATGGGTTGACTTTAATGGACTTTATGGTATTAGGTCTACATTTGTTTGAGTTTAAAGTGATCCATCAATCACAAATAAACAAGTATTCGCATAATAATAAACATATACACCGACGAACCGCACTCGAAATCGCCCTGGTGCATGTAGCAATAATGGATAGAACATTAAACATTGGCCTGCTTTGAGACCGTTCTGCTATATTTTAATATTGTCTTAAGCTGTTACCTATGTATAGTACATCCAAGAAAATTTGTTTCAAATAAAAAATTTCTGTGTCACTTTCAAGATAATTAAACTATTTCTCCGCCATAGGCGATTGAGGTCGACCTGACAAACAATTTATATCATGATCAGACGCTGTGTTACGCTGAATCTGACCAGGGTCCAAACGGATTTTCGCTTGTATTCGTATTAAATTTCTCTTCTGGCAGTCCAACCCTCAAAGAAGTTACAGACAAAACAATTTAGCAGGCAATATTTACTGTACTTGACTACGTCTTGCAGTAAACCCTACCCACTCCCTTATAACAACCACAAAATGAAGAAATGCTCGGTTATTAACACTCCTTAGAAGTAATGATTTCAATCTTTATGCAGTATGCTGCTTAAAAGCAGGATGAAAGTAAAAGAGAAAGGTCTCATGTTAGCTTTTGTGTTACTATAAGCAGGATGAAAGTATAAAGAAACAGCTCCCGTATGAGCTTTCTGTTTTTCCTTCATCCTGCTTTAACCATTTCACTCTCATTGCATAAAGCACGTTTGCAAACAGTTTGGGTCCGGATCAGACGCCGCGTAACGCGGCGTCTGATCAGGACCCAAACTATTTGACACTCTTATCGATATTCAATAAGTCAGTAGCGTTAAATCTAACTTTGAAACATGTATTGCAGACAACAATACTGAAGCAGACGACAATAAAGCGGTATGGGTGGGGGGGGGGGGTTAAAAATCTCCAGAATAATTTGATCATGAAAGGGTTAAACGTCGCCTGTAATAACACAACAAATGTGTCTTCTTTCAAGATGTCGTGCTAGAGGATTTTTGTATCATATTTCTAGTTCCAGTTAGTCATAACTAGGTAACTATATGTCGTTTTTATTTTATTATTTCAGCTACTGTGATGTTAGATGAAAAGTCATTCCACTTCAGCCTCTTTGATACAGCGGGCAAGGTAAGAATATTAAGTATATATTTAACTCTTGATAATACCATGCTAGCGGTGAAATCATGATAACATTTGCAAATAATTTGGATCCTGACCGCGCAACGAGTAAACACTCTGATCCTGTTTTAAAAATATTTTTTTCTTCAAATTTCTGTTTTTAGAACAATAGCAGGCGACATTTTTAGCAGAATAATAAAATTACCCAGCATGCAACAAGTTAAATGAATTCTTCCATTATTATTGTTTGAATGGAGTATTATCAATTTTCGGGGTTGGTTCTGCATGGGTGTTACAATGCATTATACACGTTCATATATGTAGTAGTGAATCGTATGTAGACCCTAATGAGTGATGTGTCATCTGGCTTTACATCCCGTGACGGTAGGTATTAACGAGGTACTATCAAAGATAACAGAAGAAAAAACTTAGAACTCTTAGCCCTTTAAATGTGATTACATAAGAAATACGTATATCTAAAACTCATCCTATCATAGACCTAATAGGATTACACGAACATATCTACGACCGAATCCTACAACTGCGATTACATTGGGAAACATTGAAAATCCCATCTCTAAAACTGCAATTACTATGGCAATCTTAAAACACCTAAGCCTTGTAGTCTTAGATTACGATAACACAGGAGAAACCCTTAAAAACTAGAACAACAACGAGTGTAAAGGCAGAACTCTTCTATCCCGTACCCGTAATTTTTTTATACAAACAGAATCCTTACAAACTGTAACTCAAAACGGATGGCTGTACCGACAGAATCCTTACAAATCGTACTAATCGTACTAAAACAACGATTGTGCAGAAAGAATCCTTACAAATCGTACTACTTAAACAACGATTGCGCAGACATAACTAAAAACAAACTGTAACCTTAAACAACGATTATACAGACAGTATGCTTACAAATCGTAACCCCAAAACAAAGGTTGTGGAGACAGAACTTTTTCAAATCATGACGCTAAAACAACGATTCACCAGACATAACTCTTACAAATCATAACCCTAAATCAACGATTTAGCGGAGAAAATCCTTACAAATCGTACCCCTAAAACAACCAACGAGTGTACAGACAGGATCCTTAAAAATCGTAATCCTAAAACAAGATTGTACAAACAGAATCCTTAAAAATCGTAACCCTAAAATAAAGATTGTGTACTGACAGATTCCTTAACATACAGTAACCTTAAAATAATGATTATACAGAAAGCGAAGATTGTGCATTTCATAGATTAATAAGGCAAGCTTAAACAGTCAACCATAAACGCTGCCAAAATGACTATGCAAAAGATCTTCATTTCGGTTGTTCGAGGCAGGTGACAGATTAAAGCAAGATAAAAGTAAAGCAGAAAACTCCTACAGAAGCGTTCTTCTTGACTCTTTGATGTCAATTATTGCAAACAGGTTTGAGCCATATCAGACGCCGGCTTTAGAAATGTTTAACAATTGTTATTTTATATATTGCGTTTCGTGTGCGTTTATACAGGGATTCATAACGTCTTCACCAGTGTAAGTACGCGTTTCCAGGTCAGCATTACGCAGCTATACTTCCTGTTTGTACGACCGCACCGCACATTCCCACATTGATGACATGGACAGTCAATTTCCGGAAAGTAAAGACATCCGGGTCTTGCTGTTATATCGTGTGCTTCAAACATGTCGTCTGAAGTTCTTTAACATGTTTGTCTTCTGCACTGAAACCAATCGATATGAATATCAAAAGTTTTGAATGAATGTCAGACGACAGGTTACTCTGCGTCTGATCTAGATCAAAACTAGTTGCAGCGCAGATGTTAGTCAAGTGTCACTTTGGTGGATTTATATATAGGTTAACACAGAAACAGCTGATCATGACTCGACTAAGATTTGCAAACAGTTTGGATCCTGATCAGACGCCGCGTCACGCGGCGTCTGAACAGGATTCAAACTGTTTGACACTAGTATCGCTGTTTCTTCTGTCAAAATGTTTTATTTTTAGATTTGTGAAACAAAAGCAGACGGTTCTTGACTTTTGTTTAGCAGACGATAGATCTAGATCTATTACAGCAGAGAAATGGTTAAGTGATTCGTTGACGCCCTGAAGAGGGAAGATATAGATATTCTTATGATTTTATACAAAAGTTCACAAACAATAGATTACCCACTTCACTGCCTAACCACTAGTGCATTGTTATTTGCAAACAGTTTGGAAACTGATCATAACAGAGTGCTCTGAAACAATATTTTACTTTCATCCATATACATGTATAAACATACAGCATGGGGAAAATGACATTATTAGGCTAATATAGTTGGCACTTATATCGATGTAATTTCACTAAACTGCGCTAAGTTCTAAATCAGAAAAGCAGACGGTAAATAAACCGACGGTATCTTGGCCGTTAAGGGTTCAACGTTCATGAAACAATATAATGCGGTCGTTGTCTAAGTTATTGTTTTTTCTTTAACTGCACCAGCGTACCACTTAACCTTTTAAGTCCTATATGCTGGACATTTAACCCATTTAAACACTTCAGTGTCTACTGAAGTGGGCATTAGCAAACAGTGCAGACCATGATGAGACGCAGCGTCTCTTCAGGGTCTGCATTGTTTGCTATTTCATATATAAAATGTATTGTATGGGTAAGCACTGAAGTATCTTTAGATCACACTTTGAATTATCTACAGTGAAACCCCTCTAAACTGGACATTTGTGGGGACAACAAAAATGTCCGGTTTGGAGGGGTTTCCGGTTTAGAGGGGTTTTGACATGTTTCTAGTATGGAAGATAACTGACCACTTAAAGCAGGTTGAAAGTGCGCATTCTGCTTTACTTTCAACCTGCTTTAAGCTATTATCTGCTAGAATGTACAAACTATTTTCTTCAGTGTAAGAATATACCAAAGACGTAAAAATGCGTATTTATGGTGTAATGGGTTAAGATAAAGAAGGGTTGGAAAAGGGACCAAAGTTTTTGTCCGGTTTAGAGGGAATTCCGGCATTTAGAGGTTCCGGTTTAGAGGGGTTTCACTGAATATATAATGCCTCAAAATCTTCAAGCTAGCAAACAGAAAGAGTTGAAGTGCCCCAGGCCTAAATCGGTTAAACTCGCTAAAAATGTTGAATTTTAGCGGTCATGGTAATGTTTCGACCAACCTTTATGTTTTGTCCGGGTTATTGTTCTAAACGGTCCATGCTTGGATTCCACCAAGTAATATCTATTTTAGATACCATTGTAATCCATGTCTGTCAAACTCATGACAGTATATGCTGGAATCTAAGTATAGATCCTATCAGTCAAAGCTATTCTAAGTATTAGTACATGTAAAGTAGGCCTACAGTGGAGAAGCCGTTATTCTCAAACAATAAACGTATATCTAATATACGCGAGGCGGAAGTGTTACAGAATTCTCCCATGGAATTTTCTGCATTTTCGTTTTGTTGCGTTCGGTGGCCGCCTGTATTTAGATAAACATATCCCCTAATATGCTCATGCTATCAGTTATGCCCTTAAAATGATTGATAGTCCCCTTGTTAAATGTTAAATGTCCAACTCCAATAACGCTATGTCAACCCTTCTCCTGCTATTAGAATATATTGAATTGCTTTGAAACAGCGAAGACCTTCATCTGGAAAATCCTCAAAGAGATGACTGATCAAGATCTACACTGTTTGCATAAAGATTTTTGTCCGAAATAAGTCTTCACTCTTTCCTTTGGAAACGTTTCCTTACTTTATTAGCCAATGTTATACTTTCTATGATAGATGTCACTAGTTGGCGGATCATATATGTATATGAAAGCGTTTGAGTTGAGCTTGAGTTCGTTCTCAAGCATCTGACCAGTCAAATAATTGAGAACGACTTCAGACTCAACTAAAAAGCTTTATAACCTCGGAGTCAGGACAGGTCCAGAGGCACTGCTTTATTTAGTATTTACAGCATGTGTCATGTTTTACCGGAAGCCCTCTATCTCAGACAATGTTTATGTGTAGTTGGAATATAAATATGACGATTGCAGTTAGAATGGTGCCTCATACAGATTCGAATTTATCAACCTGAATATTTAACTTTGCTTTTAAAAAGGAAATGTTTAGGCCTACATACATAGGACTTCATTGCATGCAGAACAAAAGTGTTACAAGTACAGAAGATCAACTATTGTTGTCCGAAAATCGAATAAACACATCCTTTCCAAATAGTGTATACCAAGATCTCAGTAGGGCTTTGGAAGGAATCCTCCTGTCAGGGTCTGCATTGTTTTCAATACGTTTTAATAGTTTGGGACAAGTCCCTTACATGTAATAATGAATGTTTATTGGTCATTTATCAGAAAATCCATTCGAGTCCATTAGAAAATGGAGCATGAAGGCATCCATACAAGTATTGACAAGGAGGTTCCTTAACACATTGAGTCCTAGTGATGAGTATACTCGTCATTAACAAATTATATACTTGTCAAGAGTGCACTTGTCGTATGCAAACAGTGTAGGCCCTTATCAGAGGGCTCCTTAAGGAGCCCCCTGAACAGGGTCTACACTGTTTGTCATTTTGTAAAATATTGTTAAAATCCACACTAATCGCAATGAACATTGGTTCTTAGAATACAAGAGTGTTTATTGCAAAGATATTGTTGTATAACCTGTATAATTATGTTTTTATTGTTTTCACAGGAGGATTACGATCGGCTCCGGGTGATATCATACATGAACTGTGACGTCTTTCTCATCTGTTTTTCGGTGACGGACCGAGAATCATTGGAAAGTGTGGGAGAACACTGGGTACCAGAATTACGTCAATATCTCCCACAAACCCCTTTCATACTAGTCGGAACGGGCATTGACAAACGGTGCCAAGAACCAGGGAAAGGGGTTAGTATATTAGATAGTTTAGATGAAGATAAGACGAGAGTAATACAGTAAACCCTCTCTATTACGACCACTAAATTGTGTTAATTATTAGGGACAGGTGACTTTAGGAACAGGTGACTTCCTAAAGCAAGGTGACAGTAAAACAGAAAGCTCCTGTAGGAGCTTTCTGTTTTACTGTCACATTGCTTTAAGCTGTCATCTGTATTTAAAGTTTTATAAAGCAATTATCCTTATTTTTAGTGGTCGCATTAGAGAGGTTTTACTGTATTTTCATTTTAAAGCATAACACATATAACATTAGGGGTTAAGAACAGGTGACTTCCTAAAGCAAGGTGACAGTAAAACAGAAAGCTCCTGTAGGGGCTTTCTGTTTTACTGTCACCTTCCTTTAAGCTGCCACCTGTCTTTTATAAAGCAATTATCCTTATTTTTAGTGGTCGTATTAGAGAGTTTTACTTTATTGTCATTTTAAAGCATAAAATATCATTCAAATCAGTGAAATCGCTGACGAAAACGGCAAATGTGTACAGTTAAGCTAACTTATAACGAAAATGTATATAACGAACTATCGGATACAGCGAAACAGATGTTTCCCCATCTCAAATAAACGTTTTGTAAAATGGACATTTTACGAAATTTGGATTTAACGAAAGAAACAAGACTGTCCCGAGAAGTTCGTTATAAATGGCCTACACTGTGCGTCAATGCATAAGACTCTTCAAAGATTTATAAATGAGCAAGGTTTTCGTTTCCAGCTGTTTTCGGTTACATCTGACTAAAATGCAATTGAAGTGTGATTTCAAAATGTCTGATTTTTTTTCTTCAAATTTCAAGGATTTAAAGGATATTCCACTAACTAAAATATGAACTTAAGTTTTTAGTTAACAAACCAACTTAAAATTCATACATTTTTGGACACCAAGCAAATTATGATGTAACCAAAAACAGCTGGACACGAAAACCATGCTCAAATATTTATTAAGAGTTATTCTTAGACTAAGTCTTATGTCAACAATTAAATGTTAATGTCCAATAATAGATCTATCATAATTTTCTTTTATCGCGAATCATTTTTTTTAAAAGTAGCTAATCTGGTGTTCAGACTGTTTCAATCACGTGCATTGAATACTAAACCCAGATACATGTAACAGTCATTTTGAGCGGTCGTAAGCATGAGTAAAAAATCGCTACTCTGATTATGACCAACTTTTAATTGTTATTTGATTTTACAATGTAATCAAACAACTATACCACATGAACATCAAATGTCAAACTTTTGGTTGGACGAATATGTCGGTTAATATTTGAACAATATAATTATATTTCGTCTGCTAAATAATGTACAGTGACCCCTCCCTACAACGGCCCTCCCAACAACGACTACCTCCTAACAACAACGCTTACCGCTGTTACCCAAACAAGACATGTAGCACTTTAACTGTTCTTGACGAGTGACAAAACTGCTTGACTCCAGGTCAGACGCCGCGATATGCGGCGTCTGATCTGGAGTCAAATTGTTTGAAAATGTAAGCCAAGTTCCCTCCCTATAGCAACTCTCTCTGAACAACGCACGAAATCTGTGTCGCCCATTGGGTGTTATTGTAGAGAGGGAACATTGTAGTCTGGTAGTTCTAAACTCAGAGCACCTTTTAGAACCTGTTAACAAGCTGCATTTCTCGGAGTCTTATCCAATTCTGATTCGGTTTAAACAAAAAATCACTATACATGTACTTACATTTACACATTCAAATTGTAACCTTTGTCTTCGCGCATTAACTGTTATTCGTATGCACGTGTTATGCACGCATGTAAAAATATGCGAATATCATTAACCCCCGTCGCTGTCGGAGTGTCGTCTGCTAACAATTTGTCGTCTGCTCCGAGTTGTATTTCATAAATTAAGATTGTCACACTGTAAAGAAATTCAGGAGTGTCACGCAAGTCAGACAGTTAAGGTCCTGATTAGACGCCGAGTAACTGTTTACAAATGCCTGTTCACTCAAGTATGTGGACAGTGGAGAAAACGTTTTTCTTTCCAAATAAACGCGTTTACGCTAAAACTATTATTTCCATTGCAAACAATTTGGAGCCAGATCAGACGCCGGGTACCCGGCGTCTGATCAGGCTCCAAACTGTTTGCCACTCAGATTAAAAAAAAAATTGTCAAAAATGGTAATTTCCTACATTTTATCGATTTGCGTTTGCATTTCGTTTGCGTTTAAACGGGAAAGAATAACGTTTTCTCCACTGTAGGTATAACGGGTTAACAGCTCTTGAATGTTGCGTCACTAATAATCAGGCGGTATGTATATAATTGAGTTAACGTGCATTTTATTCTCATTTTCATTGTGGTAGATTTAGTGTGCATTTTTCTCACCAACACACCCACCCATCCTTTATAACGAGGTCACATCCTTAACATGCTATATCATATGTTTTTGTTTATTTCCTTAATTTTCATAAGCATTTAAAAAAGAAAAGAAATTGAAGTGTTTGTCTTTGAAATAGCTCGGCGTCTGATAAGGATTCAAACTGTGTGCGTCATGAAATAGGTGTCTCGAAATACTCAGAACAATAAATGATGAAAGCTTCCATCTGCTGGGATATAGAAAATAGTTGTTATGGTGCATATGCATGACTGTATAGATTAGAACTATTTACTTCAGTGGAGGAATAAATCAAAGGCGTAAAATGCGTCTTAACCCTTTACCCAATAACCCGCATATAACATTAAATCAGTACAGGTGATCACTTAAAGCAGGTTAAAAGTAAAGCAGAATGTGCCTTTTAAAAGGCACATTCTGCTTTACTTTCAGCCTGCTTTAAACAACCATCTGCTAGGCTCTGTAAAATTATTTGTTATGGTAATTGTTCATGAGGGTATAAACTGGAACTATTTTCTTCAGCGTATGAATACATTAGATAAGCTCAAAGTCGCTTTTATGGGGTAAAGGGTTAAAACAGGCGCTACACGTGTAATTGCAGGGAATATGTCAAGCATTCAGTGCATTGTTTCGAAGCACGTGCATGCTAAGTACATGCACCAGTGCTATTTTATTGACTCGCACTTTTCAATTAGGAGTGGCTGTCGCTGGATTGAAACCCACAACTCATTGGTAATTGTCTCCTGCACTACCATACTTAAACGCCTGGTGCAACCCTTTAATCGTTAACTCATTCACCCCTGAAACTTTTCATGAAAATTCCAGTTTTCAATTGTTTGACTAGTTATGTTCTTGATTTTTGGTGATATATTGCAAGATGACAAACGGCGCAGACCTTGGTCAAAGGGTGTAAGGGTTGATCGTTATAACTGTTAGTACTTCATTAATTTCCGTATTATCTCTTCCAAGAAAGGATGAATAGTTCTACATGCGAAACTAAAATTTCCAAGAAAATTACTGGTCTGTCTCGTGATCATGGGCACTAAATGTACAGTGGAGAATCTGTTATTCTTTCCCAATAAACGCGTTTACGCTTAAACTATTATTTGCAGTGCAAACAGTTTGGAGCCAGATCAGACGCCGGGTAACCCGGCGTCTGATCAGGCTCCAAACTGTTTGCCACCAAGATAAACAAGAATTATCAGAATTGTCCAAAAGTTGTTCTTTTCTACGTTTTAGTGCTTTGCGTTTGCGTACGTTTGCGTTTAAACGGGAAAGAATAACAGATTCTCCACTGTATACAGTGGAACAGGCGCTATACTTCCCAGTTTATACGCAAACGAAACACAAAGCAGTGCAATAAAATGTAGAAATTTACAATTTTGCTTTAAATGTCTATTTATTAAAATCTGAATGGCAAACAATTTGATTCCTGACCAGACTCCGAGCAATACGGCGATTGATCAAGTTCGAAACTATTTGTCACTGATGCTTGTATACCTTGTCAGTCAAGCTAGAGTGCCATGGCATTTGCAATCAGGACCCATGCTTATTAACTCTTTGCATGTTGGGTAATTGTTTCATCCCGCGTCTCATCTAGATCTAAACTGTTTGCACAAGTAATTACTGTGGCACGTCATATCCGCCATTAATAGAACTAGATAGTATGAATCTATAAAAATTATTTTACGAAATATCCCCAACGTCTTTATAGCATTAGCTGAAATATTTTGGTCACCCCTCGGTATATACTATGTATATGTATGCTATATTTTGGGCCAGGGGTCTATATATATTACTGAATAAACTATATCTATGTTAGCGTTTGAGATGAGTCTGAGATCGCTCTCAAGCTCTTGATTGGCAGAAAGCTAAAATCTGACCCGATCAAAAGCTCGAGAACGATCTCGGGCCCATCCCAAACGCTTCAAGTTTAAAATATATGTCATGTGCTGATTAACGCGACTACTCAGGATTGAAACTGTTAAAATACACTGGTGTTGATATTTCAACATTTGTATGCTCACTTACTTTTCATTTCAGGTCAATAAAAAATCAACAGTGTCTTTCAAAGAAGCATCAGAAGTAGCGGATAAAACGGGAGCCCAAACTTACGTGGAGTGTTCGTCGATGACGGACGAGGGGGTGTCCGATGTTGTCCGGGAAACCATAGAAACACTCCGAAATCCCACAACCTGTAGAACGAACAAATCTGTATGCTGCCACTGCAGTATAATATGAATATCTATATGTACAGTAAAACCCATCTATAACGACCACTAGAAATAAGTTTAACTAGTGGTAATAATCACCTTTATCGTGCTGAGCGTGACTTGACAAGCTTTTGCAAACAGTTTGGATCCAGATTAGACGCCGCGTTACGCGGCGTCTAATCTGGATCCAAACTGTTTGCAACTCACATTATGATGTTTCTGCAGTTAAAAATGAATAAAACTGATTTTGAGATTTTTTTTGCAGACGATATAATTATTTGAAGCAGACGAGAGTTCAGTATGATAAGGGTAAAGGCAGATGGATTGAAGAAAGATTGAAGTAAATCAGACAGCTCCTATAAAATATTTCTGCTTTCCATACATCTTACTTTAAGTAGCCATCTGCCTTAGACACCTAAAATATAACTCTGGTTTAGTAGTCGTTATAGAGGGGTCAGACTGTACAGACAGATTGATTCTCTATTGGCTTGACTTCAAGCTGCTTTATGGCAAAGATGTGAACGGATTGTAGACTTGTCCAAGATGAAGATACATGTGTTACACCCACGTCTTTTGCGGATTCACTGGTAAAGTCCGACAGTGACTGGAACAATTTGACAGGGTGGTTTTTGAGACGGACCTTGCAAATATATCCTCTTGTTTTAATTGCATGAAAACAAGAACATTGACGCTCATCATCATCATCATCATCGACTAACCATGTCAACCCTAGTGACGCGTAAAAACGTCATTTAAAACAATGTATCTGTGAAGAATATTAAACAAACAGAGTAGACCAAGATCAGAGGCCCACTATGCTTTAACAGGAACCCTCTTGCCTTGGTCTGTACCATCTGGCATTGCGAATGGACACTATTTAATTGGGAAAATGTGAACTAGAAATATAGAATAACAATGAGTTAAAGATCTTCATCATATGTGTTTTTGTAGTGCGTAACATACAAAAGGATACACAAAGTACTATGTACAGTGATCCCTCATACAACGGCCCTCCGGACAATGATTCCTTACCTACAACGATGATTTCCGCTGTTCCCCAAACTAGACCATTATGGCTACCCTTTTCACTACTGAAATATTGTCTGCTTAAAATTGTGGTCTGCTGTTTTTTTCTTACAGTTACGTATTTGATATTTTGACAGAAGAACTATAAAGACGTATGACAAACAGTTTGAACCCAGGTCTAAAGCGGCGTCTTATCTAGGTTCAAATTGTTTGGAACTGTATTCGAAAGTTATTGCCGTTTCCTCCCAATAACAACTGGGCATTATTTAGAGAGGGGTACTGTATCGGTTGCCTTTCTAGTGATATCGGACATTCTCAGAGAGGTTCACTTGTGTCCAGTTGAGTCTAGTCTAATTTGAGCGTTCATGGTTGTTGTTATAGTATTTTGCAAAATGACAAACAATGTAGGCCTAGATCTGTTTGACACGTGCATCCATGATATTTCTTCAAAGTTGTAACTAAAATATTTCATTCAAAAGAATCAATGCAGACGATATCCGCATGACGGTGAAAGGCTTAAAGCAGACAAAAAGGTTGGCGTAGAAAGAGTTACAATGTAACCACCAAACAGCTGACTTGAAACACTGTAAGGAGAACACATGTGAGATGTAATAGATCATCTGTGGTTCACCACCATCTTGAAGAGTGGTGCAGCAAAGTCATGTTATACTACTATATTACTCACTCAGCAGATGATAAATCTTCGGCGTTTGACTCATGGGCTCCTAAAATTCAAATGGAAAATTCCAGGTTCCAATTAAGCCTAGTCTAAATTTTACAAGTAAGAACTGGGTCTACATTGTTCTCTTCACCATTTGTAAATAACGCAAATACATGTATACTCGTCGCTAGGGTTCACCCTTTCATCAACAATTATAATCGTCTGCTTTAATCGTTTGGCCGCCATAACATCGTCAATAAGGCAATACTATTAAGTTAGTAACCCATTTGTGCCTATAGCGTCCCATGAAATGTACATAGGCAAACAGTGTAGATTCTGATCACACGTCGCATTGTGCGGCGTCTGATCAGAGTCTGCACTGTTTGCTGATTGGAATTTCAATATAAGAAACGAAAATTTAGTCCAGGCACCCCTAAGATAAAAAATATATTTTGGAATATTCCAATATATAAGCATGGTTAAAAGCATGGCGGTAAAAGATTTAATGTAGATAACATCATAAGACAGGGTGAAAGAAAAGAAGGAACATGTATGTCTATCCTGAAGGTAGCTTTTCGGTCTTAGATTTATAAGTACTCTCAGCATTCTTTCTCCTACGAAATATAGTTAATTCTTTATCCAATAGTTTGTTTCTAGTTTTGAAGACATACTTAAAAGCAGGTTGAGAGTATAGACGAATTTGCCTTGAGTCGCATTTTGCAGTTTACTTTCAGCCTACTTTAATCCCCCATCTGCAAAGATATAGAAACTATTTCTTATAGTGCATATTCGTGACTATAAAGTAGAACTATTTCGTCAATTGAGGAATAAAGTTGAAGCAATGGGTTAAAATGCTTGTCTGCAACAGACATTCTATTCAAGTCTCTATGCATGTTAAACAGACAAAACGTCTAAAGCCTTTTAGCTATAACCATTATCCTGCTAATCGCGACTTGACAAAGACTTGAAAACAGTTTTCATCTAGATCAGACATCGAGTAACTCGGTGTCTGATCAGATTCCAAACTTTTTTATATTAAAATCTATGTTCCTTTTGAATAACAAACACATAAAAAAGGTGAGTAACAAAACAACAGACGACAAATTTAAAGCAGACAGTATTTTGCAACCTGTGAAGAAGTATACATTTGTCCTATCTAAACAGTGTAGACCCTGATCAGAGAGCTCCTTAAGGTCTAATTTTACAATAGATTGCAGAAAACAACCCTAGATAGTCATAAAATGGACTTGACTTTGACTTATTAAATGTTGACAGTATAAATTGGCAGTGTAAATTACAATGTGCTTGTCGAACATAACTTTGCAGTGTAACTTGCAGTGTGTTTGTTGACCGTAACAGTGTAAATTACTTGACCGTAACTTTGCGGTGTAAATTACTTGATCGTTACTTTGTGGTGTAAGTTACAATGTGTTTGTTGACCGTAACTTTGCAGTGTAAATTACTTGACCGTAACTTTGCGGTGTAAGTTACAATGTGTTTGTTGACCGTAACATGCAGTGTAAATTACTTGACCGTAACTTTGCAGTGTAAATTACCATGTGTTTGTTGATCGTAACTTTGTGATATGTCAAAATGTACTTGTTTCAACATCTTTGAGATGCCATACTTATTCTTTGCATAACTTTTCCTTAATATGTCATAATGTATATTGCTTATTAAACATACATGTGATGTCATACTTACGATGATATAAATTTTAACATAGGATAAGTGGTGTCATAATGTACATTATTTGTTAACATACAGTGTGATGTCATAATGTACCATGTGTGTTTAACATACTCTGTAGTCTCATAATGTACATTATTTGTTAACATACAGTGTGATGTCATAATGTACCCTGTGTGTTAAACATACTTTGTAGTCTCATAATGTACATTGTTTATTTAAAAACTTGTGATACCATAATTACGCACTGCGTGCTTGCTGAACGATTTTAACATACTTTGTGATGTCAAAATGTACATTGTTTGTTTAACTTGACCACTATGTTTCATTACATTCCTACATTTGTTTCAAAGCGGTTTCTCCGAAAGAAATCCCAATGCACATACATGTACAATGGACCATCAGTAACTCGAGCTCGCTTTATTCCTAACGTAGCTTACTCGCTTAAGTCGAACAGATAATAATAATAATAATAATAATTAAAAAAAGACATTATTTCAAGTTTAAAATACGGATATGTTCGACTTAAGCGAGTTCAAGTAATCCAAAATTAACTATTTCGTTGCCAACGGCGACAAAAGGCCATTATGCAAACAGTTTGGATCCTGATCAAACGCCGCGTAACGCGGCGTCTGATCAGGATCAAAACTGTTTGAAACAACGGTATCGACATTTCTTCTGTAAAAACATGCATAAAGCTGACTTTAAAAAATAGTGCAGACAACACTACCAAATGCAGGCGTTATTTTGGCGTTAATAGGGTTAAAGCAGACGATAAAACATTAGTTATCGAGGATTGATGTTGGACTGTATGTTGTCTATCGAATGTTTTATGCAAATTACCAATTTGCTACATGTGCCATATATTTCGATTGAAACAAATAAACATGCTCAAATTAATATTGTGGTTTCTGTCTTTTTTGTGTGTTAAAATCTGACTCTTTCTTGAGAGCAACATAACAAATCTAAACCCATTACAATAAAATCTCTCTATTACGTCCACCAAAACGAAGGCTAATTGATTGTATAAAAGACAGGTGACAAGCAAGGTGATAGTAAAACAGAAAGCTCCTATTCGGCGTCAAATCTGAGTACAAAATGTTTTGCAATGGTAATCGCAAATATGCCTTCAGCCGCAGTATACGGAAGTTACAAAAACCACCATCTATTCAAATCGAAAAGAACCTTTAATTAAGCATCATAATATAATAATTTACTGCATTTTTGGCAGGTAATATATAAAAGATAATTAGCCATCCCAAAAATAACTTTCGAATTAATTCATTAAAACAGGAAGTTAAACAATAATACAAAATGAAGCTGAAGCTGACAAAACACAAAAACATGCTGTGTCATTTAACTTCATCGTATATTGATTGTCTTCAGTAACTATAACTATTTTCCTTATCATTTGTTAGTGTTTTCTGCGTTTTTATTTTCAAGAGGTGCTTCAGTTTTAAGCATTGTGGCACGAGCCACTTTTCGTAGAAACAAAGACAATTGACCCTCTCTAAAGAATAGCACTGGTGCCACGTGACATGTGACCAAGTGTCAGTCTACCAACTTATAGTGTCACTTAAAACATATGACTGTGACAAAGAGATAACATCCCAATGTACCGATTTGCCCTTTTAACCCCTTCGCTGCCTTACCCTGAGTGTACTGTTTATTTGCAAACAGTTTGGATCCTGATCAGACGCCGCGTAACGCGGCGTCTGATCAGGATCCAGTCTGTTTGACACTCATTTCAATTGCATTAGTCAAAATGCCAAATTTTTAAATTTGACTCATAAAACCAAAAGACAATTTCTTAAAATTGATGACGCCATGGCAGTGAAGGGGTTAACGTTAAACAAGTCATGGTAGACCTGTAATAGCTGTTGTACTCAGATGAGACGCCGAGTAACTCGAGTGACACCCTTGTGGTATCTTAAAGAAAGAAATTTAGGACTCTGTGAGGTTTGCAGTAGACTACTATCATTGCAGACGAAAACTGCCTTGAGCGAGACTGGCGACGAGTATACTCGTCATTAACAAAGAGTGAACCTATGAAGAGTACACTTATCCTATGCAAACAGTGTAGTTCCTGATCAGAGGGCTCCTGTACGGGCCCTCTGATCAGGTCTGAACTGTTTGTCATTTTGTAGTATTATTTGATTGTGAAAATCAACCCTATATAGTCATAAATACATTTAATTGGATTATTCCAGGGGTGAATGGGTTACGTAACCTTAGTGTTAACAATGATGTTCGATGAGCTACTTGAGCTTGTTATTCAAGTGTTAGACTAAGAGTTCTATCCTTAAGTGACAATGACAATGATTTTGTTTGCTTCAAGGCCTCCTGCCCATGTAATACATAAATATGACAAAACAAAATTAATTATACATGTACAAGGGTGCACGATGTACAACATTCATGATAATGTATAGTGTATTGTACATTATATAAACATATCATAAAAAGAAATGATGTGCTCTCTCAATTAACATCGCTCAGTTGTTATCCATTTCTGATGCATGATATAGAAATACATTTTAGACTATTTAAGGTTGTTTTTTATAATATATTACAAAGTGACAACCAGTGAAGTGCCTGATTAGAGGGCTCCTGCAGGAGCCCTCTAATCAGGCACTTTCACTGTTTGCATTAGACAAGTGTACTCTTCACAGTTGTACTTTTTGTAGAAGACGCACATATGCGTCACTAGGGCTCAATGAGTTATAATAGTGACTTCATTTTATGATGACATCAAGATTTTAAACTTATGTAAAATTTACATTTGTGCAATACTTTTCTGGAAAGTAATGATTCTCCAAGTCAAAGCACAGTTAACATGTAGTATGAAATGGATACATCTATTGTGCCTTAATCCACTGGACTCTATGAACGCATATATGCGTCCTGTACATCTACAAACAGTGTAGACCCTGGTCAGAGGTCTAATATACTATTCTTCTCTACAGTTTTAGCTCGCTGGACGAATGTCCATGAGTATTCTAGAGTTTATGTTGTCACCCAGTCGTTGGGGGCGGTTACACCGGCGTTGCAGTTTCTAGAAAGGGTTCACAGCTTCTATGTCCTTTCACCTACATCTTTGATATTTACACCACTCGTGCCTTGGTGCAAGACCTTTCTGACCGCGTGACATTTTAACCCCCTTGACCTTGACCATGACCCCAGCCACTGCGTTTAAGTTTAAAATGTGTGTTTAACTTTGGTAAAATGCTTATAACTCCAATGTCCCTCGAGGCATTGCTTCCATATTTAGTATGCATCTTCTTCCATTATGAATGTGAATATGGACAAGACCTTTTCATGCACGCAAAACAGTTGCCCCCAGTGACATTGACTTTGACTAAGGTCCCACGTTTAGGTTTCGAGAAAATCGTATACATGTATTTCCCATGTCCTTTGATATATTGCTTTCATATTTGGTATGCATGTGTATATGGACCCATGTGACCTTGGCCTTGACGTTAAGGTCCGCCTTTAGGTTTCGAAAACAATGTCTGTAACTCCCGTGCATAAGGCCTTTCCATGCGCTCATAGAGTTGGATCGCAGTGACATTGGCCTTGAACCTTTACGACCCGCGTTTAGGTTTCGAAACATTAGTTCAGGTTTCATAAAATGCTTATAACTCCTATGTCCCTTGAGGAATTGCTTTCATATCTAGTATGCATGGGTATATGGACAGGACCTTTCCATGTACACAAAAGGTTCGACTTCAGTGACCTTGACCATGAACTTAAGACCCATGTTTTGGATTCGAAATCTGTGTTCAGGTTTTGAAAAATGCCTTTAACGCTTTGAACCCTAATCACGCATATATGCGTCATTTGCAAACAGCATACATGTGAATAGTACACCAACCCTATGCAAACAGTGAATACCCAGATCAGAGGGCTCCGAAAGGAGTCCTTTGATCAGGGTCTTCACTGTTTGTCATAATGCCAAACATTGACAAAAACAACCCTTAAAATCAGAAATGGACTAGACTAAAATGGAAACTGGAATTGTCCATTTAAAAGTTCAGGGAGGAAAGAGTTAAAGTAACCCCTACGTATCTTTGGGTATAAAGCTTCACAATTTGGTATGCATACGAACATGGGCAAGACCTTTCCATGCACCCCAAAAAGTTGACCCCTGTGACCTTGACCTCAGATTCTGCCTATAAATTTCAAATTGTGCCAACCGGCGAGCTTTGTTGTCTCTCCGAAAACTCTTTGTATTGCAATGTAATTACGTTTGATTTGGAAGGCGAGTACAGCGTATCCACCACCATTGTAAAAATGTCGCTGTGCGATGCGCATATCACTAGGAGACTTTATGTGGAAGTTGCCAGGTTACGGAAGCTTCTGAACGCTTTTTACCCATGTAGACCTTGATATTGCAATACACTTTCAATATGTGCTTGTTGGGAGATTTCATTATTGAAACACACGCGCAATCTATGGACGCTGCAGTGTTTGTCTACAGCAGACCATTTCATGGGAAAAAGCAAACAGTGCAGATCCTGATGAGACGCCGCGTTACGCGGCGTCTCATCAGGGTCTACATTGTTTGTAAAGTCATCTTTAGTAAACGCTAGGCTTCAATGGGTAAACTGTCGTCAGTGGCAATTCTAAAAGTTGATTTATCTTCCAGAATATATTTGAGTGTCCAACAGTCTGGATCCTTACGAGACGCCGAGTTACTTGGCATTTCATCTAGATCTGCAAACTTTTTGCAAATGCTGTCATAGTTTCACCCATAGTGTGTAAAATGGTTGTCAGTGTTTACAATATACCAGTCTACGCCCCTGCCTGTAACCCTTTCAGTCCATGGGATACCACAGTCCACTTTGTAAACAGTTTGGATTCTAAACGCGCTTGCTTGTACAGTGTTCCCTCCCTACAACAGCCCTCCCAACAACGACTCCCTCCTTACAACGACACTTGCCCCTGTTCCCCAAACAAGACCTTTATGTCCAACCTTTTCATATCCTATGCTTAAAATTGTCGTCTGCTGTTTTTCTCAGTTACATATTTGATATTTGAAAGAAACACTTAATGGTGAGTGACAAACAGCTTGAATCCAGATCAGAAGCGGCGTCTGATCTGGATTCAAGCTGTTTGCAAATGTAAGCAAATTTCCCTCCCTATAACGACTCCCTCCGAACAACGCACACAATCTGTGTCTCCCATTGGGTGTCGTAGATGGAGCGCTGTACCTACTTTATTGTGGTAAATATATTCCGTAGAAGATCTAGTTAAAACGCTTTTTTTACAGAATCTAAAAGAATCTTAGACAGAAACAAGGGAAACAATACAAAGTTGTGTTTAGCCGTTATTCAATCAAGAAGAATTAATCGCTCAAGTCATGTGACTACTAAATCAAAGACAAAGGTATCTGATACCAGGGCACCAGATAAGAGGGAGTAAAACTGAACAAACCCAACATTTTCTCACTTATTTCAGCACCAAATCCCACGGTGTTACTACTCATTAGAGAGACGTTTATACTGGGTAGTAAAACCATAGGGTCCAATACAGAAATTTTAAGACATACTCCCCGTAATTAGAGCTCTGTGATTTAACGTTTGTCCCATATCAAGCAGTCTTATGTATTTAAAATAGATTAATCATATTGTTTAGCATGGCAGCTTAATACCACGTTTTTGACTGTACATATAAAAGACAAATACAGGATTATTTCAAATGTTTATTCAATGCTCATGAAATCTGATGTGAAATATGCATGATTGAAATAAAATGGAATTTTTAAGTATGAATCAAACTATATACATTAACTATGTAGTCAACCCTGTGTTGATTAATAATTCCAAATAATTTTATGGGTGGCAATTAGACAGGTGGTTGCATATTTTTCCACAGAATGCCTGTAACTATTTCTCTACACAAACACTTAACAAATACCTTTACTCACTGAAAGGTGTAAAATCATAAGACATCTTCAAGCAGGATACAATAAAAGCAGAAAGCTCCTGTAGGAGCTTTCTGCTTTACTTTCATCTTGCTTAAAGTTGAAGTACTTGTATAAGTGTCAAAGAGTTAGAGCAGAACTAAAGTGCATGTTTTGAAAAATAATCTTTTCCAAGCTTTCTGTATTATTTTAGTTCTACCTTGAGCAACCATCTGTTTAAAGTCAATCATCCCTTCTACAATGAAATTATCACTTAACCCAGGTTTGACCCAGCCTACCAATGTGTTATTGTGTTTATACACAAACCATTCTTCATTGTCCCCGTTATCTGAATGATACTATAATTACAGTAAACCCTCTCTTTTAGGACCACAAAATTGTGTTGATTATTAGGGACTGCTTAAAGCAAGGTGACAGTTAAACAGAAATATGACTTTCTGTTTTACTGTTACCTTGTTTTTGCTACAATCACTTATGCTTCATTTCAGTGGTCGTAATATATCTAGGTTTTACTGTACTAACTTTTAACCCATTACCTCTTAGCCTATTTCTAGCTTTGAAAACAGGTGACCACTTAAAGCAGGTTGAAAGTAAAGCAGAATGTGCCTTAAGGCACATTCTGCTTTACTTTCAGCCTACTTTAAGCTACCATCTGCTAAGATATAGAAAACATTTTGACGGGTACATATTCTTGGCTGTATAAATTGGAACTATTTTCTTCAGTGGAGGAATAAATAGAGGTGTAAAAAGGTGTTTTTAAGGGGTAATGGGTTAAGAGTCATCATTGTGTATGTGCTGGTCATGTTTCTGAACCAAGACCATGACATTACTACTCCAATCAATCTTGTATTAAGCTACTAATCAATACAGGTAGTTGCGAAATGAAGGGGTCCGAATAAGAGGGAGTCAACCAGATTTTTAACAATTTCTCCTTTATATTCAAACCAACTCGATGGTGTAACTACTCATTAAAATGGTCTCGAAACCATAGGGTTTTGATCAGCCATAAAGATTTTAGTTTTCAAAATACTCCCCTCATCTGGAGCCTTGTTGATGTAAAGTAAAAATCAAATGCAGAAAGCTCCAACATTATTCTACAATATTTTTAACTTGCTTTAACCCTTTGAACCCTAGTCCCGCATATAGGCGTCCTTTTCAAGCAGTGTACATGTGAATAGTACACTTGTCCTGTGCAAACAGTGAAGACCCAGATCAGAAGGCTCCGAAAGGAGCCCTCTGATCAGGGTCTTCACTGTTTGTCATAATGCCAATCATTGATAAAAACAACCCTTAAAAGTCAGAAATGGACTAGACTAAAACTGAAACTGGGATTGTCCATTTAAAGTTTCAGGGAGGAAAGAGTTAAGCACTCAACTGTCTTGATGCTAGAGTACTTCTAGGTTATTTCTTTCTGTGTTAAAGGCAGATGAAGCTTTCCGCTTTACGTTCATCTTGCTTAAAGCCGTCAGCTGTCTTTCATACCACCAGTAAGCCCTTTTTCAGTTGTCATAATAGAGGGTGTGGTTTTTTTTTACTGTTCTTGAATTATTGGTGGCTTAATACAAGATATACTGCATTTAAAGACACTTATCAAATTGCCTTTACTTTATTCATCTACTTAAGAAAAATAGTTCTTTATACAATCATGAATATATACCATAAGAAAAATGTTCTATATGCTAGCAGATGGTTGCTTAAATCAGGCTGAAAATAAAGCAGGCCGGCACATTCTGCTTTACTTCTGATCTGCTTTAAGTAGTCACCTGTCTTTAAAACTAGAAATAGGCTATGCAGTAACGAATTAAGCAGTAATCTGACTTTAGAGATAACTGTACCTAGTGTCCAATGTACACAGGTTTTTTTTGTTTTTTTTTATACTTTATTCACCCCGTCCAATCAGTATGCAGAGGGTCGGGGTGGGCCATCCCTCAACATACTTTACACAGGTTTTACTCCAATGGCTTTATGTTCTAATCTTACAAAAATTCCTCCTATCAACAGTGTTGAGGTCAAAGGGAGATAATCTTTGGTTATTTCAGTATACGTTAACTTTATAGTTAAATCCTTCAGTGCATACCAATAACTTGTTCAACTTTTTGTTGGGAGTTCTAATTGTAAATGAAAGTCGTGAAATAAGTATATTTTTTTAACATGATTTATATAAATTTACAACATCTGAACACTATATTATGTTTTCTGCATATCAACCTCACTCTATTCTCTGCAAACAAAGCTGTGATTTTCTGTTAACTATCAGGACAATTACAAATCTATAAATGTGCCAGGGATTGAGATGAAGCAAACGGAGTAGATCCAGAGTACCTGCCACATAGCCAATTATTTACCACTAGAGGTAATCAACAGCACTTTGTCTACTACAACTTCAAACAGGACATACAGAGGGGGGAAATGTTATTCTTTCCAAACAGATTGGTTTATGATAAACCTGATGTCCACTGCATACAGTTTGGAGCCAGATCAGATGTTGGGTAACCCTGTCTGATCAGGCTCCAAACTGTTTGCCACTCAGATAAAAATAAATCTATAGAAAATTAAAAAAATTGACAGCTTCTACATTTTAATGTAATGCATTTACGTTTTGATCAACTTATGAACAGGAAAGAATAAAGCTTTCTCAGCTGTACCCTGATCAGATTTGGGCTGTTATCTAGACAAAGTTGTTTCTACTCATAACAGAAATTATATGTATAGTAAAGCTTCTCTATAACAACCATTAAAACAATGATAATTGATTTTATGAAAGACAGATGGCAGCTTAAAGCAAGGTGAATGTAAATCAGAGAACTCCTATAGGAACTGTTTTACTTTCACCAGCTTTAACCCTTTGAGCCCTAGTCCCGCATATAGGCGTCCTTTTCAAACAGTGTACATGTGAATTGTAAACTTGTCCTATTCAAACAGTGAAGACCCAGAGCAGAGGGCTCCGAAAGGAGCCCACTGATCAGGGTCTTCACTGTTTGTCATAATGCCAAACATTGACAAAAACAACCCTTAAACGTCAGAAATGGACTGGACTAAAATGGAAACGGGAATTGTTTATTCAAAGTTTCAGAGAGGAAAGAGTTAATTAAGTAGCCACCTGGCTTAAACATAAAATAGTTAACTTAATTTAGTGTTTGTTATAGAGAGGTTTTACTGCATGTACATTGTAGTAAGTTACAAGGAGAGATCATCTTCAGTCTTGTTTAATAATTGATACAAACTAATTTCTGTCAAATATCTTTGGTTGGAAGGTTCATATATTATTCTATTCACCATGTAGCAAATTCAAAATGCATTTAGGTGCATCTACTACAAAGCCTAAAATTAATGACTGTTTTAAAGCCAGGTGCCAGCATAGTAAATGAAGAAAATAAACAGAAAACTCCTATAATAGTTTTATGCTTTATCTTTCATCTAGATTCTAGCAGCCCACTGACCTCAATAACCCATCACTCCAAAGACAATCATTAAATTTATTTTTCCACCGAAAAAAAACCAGTTCAACTTTATACAGTAATGAAAATGCAACATAGGAACTATTTCTTATCTCTTAGCAGATGGTAGCTTAAAGCAGGTTGAAAGTAAAGCAGAAGGCACATTCTGCTTTACTTTCAACCAGCTTTAAATGGTCAACTATCTTCAAAACTAGAATCTGAACCTGCTTAATATGGTCACCTGTCTTCAACACTAGAAACAGTCTATGGAGTAAAGAGTTAAACAACAAAAACATTTTTTCTTTTCAGTTCAGGCAAAAGCAATACATGTACATTGCTGTTTCGTAATTTGAAAGCTTATCTAATAGATACATAGAAAAACCACTGGAGTGATTTTCAAAAACTGTAATTTAAGCAGCATATTTGTCTTACAAGTATAATCTGACATTTGATATGTTATTGTCCTTTCTAAGCTATAACAGGACACACAAATTTTATTAACCGGAATCAACCTTAAACCCTGGTCCTAAGAAAAAACAAGGAAAACAAACAACTAGAAAATTTACATAATATTATGTTAATGACAAAAAACATAAATGATTGTAAATTACAAATTGTACAGCCGAGCTCCTGTTAACCTTTCTCCTGCTAACAGTGTAGAGTGCAGAACCTCCTGCTCTCTAATCAGGGTATAAACTGTTTTCTGAACTACAGTAAAATAATTTCTGCTCTTACTTTTTGCCTGGTTAAGCTACAACCTCTAAGAAAATTCACCTTATTTATGAGGCAGCTTTGTTCTTTCAATGCAACCAATCTGCATTGAAGATCGTTGCAAATAGTTTGTATCCTAATAAAGCCACAGTTAACATGAGGCCTCATCAGCATCCACAATGTTTGTCAATTAAATTCTGATTCTGTGAATATAGAACACACAAATCCAGTATCAGAAAATGTTAACCAGTTGAACTAGAAACAAACTATTTAGTAAAGGGTTAACCAGTTAACACCACCTTGACTATACATTGTACTATGACATGTAATGAAAGTTGAAACATCGATAAGGTCACAATGTAATCTTCGTATATACAATAAATCCGTCACAGATTGACCTTGTAAGGCTTGCTTTGAAGACAGATGACTACTTAATGCAGAACAAAGATAAAGCAGAAAGCCCCTGCTTTCTGCTTTATTTTTTGTACTGCATTAGGCTATTACCTGTATTAAAGTCATCATCTTTATGTGACTACTTAACAGTACAGTTTAACAGTAATACAAAGAAAACCTATAGTAAACGCAGAGCTCCAGATAAGAGGGAGTAAACTGTTTTAGCACAAAATCCTATAGTGTTACTACTCATTAGAATCGTCTCTTCGAGACGATTCTAATGAGTAGTGACACCATAGGGTTTAAAGCAGAAATAAAGATTTTAGTTTTTGAAATACCCTCTTTATCTGGAGCTCTGAGTAAACCTGCAGTTTGTAGTCCCAGAATCACCTCAAATCAATTTAAACCTTAATCTTACTGGAGAAAGAGTATTAAAAATAATTTCAATGAAAAGTTTGAAACTTTCTAAATTCAAACACATAGCTTTGAAGGTATACTTGCAGCAACAGCTAAATTTAAGTTTTCAAACTATGCATTTTTAAACAGTATGTTTTAATTGTAATATACTTTTTATAGTAATAACTGTGTACTTTTAAGCTGGTGGTTTTTGTATCTACTTTTATAGTGACCTACTGCACCGTTCATCAAATTGTATCATACAGTATGGCTCTCAAAACAGTAGCAATATAAACTATCACTTCCACTTATTAACCCATTCAACCCTCGGGATGCATATTCTTGTTTTTTAAACACTGTCTAGATGTGAAGAATACACTTGTCCTATGCAAACAGTGTAGACCCTGATCAGAAGGCTCCTTAAGGAGACCTCTGATCAGGGTCTGCAAAGTTTGTTATTATGCAATATACTGTAAAAAGTGCCCCTAAAAAGTCAAAAATTTACTAGTACATGTAGCCCCAAAAAGCCTAAAATGGACTTGACATAATAGGAAATTAAAATTGTCCATTTGAAGTTTCCGGGGTGAACGAGTTTAATCTCTGTACAACAATGCTTCCAGTCATTTTATGACACATGCTTTACCAAGAGGCTCATGTCTCTCAACACGGCTGCAAAGTAGAATATTACCTGCAATAAACTATACCAACTTGACATCTGTATGTGGACCAAGATACCTGTTTCAATTATTTTAACTCATTGAACCTTAGCAACGACAATTCTCTTCATTTACAAACAGTACACTTGTCCTATGATCTGAATAAAAAAATTATGTTCTGTTCTTATGCAACTGCGTAAACACTGATCAAAGAGCTCCTAAGGAGACTTCTGATCACTGTTTACACTGTTTGTCATTTAGCAATTACAGGGCTGCCATTTCTCCGGATTTTTCCTAAGTATTCGGATTTTTATCCTAGCAGATCGTAGCTTAAAACAGGTTGAAAGTAAAGCAGAATGCGCCTTAAGGCGCATTCTGCTTTACTTTCAACCTGTTTTAAGCATTCATGTGTCTTCGAAACAAGAAACAGACTATGGGGTAAAGGTACGATTAGTAAAATTGCGTCTGAAAATTTGAAAATTTAAAATCTTAGGATTTTTATGATCAACTTATGGCAGCCCTGCAATTATATTGTACAAACACCCCTTAAAAATGGACTAAACTTTTGGCTTTTCCATTTGATGTTTCAGCCTTTCAGGGTTGAACGAGTTAACCTTACAAAAATCACCACACAGGGTTCACATCCTTTTAATGAAATTCAGTGTTTTCTTTGGTGAAAATACTATATCAATTTCCAAAAGTCTAAATCAGTTTATCTTATGAAGGAATAAGGCCAGCCAAAGTTTTCATAACTATCTAAATTTGTATCAGATGATTTGTGAAGAAATGTCTGTAGATGTATATGAGGTGGATTTATCTTCCCGCTTGTTTTCGCAGCATGATGTAGATCTTTTCTTTCAGCCATTCCTTGGTGTGGGGAACATATGCACTGAGATTCTTCTGAAACCTGTAAAATGAAATATGGAATTGTCTTGAATAAATCAGAACTAAAATAAGTAACTCTGAATCAAATATTGAGGGATTTATGAAATGTTTAACCCATCCACTTTATCCGTTACAAATACAGTAAATCCTCTCTATTACGAGCAATAACAAGACTGCACCTTCAATAAACGCTTATGCCCAAGGTTGCATCCTTGACAATATATTCTGAATTTTTTCTAAGTCCAAATAAGGTCAAGGTCAAACTGAGCTTGGGTATTATTGGTGAATTGGTACTGGTCCAAGGCAATAACTGTATAAGACTTAAAGTATTTAAGAATTGTAGTAAACAGTGTTGATGCTAGACGAAACGGTAAAATCTAGTTAACCGAGAAAGAGCCCATTTAAAATATTCTAAGTTAAAATTAGGTCAAGGTCAAAATCAAAGTTTGGTGATATTGGTGGGTAGGGAATGGTCAAAGGCAACAACTGTATAAGTATCAAAGCATTGTATTCAAATGTGTTGATGCTAGACAAAACGGTAAAATCTAGTTAACCAAGAAATAGCCTATTCAAAATATTCTAAGTCCGAATTAGGTCAAGATCAAAGTTTGGTGATATTGGTGGATAGGGAATGGTCCAAGGCAACAACTGTATAATTATCCAAGCATTCGGGTAAGCGGTGTTGATGCTTGACGAAACGGTAAATTCTACTTAACCTTGTTACAGATGGACAGGATGATTACTATATGCCTCCGCATCTGTCGATGCCGGGGGCATAAAAAGAAGGCTAATTGACTGTACAAAAGACAGGTGACAGCTTAAAGCAATGTGACAGTAAAACAGAAAGCTCCTAAAGGAGCACATTCTGCTTTACTTTCAGCCTGCTTTAAGCTATCATTTGCTAGAATATACAAAATATTTTGTATGGTACATGTTTATGTCTACATACATTGGAATCATTTTCTTCAATGGAGGAATATATAAATAAAAAAAATGTAAAGTGCTCCTATGGAGGAAAGGGTTAAGTGGTCACCTGTCTTCAAAATAAAGAAACATGCAATGGGATAGAGAGTTAAAATTGTCTGCTTTTATATGTTTGATTGATATTCCAGGCTCCGAGGTTATAAAGCTTTTGACTTTAGTCTAAACTCATTCCCAAGCATTTGATTGGTCAGATTTGAGCCTAGGCTCAAATCTGACCAATCAAATGCTTGGGAACACACTCAGACTCAACTGAAATGCTTTATAACCTCGGAGCCTGGCATTTTTGCCGAAGAAACGTTTGTGTGAGCAATTAACAGTTTAGTTTCTGATCAGGCACTAAGTTACTTGTACTAAGTTGTAGTCTGATCAGGATCCAACCAGTTCGGTCAAAACACTTTGTAAATGTCAGTCAAGTAACCCAACGCTCTAACCAAATAAACCGTGAACTTATCAGCATTATGAGACTTACACAAGACAGCTAATGTCTTCCAGCTGGTCACAGAAGTCAAACAGCTGACTGATGTCATAGGTTATACTGGGGCACTCTGCATTTTGTCGCTTCAAATGTTCCTCAAATATCTTGCAAATACCTGTAAAATTAAAATATCATCAGAAACTTTCGTCAAAGGGGGCTTCATTGATCCTTTACAATCATAAATTATGTGGTCAGAAACATTAGGACATGAATTCACACATACAGTATGGAATGAAACTGGTGTATGTACAACTGGATACTTTGAACTCGCTTAACTCTTTGAACCCTTGTCACGCATAAATGCGTCATTTGCAAACAGCGTACCTGTGCAGATTATACTTGTCCTATGCAAACAGTGTTGACCCTAATCAGAGGGCTCCTTAAGGAGCCCTCTGATCAGGGTCTACACTGTTTGTCATTTTGACATATATTTTTAAAAATCAACCCTAAAAGGTCAAAAATGGACTAGACTAAATGTAAACTAGAATTGTCCATTTGATGTTTTAGGGAGCAAAGGTTAAGTCGAGTATTTCATGAGTGACTCGATCTCGCTTAAGACGAACATACCCACATTTCAAAGTTAAAACTTGGCTAAGCCGAACTAACACGAGTTTGAATTATCAAGTTTCAACCAGGGCTCCAGATAAGGGGGAGTAAACTGACCAAAACCAACTTTTTCTCACTTATTTCAGCACCAAATCCTATGGTGTTACTACTCATTAGAATCGTCTCTTCGAGACGATAGGGTTTAAAACAGAAATAAAGAATTTAGATTTTAATTTTTGAAATACTCCCCTTATCTGGAGTCCTGGTTTCAACTGTACTTCCCTATTGTTTTTCAAGCTGACAAACCATGTAATGAAGACACATAGGGAGCTCTTTGCTGCTGATTCACCTCTTATATTTCATATGGACAATTTCAGTTCAAAATTTAGTCTTGAAATTTTTTACTATTTATTTAGGTTGTTGTTACAATTATAATATTGTAAAATGGCAAATAGAGCAGACCCTCTCCTATGGGTCTAAACTGTATTCTTGGACAATTGTATGTTTCACAGATACATTATAAAGAATCTGTACACTTGCCACTAGGGATCAATGGTTTAATCAGTGCAACAGCAATGTAGATGCAACGCAGAGGGCGTTCCGACAAAGCCAGGCCTACAGCCAATTGCTTGTAACCTCTTATGGTGAGGAGTGGCAACAAGGGAACATAAATCCCAGTTCCAGTAGATCAGTTGCCTGTGATTAAGACAAGTTAACAGTCCAGTTCTCTATTAAACTCTCTGGGTAAATAAAAACTTACGTATAGCAGTGTAAAAAAAACTTACTAACAAAATACTAAGCACAGGTATCATACTATTACAGTGGAGGAGACAATATTCAATAAACATGTTGGTGCTAAAACAATTATTTCCACTGCAAACAGTCTGTAGTCATATCAGGCTCCAAACTGTTTGCCACTTAGAAAAGTTAGATAAAAAGAGTTTTCTAAAAATTATAATTTTCCACATTTGATTGAGTTTGTGTTTCATAATTCATTTGAACAGGAAAGAATGTTTTCTTCACTGTAGTAAACTGTATCTAGAGTCTTACCCTCTAAACATTCATTCAGTGATTCATAATCACTGTACGTCCTTGTCTCTGGCTTCTTATTGGGTTGAACCAGTAGAATTGTGTGACTCTATAAAAAGGAAAAGAGAAAAATAATTGGGTCTGTCTTCTCTTGTTATGAGCACATTGTAGCGGGAGTTACTTGGGTGTGTACAGGTAACTGGTGGATAATCAATAAGTCCTAAACCGGGTGGTTCGGTAGCTCAGTGGTTAGAGTGCTGGCACGGTAAGTCAGAGAGCCTGGGTTCGAGTCCCGGTCGGGCCAGGATTTTTTCACTCAGTCCTGTTACAATATTACTTACTAGAGATTTGTTTTCGTGGAAAACAGATGTCTCCCCCTTCCCCTCTATTATCTATACAATCAGTTAACCAACACAAATATACACAGAACCTGTGAAATAACTGCAAAACTGGAGAAAATATGACAAAGGGGAATTTAACTCAAAAATTATTGATCCAGATTTATGACCCTTGTGCATGACACTTCCTCTGATCAAACTCTTTAAATACGTGAAATCTGATTCCACTAGACCGCCTGGAAAGAAGGCATATCGCCCGCGACAGGCGAAAATTGCCTGGGGAAATCCCTGCTAGTATTTTAACCCCAATCACCGTTACACCCTTACCTTTCATCTGTCGGAGCTGTAGAAAACTTTTTTCTTTTTTTTTTTAAATTAGGGTATTTACCCCACTAGTTTTAAGGTAATTGCTTTTTTCGTTTTTGTATTGATGGATCCTGAAAATACACTGATTATCTCTTACCCGAATTATGTTACATCTATATACATTCATGATTACATGGTGTCCGGAAACATAAACAAGAGCACCGCAGTGCGGCAAAATACGCCCGTCATGGCCAGCGGCTGTCAAAGTCGTCCGGACTCAGGCCGACTGGAAAAAGTCGCCCGGAGTGTAGGCCCGACTATTGATCTCAAAAAGACTATGCTGTAGTATTGCGATAGCTTAAGTACTATCCCGATAGTATTGCGATAGTCAAGAAACTATTGCAATACTATCACGATAGTTTTTCTACCAAATGTTTTCTCATAAACAAATGCTCTTTGGGCGTATTTACATACTTTGGATATATCACGGAATTTTGACAATAAAGGGGGCATAACTCTGCTAAAAATAGTTGCCAACATCTGAAATTTAACAGGAACCAAAATATTCACAGGTGCCTTCCCTGTATGATGAGAAAGCTAAATATGAAATTTGGTTACAATAGACAAAATGTAAGTAAAATTATTATCAGGAAACAATATAATTATATATTGTTAAAAAAATTGTGTGAAGGGGCATAACTCTGGAAATACGGAGTCAAACCAAAAACCCGTAATATATATTAAGTCACTTCATTCATTGTATCACCGTATAAAATTTGAAATAAATTGAATAAAAGATAGAAAAGTTCTGTTTTTTTTTTAAAAATGCCCATTTTTGACAATAAAGGGGCATTACTCTGCAAAATATAGTCGCCAACGTCTGAAACGCGAACTCGTCTGAGCTATTGTGGTATGGAATATTTGTAGGAAGTTTAATCAAAATCGGTCAATAAATGAAGGTGAGAGAGCGCTAAGAAGAAAAGTTAACGACATAAGTGTGGCTTATTCTAAATTTTAAGTATGTAAAGGGGCATAACTCATAGAAAAATAATTTAACAGGAACCAAAATTCTCAGGTGCCTTCCCTGCATGATGAGAAAGCTAAATATGAAATTTGGTTACAATAGACAAAATGTAATTAAAATTATGATCAGGAAACAATATATTGTTAAAAAAATTATGTGAAGGGGCATAACTCTGAAAATACGGAGTCAAACCAAAAACCCGTAATATATGTTAAGTAAAATTATTCAGTGTATCACCATATCAAATTTGAAATCAATTGAATAAAAAATAAAAAAAGTTCTGTTTTTTTTTTAAATGCCCATTTTTGACAATAAAGGGGCATAACTCTGCTAAAAATAGCCGCCAACGTCTGAAACGCGAACTCGTCCGAGCTATTGTGGTATGGAATATTTGTAGGAAGTTTAATTAAAATCCGTAAATAAATGAAGGTGAGAGAGCGCTAACAAGAAAAGTTAACGGACGGACAGCGCTGGGTATACCATAATACGACCGTCGATGACGGGCGTATAAAAATACTTTTGATCTTGGTGTCCGGAATTAGAGGCAAAAAATAAATTAATTTCATGAATAATCATTGGTGTCCGGACTTTTTGAGGGTCCGGACTGTTTGGGCAGAAAAACGATATAGATTCTGTATTCTACAACTTGTACAAGTACAATCTTGAGAGAGTTTGGAAGGTGTTGAAATACACTGTGAAATTCTCACGCATGTGTAATTCTCACATGACACATTACAAAGCGGTAACTAGAATAACGACCTAGATTTACCGCGACTAGAAGACCGCAGAAGATCCAGTAGGTTGATTCTCCTGTACAAGATTATCGAGGGGATGGTGCCAGCAATACCACCAGAGGAGTACATAGTGCCAGCACGACGAAGGAGACGCATCAAGGCTAGAGTCAACAGGGACTACGCATTGGTGAACATAGTGGACCGATATGTTGTTAACCATGACAAAGGCATTCACGTAGATAGCAGAAGCAAAACTGACCAATTCAAAAACTCCTTTTTTGTCCAAACAGCAGTGGACTGGAACCATCTGGACTGGAACCATCTGGACAGTGAGATAGTGAGCGCAAAGACACTAGAGGGCTTCAAGGCAGCCCTTCATTTTAAAAATTAAATATTTTGACTAATATTTTATAAGTCGCACACCACCACCCGGTGCATTACGCCGTAACTGGCCCTGCACCGTATAGAAGCAGAAGCAGATAACCAGAATACACCTGAATATACATATTATAATATTGATCATAAAACAGTTTCAGATGATTGCCAATTGAACTTCTTTTCTCACAATAATAAGGCTATAAGAAAACTATCATAAAGTCACGTAAAAGTATGCAACACTGGTAATTCTGTTCGTGGGCTATGCCAACATTTGAGAATACTTTTGTTTATAGACTGATAAAGCCACGGACTCGCCTACAATTAGATATATAGTAAACCAAATGGTGAATTCGCCTAGAAAGCAATTATGATAGTGATTGTATTCCGCACCTATTGTAAGGTATTGATTACATAACAATTCTTGTTTTCAGGTAGTGTTTACAGTTACTAAGATGGGTCCCAGGGATGATAAGTGTAGCCCCTGATCATCATATATGCAGGTGTTAATAATTTTTCTGTAGACCGGTGCAAGCGGCATCAGAGAAATAGATGTTAAATTATGTATTCTACGTTGGCATCAACCCCTTTCAAACAGGTTGTCAAATCTGGGTGTAGTGATTAGGGGCTACACTGGTCTTTCATTTTGTTAAAAAATATCTGGATAAGAAAACCAATATAAATTTACAAACAGTAGATACACCTGTACTACAAGGTGTGAAATACAATCACTATATAATTGCTTTCTAGGCGAATTCACCATTTAGGTTACTATATATCTAATTGTAGGCGAGTTCGTCTCTAGGCGAATTCACCAGCACCCAAGCCACGCAATACCCCACCCACAAGATACTGATTGTTGATATTTCACACACGCGTTATTCTATCAAGAGCTGCAATTTACAATTAGAAATTTGATTAATCTAATAAGGGGGGTTTGATCTTTACCAATATTATATTGGATGTTTTATATACTTTACCATTTTGGGGGAAAATCAACGATAAACTGCCTTTACTCCAGAAAACGAAGGCTAGGGAGCTGGGAAATGTATAAAACAATTATCGAGACTACACGGTTAAAACGCTGACGCAAAAATGCTGACCCACTTACATTCGGGAGCTGTTTAGAACTGTATATTAGACGTCAGTAAATTAGAATTATTTAATATATGACACTCCTTTTGAAATTCTTCCCTTTGAAATGTATTTCCATGGACGACATTTTTAAGAAGACAATAATTAACATGTAAATAGTAAACCCCAAACAGAGAAAGAAACGAATCAGATTGTAGTAATAATAGTAAAATATAGTAGATTTAATGATAATAATAATAATAATAATAATGACAACGACAATGACAATGATAATGATAATAATAATAATTATAGTTATAATTATAATAACAATAATAATAATCATCATCATCATCATCGTCATCATCATCGTCATCATCGTCATCATCGCCATCATCACCATCATCACCATCATATTAAAACAAATAATATAGCAATAATAATAATAATAATAATCACAGGGGTCTGTGTTAGGCCCTTTACTATTTAATTTTTTATTGTATATTAATGACATAGCTGATAACTTAGAAAGTCTAACTCGCCTGTTTGCAGACGATACATCCCTTTCATATTCTTCCTTTAACACATTAGACATTGAAACTTTTATGAATAGAGATTTAACTGTATTAAATGAATGGTCAAAGTCATGGCTTACTCGATTTAATCCTTCGCAAACAGAAATTTTGTTCATCTCCAATACATTAGATAATGAAGATATATCCTTAATATTTGACAATACTACATTGAATCCTGTAGATACACATCGCCATCTAGGAGTAACTCTATCAAAAGACGCAAAATGGACAGCTCATATTAACACTATATATGAATCTGGTATGATGAAAGTAAACACCTTAAGAAAACTTAAATACATTTTAAATAAAAAGACCCTTATCAGAATTTATAAATGTTTCATACTTCCTATTCTTGAATACGCGTGTGAGTTATGGGACGGTTGCTCAGCTATCGATAGACAAAGGTTAGAAAATGTACAGTTAGAAGCTGCTAGAATAGCATGTGGCCTTCCCATATTTTGCAAAAGGGAACTTATATACTTTGAATCAGGCCTTGAACCACTTTACGAACGAAGGGAAAGACGAAAATTACTATTGTTCTATAAAATACATAATAATATGGTACCACACTATCTTAATGACCTATTACCACCTTTAGTATCAACTATGTCTTCGTATCCTTTAAGAAATAGTGATAACTATACTATGCCAAGCAATAGATTAACCCTCAGTGACAAATCTTATATACCAACGTCAGTAAGGCTATGGAATAATTTAGACAATGGTATTCGTACTAAAGAAACTATTTCTGCATTTAAATCGTCCTTAACCATAGTAACACCAAAATCCCCTTTTCACTATTTTTTCGGCAATAGACGGTTAGATATTGTTCACACCAGAATTAGGCATAACTGTAGCTTACTAAATTACGATCTATTCAGGTGTAATTTAATAAACGACCCAGCATGTATATGTGGATATCAATGTGAAAATGCGTTCCATTACTTCTTAGATTGTCCAAACTATGTACATATGCGGGATATTCTATTCCATGATATAATACCTATAACAACTGTCAATTTAGACATTTTACTATTTGGAAACCCAAACTGTTCTCCTGATTGCAACAAAGTTATTTTTAATGCAGTTCATCGTTACATCCGAGCCTCCAACCGTTTTTGAATTCAAGAATTTGATCTTAGCACTTTTCTTCCTTCCTCTCTTTCTCTACTCTTTATGATGATATTAACATGGTAATTTGTTTTCAAATTGCTATGCTATTTATACTGAAAATAGTAATGTTACCTCTATTATTGTCATGTCACTGTTTTGTTAATATCTGGGGAGCGGGCATTATATAATGTTGTAAAAACTTGTAGCCCAATCCCCTGCATGTATATTATATGCAATAAATATGTTTAAACTAATAATCATCAAAATCATCAAAATCATCAAAATCATCATCCACATCATCATCACCATCATCATCATCAAATAATAATAATAATAATTATAATAATAATAATAATCATCATCATCATCATCATCAAATAATAATAATAATACTAAATATAAATAAATAATAATGTAATCGCCATCTTCATCAGCATCATCATCAGCATTATCATTGTCATCATCATCAAAATAATCCTTAGCATCATAAGCAGCATCGTCATCACAGTATGCATCATCATTATTACTTTTATTGTTGTTATTATTATTTATACTAATAATATTGATACTGCTAGTAGTAGTAATAGTAGTAGTAGTAGTAGTATAGTTTAGTTTAAACATATTTTATTTCCAAATTGTTGTACAGGAAAAGGGGTTGGGCCACAAGTTCTACCAACTTAGAATCGGCCCTTCCCCTAAAGTTTTACAAATACTACAATCACTATTGGAGAGGGAGAGAGATAGAGAGGAGAGGGAAAGAGAAAGATAGAAAGAGATAGAGAAAGAGAGAGGTTGCTTGTTTACAGGTGTCACCACATAATCTTGATAAGAATAATCAATTTAGATAGTCGATGAAAAACACAAAGCTAAATTATCTATCAGTGCATGTTAAACTGTCTCTCAAAAGAATCCCAGAAATGGTCTATTAGTTAACGGAATGACGGTCGAGTAGTGGTAGCTCAGAATCCGAGTTAAATTATACAGCTGATTTTCGATATCTCGAACTCGATTAATTCTTTAACTGCCAAGTTTTATCGTCTGCTTTAACAATATCGTCTGCATTGATTTTAAAGTCAGCTTTAGGGCTGAAGAAACATCGATCGATACATTCAAGTGTCAAACAGTCTAGAGATGATTCTGATAAGAGGCCACGTTACGCGGCGTCTGGTCAGGATCCAAACTGTTTGCAAAGTCGCCTTTTGGCACCGTTGGCAGTGAAAGAATTTTATTTTAAAACACTCTCGGATATCGATCGAAGTTCAGACATCGGTAAGTCAAGTTTTAACTTTGAAATACGGGTAAGTTTGGCGACATATCAATGATTTATAGAGATTTCTCAGTTAGATAAATTTGATATCGTCACTGTTGATATCATCACTACATGTAGTGATGATATCACTTTTTGTGACGTCACGTCATAATAAGTTTAGTAAGGTTGCGGTAATCAATTTTGTGTGGGTTTTTTTCTGTAAAAATGTCATTAGAATATATATAATAAATAGAATAATCAATTCCTTTGAATAGATATGAAAAATATACAGTGGAGAAAACGTTATTCTTTCCCAATAAACGCGTTTACGCTAAAACTATAATTTCCATTGCAAACAGTTTGGAACCGGATCAGACGCCGGGTAACCCGGCGTCTGATCAGGCTCCAAACTGTTTGCCACTCAGATTAACATGAATAGTTAGAATTGTCGAAACATTGTCATATTTTGCGTTTAAGTGAGATGCGTTTGCGTTTGAACGGGAAAGAATAACGTTTTCTCCACTGTATCACTCGAATAGGTTGTTATCTGGTTAAAAAAACTTGTCCTGCGGACTCGTTTTTTAACCAGATAACAACCCATTCTCGTGATATATTTTTCATAGCAATCCAAAGAAATTGATTATCCTCTATAAATCCCTTTACGTGTACATATATAGAGTATACATTATTCTTCTCCCATTCAAGAAAATAACAATTATTTGAAAACTTTGATGTAATGACTTACTGGGAATATCCACTGTATTCAGGATGCTATTTTTTTTTTAGCTTAAAGCCACTATATTACTCCCACATAATCAGAATCAAACATTTTTGAAATTTATGTCACTATCGTAAGCGTTCCATATAAAAAGAAGTAATACGTGGTGATATTTGAAGCAATATTGCTAACGAACAGTGAAATTTGTGGAAACAAGTAATCAAGTTTGTTTATTTTTGAATAGCGACGAAAATTTACGGACATACTCGGTAAAGCTCATTTGCATAATTCTATACAACAAGTCGAGTGCTTTACAACCAAAGAGAGGCAACTCCTTTAAGTTTGGCCGTTAAATTGATGTAATGTATACACATTGTCGCGGCCGAATCAATCACGTGACCTTTATGCGATATCGATCGAAAGTTCTCAGAACCAGCCCGTAATCTTATTTGTAAACAAACCCGCTTATAATGTAAACCACCACGATAAGAATTCGACACATTTAGGTAGGATTCTTTACGAAGTGGGTGCATATGTCAGGCTTCTTACACTCGATTTCACTTAGTTTTAATACATAGAAAATGCACACATATAAGAAATTGCGCGTTTTAAACACCAATTTGAGCGGGATTGTGCCTTTAACCACTTTACTACCATGACGTCATCAGCTTCAAACAGTTGTCGTCTGCTTTTATTTCTCATTTTTTTATGCTTTGGTAGATCTAAATTAAAAAAAGAAGTATTATCGCAATGAGTGTCAAACAGTTTGGATCCTGATCAGACGCCAAATTGTTGGCATATAACTATCGTACTCGGGGGGTAAGGGGTTAAATAACAGGATGCCTAAACTCGTATAACAGGATACATGTAACTCACATAATCTCCTTCAATACTCCGTAGAGCAGGAAACCCTTGACCTTTTGGCCCACTTACAACATTTCAGCTTGAAAAATAATATCAAAACGTTGTCAAATAATGGTACTCATGCTTTGGTCTGTAATCTCTGTTAGAGAAATTATTAATAGATCTACTGTCATCTAGTTTAGAGTCTCAGTTTGAGAAGAGTACAGCACTCCCTCTCTACAAAGACACCGAATGGGAGACAAACATTGTGTGTGTTGTTCGGAGGGAGTCGTTATAGGGAGGGAAATTGGCTTACATTTGCAAACAGCTTGAACCCAGATCAGACGCCGCGTAACGCGGCGTCTGATCTGGATTCAAGCTGTTTGTCACTCGTCGTTAAGTTCTTTCCTGTCAAAATGTCCATGATGTAACTTTGAGGAAAACAGCAGACGGCAATTTTAAGCAGACGACATTGCAGCCGTAAATAAGTCGGACGTAATTGTTCTGTTTAGGGAACTGCGACACGGGTCGTTGTAATGAGGGAATCGTTGTTTGGAGGGCCGCTGTAGGGAGGGAGCACTATATTATGAAACTAACCCATATTGTAACATGTTATTTTTCAATCATTCATTTGCATATCCCAGTAAATCTACTTGGATCCACATTCTGATCAGGCTCCAAACTATTTGTCACCTACATTAAAACCAATACATGTACGTGTAGTTACAAATAACATAAAATTGTAGTTTTCCACATATAAGTGCATTGCGTTTGCCTTTCGTTTCGTTTGTGTTTAAACGGGAAAAGGATAACGTTTTCTCCACTGTAATAACAGGCCCGATAGCGGCACACGTGTGATTACCTTGACAAACAGTTTGGATCCATATGATCGAGATACCACATGATGTGGCGTCTCATCCGCACCAGGGTCCAATCTGTTTGACACGCTGAAATCTTTGCAATTTCTTTTTATAGCACAGTAGCAGACAGCAATTGTGTCAGGAGAAACTTAGCAATTAGCATATCCAACATAGATCGTTATATTGTATCCGTATTTCCTGCCTCTGTGAATATCTATCTTGATTCCCCGACCTGAATTCTGAATTAAAAATGAAAATAAGCATTAACAAAAAAACCAACAACAACCCTTTACTTCACAGATCGTGAAACCTTTACAAAAACTCTTTTTGCACTACCAATTACGCACTGGTGTTTGAATTTGCAAATCACTGGGACCCAGCTCGGCGTCTGATCAGGATACCAACTGTTTGACATTCGCATCAATATTTCTTATACTTGTCGAAATTTAAACGAAGATCTGATTTTGATATAAAATGCAGACGGGACTTTTTAAACAGACGATAATGCAGTAGTGTAAGATTGGGAAGTGGAGTACACATTGCTTGTTGTTGATACAGCGCTCCCTCTCTACATCGACACCCAATGGGAGACAAAAAATATGTTCGTTGTTCGGAGGGAGTCGTTATAGGGAGGGAATGTAGCTTACATTTGCAAACAGCTTGAATCCAGATCAGACGCCGCGTAACGCGGCGTCTGATCTGGATTCAAGCTGTTTGTCACTCGTTATTTAGTGTTTTACTCTGAAAAGGTCAAATATGTAACTTTTTGAAAAACAGCAGACGACAAATTTTTAGCAGACGATATTGCAGCAATAAAAGCGTAATAGGACATAATTGTCGAGTTCGGGTAACAGCGAGAAGAGTCGTTGTAAGGAGAGAGTCGTTGTTGGGAGGGAACACTGTATCTACTGCGTATCGGCATTAGATAATTTGCGTCATTTCCCGGTTTCATGGAATTGGCCTGTTTGGATTGGGTTGTGTTAAGCAGCATTAAGGCTCATTTTGTTTCTCGCTAGTGTTGATACTTGATGAAACAAGGATACACGTAGCACTAAACACGTTTGTGAAACAACCGAATGGGTAACAGCTTGACTTCGGTAAGTATTAAAGTTTTTATTTTTGAAACAATTTGGCAAATTGGAAATTATAAAGCGGGTTTCAGATCACAGGTGTCTGTATCACTTGGCATTTGATAAAAAACAATTAAAAAAAGAAAAAAAGGAAAAAAGCGAAAAAAATCCGGTCCCAACTAATATGATTTATTTTTCAGTTTTAGAACGTTTCATAAATAGGGGAGATGTAAAATAAATAATGTTTAAACTTTTTCTCCAGTCTCTATGTTGTAACTACTCATTCGAATCGTCTCGAAGAGCCAATTCGAATGAGTAGTCAGCATAAGATTCTGTTGGGACAAAGCGCTTTAACCTATTTGCACCCATGGATTCGTCCATGCTCATATATTGGACTAGTCAATGTTTTATATAAGGAGTTCCTGGTCTGAATTTTCATTTTAACTTTTTATATTGAAATTCCTATCAGCAAACAGTGTAGACTCTGATCAGACGATGCATTATGCTGAATACTGAAAGCTCCCTGTAACCATTAACACCCCCCCCCCATTAACAGAATGCAATGCCCCTAGGGTCTGTATTAAGTAGGTAACTGTCTTTAAACTGACTAAAACTTGGCCATGGGGTATAGTAACGAATTCAACCACCTACCATGGTATACGGAATTTCAGTTGTCCTGTTTTAACCCTTTTAGGCCTAGTCCCGCATATAGGCGTGCTTTTCAAACAGTGTACATGTGAATAGTACACATGTCCTATGCAAACAGTGAAGATCCAGATCAGAGGGCTCCGAAAGGAGCCCTCTGATCAGGGTCTTCACTGTTTGTCATAATTCCAAACAAAGGCAAAAACAACCCTTAAAAGTCAGAAATGGACTTGACTAAAATGGAAACTGGAATTGTCCATTTAAAGTTTTAGGGAGGAAAGAGTTAAGCAATTACATGTACAGTAAACCCCCTCTATTACGACCACTAAAGTGTGTTTATTAATAGGTGTTTACGACAAGTGACTGCTTAAAGAAAGGTGAACACTAAAACAGAGAGCTCCTCAAGAAGTTTTCTGTTCTACTGTCGACGTGCTTTAATCCATTACCCCACAGCCTGTTTCTAGTTTTGAAGATAGGCGACCACTTAAAGCAGGTTGAAAGTAAAGCAGAATGTGCCTTAAGGCACATTCTGCTTTACTTTCAGCCTTCTTTAAGCTATTATCTGCTAGATTAAAGAAAATATTTCTTATGATTCTTATTTGTAACAGTATAAATTGAAACTATTTGTTTCAGTGGATGAATAAATCAAAGGAGTAAAATGGCGTATTTATGGGGTAGTGGGTTAAGCTGCCACCTGTCTTTTATACAAATAATAAGCCTTCGTTTTAGTGGTCTTTGAAGAGAGGTTATATTGTATCACTTTTTATGTGGTAAAGTAGAACAACAGACAAAAACAATCTTAAAAATGTGTCGAGTACCTGTGCATGCCAAGTTCGCCAACCCAACAATGTTAGCTATACAGTAAAACCCCTCTTTCACGACCACTAAATTGTGTTGATTATTAGGGGTTAAGAACAGGTGTCACCTGTCTTTTATACAACCAATTAGCCTTATGTTTAGTGGTCGTAATAGAGAGGTTTTACTGTATTTATGACTGAGGGTTTGTGATAAAAATAAGCGTCTCAATATCTAAGTAAAACAAATTTAATTATGATAAAAATTCTACAATTGATAATAGGCTGGTCGGAAATCTCCTAAATATGCTTCTACAAAAATTAGAGGCATTTTTTGGGGAAAAGTTGACAGGTTTTTATCCTAATTAAAGTACAGAACAACCTCTCTATTACGACCACTAAAACGAAGACTTAATTGATTGGATAAAACACAGGAGCTTTCTGTTTGTATGTCACATTGCTTTAAGCAGTCACCTGTCGTAAACAACTTATAATTAACACAATTTAGGGGTCGTGATAGAGGGGTTCTACTGTATGTTGAATCCATTTATGGTGCCTGTCGCCCTCTCTGGACAACAGTGCAGTTGAAAGCCCCAAAATGATAAAAAACAAAATGGCCGTCAAAACGCTACACCTAATACACCTGTTTCTCCTAACCGATATGGTTTATTACAACAAAACTTTACAGGAATGTTCCTGGAGTGAATCTCCTTAAAATGATAACATGAAGACACGCCACTGTCTGGTTTTAGTTTTAATTAAAGGCACGTGACCTCTTAAAGTAGGTTGAACGTAAAGCAGAATGCGCCTTAAGGGAAATTCTGCTTAACTTCAAGCCTGCTTTAAACTACCATCAGTTAGGATACATGTATATATAGAACATATTTCTTATGGTTTATATTCATAACTGTAAAAAGTGGAACTATTTTCTATAGTGGATGAATAAATTTAAGTCGTTAAAAATGCGCATGTATGGAGTTATTGGTTAAGCCAGCTCGATTTACTGAAATTTGTCTATTATGAAAAACTTTGGTAACAAAATGTTTTTATTTGTAGGACGAGAGGTTGAGGTCGACGAAACCACCATCACGGCGAACTGAAATGGCAACGGGAAAAGACGGCGGAGACTCACAGATTTCTGACAGCTTAAGATTGGGAGGGCCGTTGAAAAAGAAGCAGATGCAACCAAGTCAAACGCCTAAGACGAATAAAGACAACTGCGCTGAGATACGTGCTCCAGGGATTTCTGAAATTGTAGGAACATTTGAACAATTGAACAAAAAGCCGGCGCCACCAAGTCAGAAACCCAAGACGAATAAAGACACATGCTTTGAGCAAAGAACTTCAGAGAATTATGACAGTTTAGGAAAACAGGAATCGTTGAATAAAAAGGCGGCGCCACCAAGTCAGAAACCCAAGACGAATAAAGACACATGCTTTGAGAAAGGTGCGCCAGGGATTTCTGAAAGTTTAGGAGAAAAGGAACAGTTGAATAAAAAGCCGGCACCACCAAGTCAGAAACCCAATACGAATAAAGACACATGCTCTGAGAAAGGTGAGCCAGAGATTTCTGAAAGTTTAGGAGAAAAGGAACAGTTGAATAAAAAGCCGGCACCACCAAGTCAGAAGCCCAATACGAATAAAGATACATGCTCAGAGAAAGGTGAGCCAGAGATATCTGAAAGTTTAGGAGAAAAGGAACATTTGAATAAAAAGCCGGCGCCACCAAGTCAGAAGACCAAGGCAAATAAAGACACATGCTCTGATAAAGGTGCGCCAGAGATATCTGACAGTTTAGGAGAAAAGGAACAGTTGAATAAAAAGCCGGCGCCACTAAGTCAGAAGCCAAAGGCAAATAAAGACACATGCTCTGATAAAGGTGCGCCAGAGATATCTGACAGTTTAGGAGAAAAGGAACAGTTGAATAAAAAGCCGGCGCCACCAAGTCAGAAGCCAAAGGCAAATAAAGACACATACTCTGAGAAAGGTGCGCCAGAGATATCTGAAAGTTTAGGAGAAAAGGAACAGTTGAATAAAAGGCCGGCGCCACCAAGTCAGAAGCCAAAGGCAAATAAAGACACATACTCTGAGAAAGGTGCGCCAGAGATATCTGAAAGTTTAGAAGAAAAGGAACAGTTGAATAAAAGGCCGGCGCCACCAAGTCAGAAGCCAAAGGCAAATAAAGACACATACTCTGAAAAAGGTGCGCCAGAGATATCTGAAAGTTTAGGAGAAAAGGAACAGTTGAATAAAAGGCCGGCGCCACCAAGTCAGAAGCCCAATACGAATAAAGACACATGCTCTGAGAAAAGTGTGTCTGAGAATTCTGACAGTTTAGGAGAAAAGAAACAATTAAATAAAGAGCCGGCGCCACCAAGTCAGAAGCCCAAGACGAATAAAGACACATGCTTTGAGAAAGGTGTGCCAGAGATTTCTGAAAGTTTAGGAGAAAAGGAACAGTTGAATAAAAAGCCGGCGTCACCAAGTCAGAAGCCCAAGGCAAATAAAGACACATACTCTGAGAAAGGTGCGCCAGAGATATCTGAAAGTTTAGGAGAAAAGGAACAGTTGAATAAAAGGCCGGCGCCACCAAGTCAGAAGCCCAATACGAATAAAGACACATGCTCTGAGAAAAGTGTGTCTGAGAATTCTGACAGTTTAGGAGAAAAGAAACAATTAAATAAAGAGTCGGCGCCACCAAGTCAGAAGCCCAAGACGAATAAAGACACATGCTTTGAGAAAGGTGTGCCAGAGATTTCTGAAAGTTTAGGAGAAAAGGAACAGTTGAATAAAAAGCCGGCGTCACCAAGTCAGAAGCCCAAGGCAAATAAAGACACATGCTCTGAGAAAGGTGCGCCAGAGATTTCTGACAGTTTAGGAGAAAAGGAACAGTTGAATAAAAAGCTGGCGCCACTAAGTCAGAAGCCAAAGGCAAATAAAGACACATGCTTTGAGAAAAAGGTGTCTGAGAATTCTGACAGTTTAGGAGAAAAGAAACATTTTAATAAAAGGCCGGCGCCACCAAGTCAGAAGCCCAAGACGAATAAAGACACATGCTTTGAGAAAAGTGCGTCTGAGAATTATGACAGTTTAGGAGAAAAGAAACATTTTAATAAAAGGCCGGCGCCACCAAGTCAGAAACCCAAGGCAAAAAAAGACACATGCTCTGAGAAAAGTGAGTCTGAGAGTTCTGACAGTTTAGGAGAAAAGAAACAATTGAATGAAAAGCCGGAGCCACCAAGTCAGAAGCCCAATACGAATGAAGACACATGCTCTGAGAAAAGTGCGCCAGAGATATCTGAAAGTTTAGGAGAAAAGGAACAATTGAATAAAAAGCCGGCGCCACCAAGTCAGAAGCCAAAGGCAAATAAAGACACATACTCTGAGAAAGGTGCGCCAGCGATTTCTGACAGTTTAGGAGAAACGAAATCGTTGAATAAAAAGACGGCGCCAGCAAGTCGGAAGCCCAAGACGAATAAGGACGCATACTCTGAGAAATTTGAGTCAGATATTATTCATGTTTCTGACAGTTTAGGAAAACAGGAACAATTGAATAAAAAGCCAGGGCCAAAAAGTCAGAAACCAAAGACGAATAAAGACACATACTCTGAGAAATATGCGCCAGAGATTTCTAACAATTTAGGAAAACAGAAACCGTTGAATAAAAAGCCGGCGCCACCAAAGCAGAAACCCAAAACACATAAAGACACATGCTATGAGAAAAGTTCTCCAGATAATTCTGACGGTTTAGGAGATAAGATACCGTTGAATAAAAAGCCCGCGTCACCAATTCAGAAGCCCAAGACGAATAAAGACGTATACTCTGAGAAATGTGAGCCAGGGATTTCTGACAAATTAGGAAAACAGCAACAATTGAATATAAAGCCAGGACCACAAAGTCAGAAGCCCAAGACGAATAAGGACGCTTGTTCTGAGAAATGTTCTTCACCACATGACATGTTGAAGAAGGAACTGGTGCAATCAAGTCTGAACCGTATGACTAAAAAGGACACCTGCTCTGACAGTGCTCCAGAGAGTTCTCCCAGTTTAGCACACGAGGCAACGTTGGAGAAGGAACCTGAGCAACAAAGTCAGATTCCCGTGACGAATAAAGACGATAGTTCTGAGAGATGTGCTCCGGAGAGTTCCGTTAGTTTACTACAAGAGGAAACGTTGAAGATGGAACCGGCGCCACCAAGACAGATCCCCGTGACGTATAAAGCCGATAGTTCTGAGAAATGTGCTCCAGACAGTTCTGTTAGTTTAGTACACGAGGCAACGTTGAAGAAGGAAATGGCACCACCAAGTCAGATCCCCGTGATGAATAAAGATGATAGTTCTGAGAAATGTGCTCCAGAGAGTTCTGTCGGTTTAGTACACGAGGAAACATTGAAGAAGGAATCAGAGCCACTAAGTCAGATCCCCGTGATGAATAAAGACGATAGTTCTGAGAAATGTGCTCCAGAGAGTCCTGTCAGTTTAGTACAAGAGGAAACGTTGAAGAAGGAAACGGCACCACCAAGTCAGATCCCAATGACCAATAAGGATGCAGACTCTGAGAATTGTGCTCCAGAGAGTTCTGTCAGTTTAGGATCAGATGAACTGTTGGATAGAGAGCAAAAGCAACCAAGTACTAAGCAAGCAACGAAAATTGACATCTGTTCTGAGATGTGTACTTTACATGACGATGAAATCATTAAATACTACTGCATTGGTCACGGTCAGTTAGGGTGTAGTATCTGTATCACATTAGACCACAGAACATGTGGTGACGTGAAATACATCCCCCACATAGCCAAAAACTTAGCCAACGATGAAGAATACAGACAAACAGAGAATATGCTGAATAGCATGGTGCAGAAGTATAAAAATGTAACTTTAGAGGAATGCAGACACAGAACCAAGTCACTTGAACACTCCTGTTCAGAGGCAATTAAGATGGTCCATCAATTTAGAAAAGAAATAAACGAAACCTTGGACAAATCTGAGGCTGATTTTGTCAAAAGTTGTGAAACACGGAAGTCCCAGGAAATGGAAAAACTTGCTTTGATTGGGAACAAATTCAAAACAGCAAAGAAGGAATTACGTGATTTAGCAGTCATGGCAGAAACATACAAAACCACTAAACAGAATTGCAATCTGTTTACACTCATGATGAGATCACATGACCACTTGAAGCGTGCAGAAGATAAAATAAAGGAAGCCGAAAAAGAACAATCAAGTATGGACCATGGTGAAAACGAGCTAGTTGTCAACAAAATGACTCTTGAAACACTAAAACACCCTGAATCATTTGGGAAAATACCAAGAAATGACATGAGAAGTTAGTATGTGAACCTGTACGATTTCAAGAGCCTTTCAACCCATTCACTGCCATGACGTCATTACGTTTTAAACAACTGACATCTGCTTTATTGCTCAAATTTAAACTTTAGGCATTTTCACCTAAGAAATATTGAAATGAGTGTCAAACAGTTTTGATCCTGATCAGACGCCGCGAATCGCGGCGTCTGATCAGGATCCAAACTATTTGCAACATGTACTCGGGATAACGCAGTGATCGAAGGGGAAAATAACGAATCCTTTCGAACTGCGGAAAAAGGCTTCGAGTTAAAGGTCAAGTGGACATTCACAATTAGTTAAATTTAGAAGTCGTTCAGATAGGCTGCGATTGAATTTTCTTGACACTGTATATGGGATCTGCCTGAAATAAACCCCTCTTCTGCTATTCGTTTATATTGATGCTGTTTGAAGCCGTGTAGACCCAGATCGGGTAGCTCCTGAAGGAAATGCCTGATCAGGGTATCCGCTGTTTCCTTGCAGGATATATATCATATGTGTATGTCTGTGTGATGCTTTCCTTATTTTACTGGCCAATAGAGATTGATATTCGTAGTTGGCAAAATTGTTTTTTGTATATTCAGCCGTGAGGTTAAGGGTTGGGCAATTACCCATTTCCATAACTTTTCGAGGCTTCGTTGAAATTTCAGTGAACATTGAGAGCAAATGGTTTAGAACTGCAATATATCTGACATTTAGGAGCGTTCTGTTTTACTGTCACCTTGCTTTAAGCTATCACCTGTCTTTTATACAAACAATAAGCCTTCACTTTAGTGGTCGTAATAAAGAGGATATACTGTATACATGTATGAGAGTCAAAGTAATTTGGATCCTGGTAAGATGCCACCTTACATCTTATTAGCATCTGAACCATTAGTTCTATTATAGTCAAGCTTGAGTTAAGTGGACACATTCAAGAAGCATATCTCACTATAATATCTATACAGCAAGGTTACAGCTTATCCCCTTGTATGCTGGGTAATATTTGGCGGCCATTTTAAAATGTCGTCTGCAGCTGGTATAACTCAAATATTTGCAATAAAATTTACAGTTTCTGATAGAATATTGACGTAGCTGCAGTTTTGATCTCATATCAGTTGTGGAGCCAGGGGCCCGTTTCATAAAACTTCTTACGACAAATGTTGTCGTAAGTCAAAACTTTAAAATACATTTAATCTATGATTTCTCTATCTAATCATGTCTTGTGACAAGACAGGATTAGATGGAGAAATAAATAATAATTGATACTTTTATAATCCGACTTACGACAACATTTGTCGTAAGAAGTTTTATGAAACGGGCCCCTGGTCTGAGATCAAAACTGTTTGCCTAGAGGTACACCTATAAATGTATCAGGCATAAAATGGGTTAATGATGAATAAAAATGCAACCGAAAGCTCCTATAGGTTTGGTTTGTTTGTTAACCCTTTCCCTTATAGAAGCGACTTTTAGCATATTTAATTTATTCCTCCGCTGAAGAAAATAGTTCCAGTTTATATCCTCATGAACAATTACCATTACAAATATTTTATATAGCCTAGCAGATTTTAGCTTAAAGCAGGCTGAAAGTAAAGCAGAATGTGCCTTAAGGCACATTCTGCTTTACTTTCAACCTGCTTTAAGTGGCCACCTGTCTTAAAAACTAGAAACAGTATATGAGGTAAAGGGTTAACGTTTGTTTTTGCCATCTATGGACTAATTGGACTGCTTCTATACAGTGCTCCCTCTCTACAACAACACCCAAGGGGAGACACGGATTGTATGTTGTTCGGTGGGAGTTGTTATAGGGACGGACAATTAATACCCTTAAAAGCGCTGAACATGAATTAGCTTACATTTGTAAAGAGTTTGAACCCTGATCAGACGCCGTGTAACGCGTCGTCTTATCTGGGGTTGAAATTGTTTGTCACTCATCTTTAATCTGTCAAACTGTTGGGTGGTTGTAGGGAGAGAGCATTGTAGAAGCTTTGTTTCAATGTTGTCCTGCATTAAGCTGACGCCTGTATACAACTGCTCATTAATTTATCGTTTTTTACTTGGCCGCTTATCACTAGTTCAACTGTACGACCAACCTCAGTAAACTTGTGACGAAATCTTCCAATTGAGCAAAATGTTCTGTTAACTCTTTCAACACCATTGACCTATTTAAAATATAGCTTTACATTTGCAAACAGTGTAGACCCAGATCAGAGGGCTCCTATAGGTCTACACTGTTTGCTAGTTTAGAGCAGTATTTATTACACTATCCAGAATTATAAGTAGACTGGTTCATGTTTTGGCAACTAAAAAGATCCACAAGGGAAACTAATAACCAACAAGAGTGACTTATATTAGTGTTGAAAGAGCTAAGAGAGCATTCTGGATAAAGGATATTAAAAGCAGACATTCAAAAGAAGTTGACTCCTGTTGTTTTTGTCTTCTGGGGCCTGTTTCATAAAACTTCATACGACATAAACGGTCGTAAGTAAAAACTTGAAAATACCATAATGGCATTAATTTCTGATTTCTCTATCTAATCCTGTTTTGTGACATCTCTTTGGAATCGTCTTTTCAAGACTGTTTTGTGACATCTCTTTGGAATCGTCTTTTCAAGAAGATTCCATAGAGATGTCACAAAACAGGATTAGATTGAGCAATAAATAATAATTGAGACTTTTATAATCTGACTTACGACAACATTTGTCGTACGAAGTTTTATGAAACGGGCCCCAGATGCACACATTAATCCCATTTTAACACATTACCCCCTATACCAGATGGTAGCTTGAACCTTAGTTTGGTAACCAATTACCTTTTTACAATACACCTTTAATGTATTCCTCGAATGAAGAAATAAGTACCACTTTATTAGCTCACCTGGTCTTTTATTAAAAATGCCCATATTTGACAACTCTGCCAAAAAAAGGTCGCAAACGTCTGAAACACGAACTCATCCATTGGACTTTGTGGTAAGGAATAACTGGTGAGTTAAATTAAAATTGGATGGACGGACAGCGCAGGATATACCATAATACGACCTGTTTTCAGTGGCGTATAAAAATTCATTTAGTTCAACTGAAGCATATAACAAAATCCTTATAATTTGCAAATTTTAGGAATAAGTGCAAACATCCTGCAAAATTATAAGGTTGTAGGTTGAACACTTATCATGGGCCATACAAATCCATGAAAGGGAGTGCAAAAAATATAAAATACCAGCTGCTTTGACATACCAATGTATTCACTCATGTACATATGAAAACTTGAAACTATGAAATCTTTCTCACATACATAAGATTTATGTTTATAACCCTTTACTCCATAAATATGCCTTTCTTTTAATTCCTCCACTCAGAACAATAGTTCCATTTTATACAGTAATGAATGTGCAGTATAAGAATTATTTGCTATAACCTCATTATCCTGACAGATACAGTGGAGAAAACGTTATTCTTTCCCGTTTAAACGCAAACGTACGCATTACACTAAAACGTTGAAAAAGACAACTTATTAACAATCCTGACCATTTATTTTAATCTGAGTGGCAAACATTTTGGAGCCTGATCAGACGCCGGGTTACCCGGCATCTGATCTGGCTCCAAACTGTTTGCATTGCAAATAATAGTTTTAGCGTAAACGCGTTTATTGGGAAAGAATAACTTTTTCTCCACTGTAGCTGAAAGCAGAATGTGCCATAAGGCGCATTCTACTTTACTTTCAACCTGCTTTAAGTGGTCACCTCTCTTCAAAACTAGAAACAGGCTATGGAGTAATGGGTTAAAAATCATCTAACAATAGTAAAAGATCAAATAAAACTAGAGAATGGTTTTAAATTACAAAATCTCCCTTTCCTCCATTGCCACAGTGTAGAGCCTAAGTCCCCTATATCCAACAGTGTGTATGGCAGGTGACGGCTTCAAGCACGGAATTATACAAAACGGAATAGCAACTAAGCGAAATTGAATAGGCGAGTACCTGAGCTCTCGCGGCAGTTGAATTTTGCGAGATTATGTGTCACGTGACAACATCTTCACTTTTTTGCCTCGTTGTCCGCGATTTCTGGCGTGAAATTTACCGACTCGAGTGTTTTTATTGACATTTTATAGGATTTAAACGACTATGTGGACATTCCTATCAATTCACGGGAATAAAAACCCGTGAACAATGCTTCGAAAACACACATTTATCATATTGACTACAGATAGACAGTCTCTTATCAAGTCTCGCGAGTCTCGTATCCGCCGCACGAGATTTACGATATAGCGCGAGGTTTCGATTCCATCAGTGTATAATTCTGTGCTTCAAGCAAGTAAATTACAAGATAAAAATTAATGTAGAAACTAGTAGAGCACTTGATGTATTATTTTAATATTGCTAGAAGCTTTAACACTTTCAACACTAAGTAACTCTTGTGGGTTATAAGGTTCCCTTGTGGAGCATTTTAGTTACCAAAATATGAACCAGTCAACTTGGAATTCTGGGTAGTTTATATAAATACTGGTCTAAATTAGAAAACAGTGTAGACCCTGATCAGAGGGCTCCTATAGGAGCCCTCTGATCAGGGTCTACACTGTTTTCAAATGTAATTGTATATTTTAAACAAGTCCATGGTGTTGAAGGAGGCACTTAGGGCACTTACTGTATTACTTTTAATCCTACTATAAGCTCTAAGCTGCCACATGTATTCAAGGCAATCAAATGTTTCTTTGTGTTGCATATGTAGAGGAGTAAGTAGAGCCATCCGAAGACACTTCCATGGAGTAATGGCTTATACTATGACAAATACCTACCAGTATTTCAAAAGTTTAATTTCTATAACTCGATCTGGCTTAAGTCAAACAAACCCATATTTCGAAGTTAAAACGTGGCTAAGGGTATGTTCGAACTAACACGAGTTCGAAATATTGAGTTTCGACTGTAGTTACAGTTGCATCAAAACAATTTTGTTCATAACAAGATTTCTATTCACATAGATACATTTTAACCCTTTACCACAGAGCCTGTTTCTAGTTGAAGATAGGTTACCACTTAAAGCAGGTTGACAGTAAAGCAGAATGCACATTCTGCTTTACTTTCAGCCTGCTTTAAGCTACCATGTGAAAGGATATAAAAACTATTTCTGAGGGTGCATATCCATAACTGTATAAAGTGGAAATATTTGCTTCTATAGAGTAATGAATTAAAGGCATAAAAAGGTGTACTTACAGCGTAATGGGTTAAAAACGAACCATGTTTTACCCTTATCTTGCTGATCTCATCTTGACGGATATGTTTCAAACACTTTTACAATCAGATAAAGCCGTGTGACATCCATCTTCTGGTTTCTTCTAGTAAACACATACATCTTAGTCAGACAAAATTGGTAAACAAAACATTTTTAAAAAGCAGGTGATAACTTGGCAGGGGAAAGCTAGATGAATCACTAACCATTATAATTATTGAACTGTTGTAACAAAATAACTGTTTACAGTCCCGTCCCCAGGTATCATTTATTGAGAATATATGCCAATAAAGCTTTAACCCATTAACCCATAAATGTCTTTTTACGTTTTTAATTTATTCCTAGATTGAATAAAATAGTTGAAATTAATACAGTCATAAATATGCTTGATAAAAAATATTTTCTATATTTAAGATATTAGCTTAAATCAGGCTGAAAGTAAAGCAGAATACGCCTTAAGGGGCATTCTGCTTTACTTTCAACCTGCTTTAAGTGGTCACCTATTTTCAAAACTAGAAACAAGCTATGGGGAAATGGGTTAAATATAAACTATTAAATAACCCTACTCCAGATCAATATTCATACATGTACATACAAATCTGCCCACTAATTAGTCTATGAACATCTTTTATCTGAATGTAATTTTTCTATGAAGAAATGATTTCAATCAACAACATTTCAAACACACTGTGAAATTAGACTTAACCCTTTCTTTCATAGCCTGTTTCGTGTTTTAAAGATAGGTTAACCCTTAAAGCAGGTTGAAAGTAAAGCAGATTATGCCTAAAGGGGCATTGTGCTTTACTTTCAGCCTGCTTTAAGATACTATTGATTAGATTGATTGAGTTGGGTTTCACAGCAATACAACACTCAAAATGCTGACCCATCTGTTAGAATATAGAAAATATTTCTTATAATACATGTTCTTGACTATAAATTTGAACTATTTTCTTCAACGGAGGACAAAATAAAATGTGATAAAATTCATATCTATGGACAAAAGGGTTAACACTTTTACCTAATAGATATACCTTTTTCACACCTTTACCTTTTCAAAGAGATACAGTCGAACTTCGATATCTCGAACTCGGTCAAGTCGAACATACAAGTATTTCAAAGTTAAAACGTGGCTTAGCCACGTTTTAACTTTGAAATACGGGTATGTTCGACATAACCGAGCATGAAATAATGAAGTTCATGTGTCGGCATATCGGATAGTTCAAGTTAAGCGAGTTCGAGATATCAAAGTTTGACTGTATATTCATGATTCTACAATGCAAGGACTCCAGATAAAGGGGAGTAAATTGAACAAATCCAACTATTCTCACTCATAATAGCACCAAATCCTCTGGTGTTACTACTCATTAGAATAGGCTCTTCGAGACAATTCTAATGAATAGTGACACCATAGGGTTTAAAGCAGAAATAAAGATTTTAGTCTTGAAATACTCCTCTAATCTGGAGCCCTGTAACCATGCCCTGATGAAATTCCATAAACTTTCTTTACATCCTGACAAGAGATCGCTACCCTGATTAAGGGTTGCTATGGACTTTTTATGGGACATTTAATCCAAGGTTCTCTTTACTTAAAGTAAAATGCCAAAACAAATCATCAAGACAGGTGTTGCTTATACTATGCCTGCTTTAAGCAGCCACCTGTCTTAACCATTTCTCCATGGCTAGTTTTCAATGTTAAACACAGGAGGCTGCTTATAGCAGGCTGAAAGTAAAGCAAAAAGCTCCTTCAGGGGTTTTCTGTTTTACTAATAGCCTGCTTTAAGCATCACGCTTTCAGGATAAAGGTACAAGGCATAACTAAAGCATGAAACTACATCTTTATGAGGAATATGTAAATTGGCTAAAAGGTGTTCTAATGGGGGGGGGGGGGGGGGGGGGGGGGGGGCAATGGTTAACTCTTTCAACACTTAAGTTACTATTGTGGGTTATTCTATTCCCTTGTGGATCATTTTAGTTACACTGTACCAACAAGAGGGCCATGGCCCTAAATTCGCTCACCTGAGGAAATTGAAGTTTGTACCTAAGTTGACTGGGCAAGACAACATTTTAATATAGCTATAAATGGAGTTATCTTCCGGACAAGAAAACATGACAAAAGTGAATTTTGTTGCCAAGCTTATGACCCTTATCCATGACACATCCTCTTATCAAGCTATTTCCATTTCCGGTAAATGATAATTATTTCACTAGCGTCAGCAGAACTGGAGTTATTTTCCTGACAATAAAATATGACAAAGGGGAAAAACAAAATATTGCTGCCCTTGTGCATGGCATTTTCTCTCATCAGTTTCTTTCCATACATAAAATTTCAGTACAATAGCATCAGTAGAACTGGAGTTGTCTTCTTGACAAGAAAATATCACAAAGGGAAATAACTAAAACAAGAGCCCCATGGGGCATATGTCGCTCACCTGAGAATAGCTGTACATCAAAATGGAGATAATGATTTAAGTCCAGGACGGGGTCATTTTTTACCCGAGGGGCATAATTTGAACAATCTTGATAGAGGGCCTGTAGATGATGCTATGTTCCAAATATCTAAGATCAGGGTACTAGGGTTCTAGACAAGAAGATTTTTTTTAAGTTTCCATTGAAAAAATCTATTTTTAGCTCCTGTGACCTACATATGCAACAGACTGGAACCATTTGAACAAAATAGATAAAAGACATCTAGAAGTAACACCATGCCGAATATCAAAGCTCTGGCTATATTAGCTTCAGAAAAGAAGACGTATGAAAACTGTGACCCCCCGGAGTGGGGCTAATTTTGACCCCAGGGGCATAATTTGTACAAACTTGATAGAGGACCTGTAGATGATATGCAATCGACCAGAACCATTTGAACCTTATTGGTATAGGACATCTAAAAGTGTCACCAAGCCAGATATCAAAGCTCTGGCCATATTAGTTTCAGAGGAGAAGACATTTGAAAATTTCACTATATAACTCTATGTAAAACTGTGACCCCTGGGGCGGGGCCAATTTTTACCCTAGGGACATAATTTGAACAAAGTTGATAGAGGACCTGTAGATGATGCTATGTGCCAAATATCTAAGCTCTGGCTCTTGTAGTTTCAGACAAGAAGATTTTTTAAGTTTTCATTGAAAAAAAAAACTATTTTTAGCTCCTGTGACCTACTTATGCAACCGACCGGAACCATTTGAAGAAAAAATGTTTGACCCCAGGGGCATAGTTTGTAGTTTGATAGAGGACCTGTAGATGATGCTATGTGACAAATGTCTAAGATCTGGCCCTTGTAGTTTCAGACAAGAATTTTTTTTAAGATTTCCTTATTTTTTCACTTGGTTGCCATGGCAACCAGAGTTCTACATTGTTTTTAATTCTTTGAACAATTTTGAAAGAACTTGACCCAAGGAACATTCGTGTAAAGTTTGGTTGAAATCTTTTCAGCGGTATATGAGGAGATGTCATTTGAAGCAATTGTTAAAGACAACAATGACTGTATAAAGTGAAATATTTTCTTCTGTGGAAGAATAAATTAAAGACATAAAAAAGAATATGTATGGGTTAATAGGTTAATAAATATCATTATTTACATTTTCTAAATATAAGAAACTATATGTAAATGAGTGGCAAATAGTTTGGATCCAGATTAGAAGCAGCATTATGTGGCATCTGACCTGGATCCATACTGTTTATGGCCAAGAATTAATTGTGGACTGATAGACAGAAAGATAAACAAACAAACAAAACACAAACAAACAAACAAACAGACAGACCAAAAGTAATATGCCTCGAACTAAGTTGTGCTTGAGCATAAAATAGCAGACATCACTTTCATTTCTGTTATGTATCTCAGTGACCTGAGTTCAGAGCTAGCTATGGGTCAGTTATGCAATTGGAGACGGTCTCAGAGAGAAATGACTATTATTATGCTGAACTGTTGTCTGCTCCAAATGTTTGTATGTGAAATATGTAAAAAATAATAACTTATATTTTCTAAATATAAGAAAATATGTAAATGAGTGGCAAATAGTTTAGATCCAGATTAGATGCAGCATTATGTGGCATCTGACCTGGATCCAAACTGTTTGCAAAAATGTTGCATTTAGTATAAGGGTAGCTTCTTAGCCTGGAAGATACAATGCGTCTGTATAAAACGGACCATTAGAGAGTTTTTACTGTCAGACCTGCATCAAAAAGCACTGATATGGCCAGGGTTGAGTCAAATTTGATCCTAGGGTTTTGATTTTTTACAATTTTGAAAGTGATTTAGTAGAAGATACTATTCATGCAATATCTAAGGTGTGGGAACAGTGGTTTTTTACAAAAAACTTGTTTAAAGTTTTTCACTTTTTTTAATAAATTTCAATAAGTAGTCCACTTTAAAGTTTCATTTTAACAATTTCTGTAGAGAAGCATCCAAGGAACACCGTGAGCAAATTAGTTTTTTCCTCAGACTCGGGGTTTCAGAGGAGTTGTCGCTTGAAGTAAATTTGAACGGACGGACAGACGGACGGACGGACGGACGGCGGGCGATCACAACAGCTCACCTTGAGCCTTCGGCTCAGGTGAGCTAAAAACATGAGCCGGTCTACTTGGACTTCTGGGTAGTTTTATAAATACTGATATAAACAAGTTAATAGTGTAGACCCAGATCAGAGGGTTCCTGTCCTCTGATCTAGAACTACACTGTTTGCAAATGTAATGATTACACTTTAAACAGGTCCATGGTGTTGAAAGAGTTTAAATAGTAACAAGAGCCCCAAGGGGCATATTTCGCTCACCTGAGAATAACTGACAAAATGGAGAAAAAGATTTATGTCCAGGACAGTCATTTTTTACTCGATTGGCATAATTTGAACAATCTTGAAAGAGGACCTGTAGATGATGCTATGTGCCAAATATCTAAGATCAGGGTACACGGGTTTTAGACAAAAAGATTTTTTTAAGTTTCCATTGAATTTTTTTTTTTTTAGCTCCTGTGACCTACTTATGCAACAGACTGGAACCATTTGAACAAAATACGTAAAGGACATTTGGAAGTGTCACCATGATGAATATCAAAGCTCTGGCCGTATTAGTTTCAGAGAAGAAAACGTTTGAAAATTTCACTATATAACTCTATGTAAAACTGTGACCCCTATGGCGGGGCCAATTTTGACCCTAGGGACAAAATTTGAACAAACTTGATAGAGGACCTGTAGATGATGATATGTCCCAAATATCTAAGCTCTGGCCCTTGTAGTTTCAGACAAGAAGATTTTTTAAGTTTTCATTGAAAAAAACACTATTTTTTACTCCTGTGACCTACTTATGCAACCGACCGGAACCATTTGAAGAAAATATGTAAAGGACATCTAGAAGTGTCACCATGATGAATATCAAAGCTCTGGCCATATTAGTTTCAGAGAAGAAGACGTTTGAAAATTTCACTATATAACTCTATGTAAAACTGTGACCCCCGGGGCGGGGCCAATTTTGACCCCAGGGACATAATTTGAAGAAACTTGATAGAGGAGGACCAGTAGATGATGCTATGTGCCAAATATCTAAGCTCTGGCCCTTGTAGTTTCAGACAAGAAGATTTTTAAAGTTTTCATTGAAAAAATCTATTTTTAGCTCCTGTGACCTACTTATGCAACCGACCGGTACCATTTGAACAAAATATGTAAAGGATATCTAGAAGTGTCACCATGCTGAGTATCAATGCTCTAGCCATATTAGTTTCAGAGAAGAAGACGTTTGAAAATTTCACTATATAACTCTATGTAAAACTGTGACCCCCCGGGGCGGGGCCAATTTTGACCCTAGGGACATAATTTGAACAAACTTGATAGAGGACCTATAGATGATGCTGTGTGCCAAATATCTAAGCTCTGGCTCTTGCAGTTTCTGACAAGAAGATTTTTAAAGATTTCCTTATTTTTTCACTTTGGTTGCCATGGCAACCAGAGTTCTGCATTGTTTTTAATTCTTTGATCAAATTTGAAAGAGCTTGACCCAAGGAACATTTCTGTAAAGTTTGGTTGAAATCTGTCAAGCGGTATATGAGGAGATGTCATTTGAAGTAATTGCTAACGACGACGCACGACGGACGACTGACGCCGGACACAGGGCCATCCCAATAGCTCACCTTGAGCCTATGGCTCAGGTGAGCTAAAAATAATATAGGAATATACTTAGACAAGATGGTTGGTCATAAGCAGGCTTTGGTATTTTACATGGAAATTATATTTGAAGAGAAACAGCACATGAAAGAACTTTACGCTAAAGGCAAGTATGTACAACAGTATGAGACACAACTGGTCATTTGTAAGGAATTCATTGAAAACTTACTATAATAGCACATCATCGAAATGTAAACAAAATGTTATCAAGGTTTAGTAACAATCAGAGTATCAAAGTTTGTTGCAATTAAACATTCAAATGTGTTCAGGTATCAGTGTAAAGAAGATGAGCTTGCAGTCTTATATTAACCCTTAGCCTGCCACTCACGACTATAGCTCCATATGCAAACAGCTTGGATCCGGATGAGACGCCGAGTAACTCGGCGCCTCATCCAGATCCAAGCTGTTTGACACTCGGACAACATTTTCAGCAATTTTGAGCAACTTTAAAGCACTTTGAAACTTGAAGCAGACGAGAAATATAGCAGACGACAATTTATTTGGCGGGCTAAGGGTTAACTCTTCATTGCAGTTTCTACTATAGAAAATACATTTAAAACCTCTCTATTAAGACCACTAACAAGAGGCCCATGTGGGCCTAAATACGTGCCAGGTGAGCTAAAAAAAATGCTAATGATTATTATGAAAGACAGGTGATAACTTAAAGCAAGGTGAAAATAAAACAGAAAGCTCTTTAAGGAGCTTTCTGTTTTACTTTCACCTTGCTTTAAGCAGTCACCTGTCATAAACACCTAATAAATAACACAATTTATCATTATACCAGATTTATATAGGTTTACAAAGCAGTAAAACGTTCATGAAAATAGTTAATAAGTAATCAAAATAATGTCTAACTTAGATATCTTGAACTCGCCAGCAAGACTTGCCAGTACTTCCAAGTTAAACCATAGTTTAGCTACGATTTAACCTTGAAATACAGATCATGTTTTGCCTTATCCCATTACCCCATAGCCTGTTTCTAGTTTTGAAAACAATTTACAGCTTAAAGCAGGTTGAAAGTAAAGCAGAATGTGCCTGCTTTAAGTAAAAGTCTGCTAGAATATAGATTTTTTTTATTTATTTTGATTTTACGTCGCTTTCAACAGTATTTCAGTCATATCGCGACGTCCAGCTTATTACAGGTGGAGGAAGACCCCAGAAGTCCTTTATGCACTGTTTCAGGCACAAATCAGCAACTGGGTAGAACCACGGACCTTCCGCAAGCCAGCTGGAAGGCTTCCCCACATAAAAAATCGGAATGACCCTACTGGGAATCGAACTCACAGCGGTGAGGAGCTTAGTGATGATCACTAAGCTCCACTGATGTAAGTCACAGTGACTATACCACTAGGCCACAGAGGCCCCTCCTCTTTAAAAGAGGAGGGGCCTCTGTGGCCTAGTGGTATAGTCACGACTTTAGAAAATATATAAGGCACATATATTCATTATGGGGTAATGGGTTAAGCGGGCTCCAGATATCAAGTTTCATCTGCAGAAGACTGAGTTATCATGGTTCGACTGTAATGTACTACTACTTTATATCAATATTACTATTATCATTATATCAATATAACTTGTGTCATGAATACAAAATATAGTCAAACTTTGATATCTTTAATTCGCTTAACTCGAACTATTGGATAGTTTGACACATGAACTGCAATGTTTCATGTTCGGTTAAGTTTAACATATCCATATTTCAAAGTTAAAACGTGGCAAAGCCACATTTTAACTTTGAAATACGGATATGTTCGACTTAACCGAGTTCGAGACATCGAAGTTCGACTGTACTCAGCTTAACATATTAATCAGACTGTCTTCTTGTATAAGACAGATTTGATTAATCATGACTTGACTAGTTACATATACATGTACAGCTATAACGTCAACAAAACTGTTGTAACTCTAATGCTGAACTGCACTGAATGAAAGTTTGAAGACAAGTGACAAGTGACCGCTTCAAACAGGTTGAAGGTAAAACAGAATGTGATTTAAGGCACATTCTGCTTTACTTTCAGTCTGCTTTAAGCTACCACTTTCGAGGATATAGAAACTATTTCTTATTCCGCATATTCACCACTGTATACAGTGGGAATATTTTCTTGATTGGAATAATAGACTAAAGGCGTTAAAAGGGGGAGTAATGGGTTAAAATTATAGATTAGACTATGAATATATTTTGAATGAAACAAATGGCCAGATAATGAGATATAGAAAGCGTATGAGACATTTGTGGGTTAGTTTTTTTCAATAATTACAGTTTTTAGATTATACTGTAAAACCAGATTTATTCGCGAGAATAAAATTTTCGCGTTAATTCGCGAATGTCTCTAGTTTTGAAATAAGGTGACATTTAAAGCAGGTTGAAAGTAAAGCAGAATGTGCCTTACTTTCAGCCAGCTTTAAGCTACCACCTTCTAGAAATATTGTATGATGTCGTAAATTAATACAAAATTGCATTACGCGAAATATTCATGACGCGAAAAATACATGTTTTACAGTAACTTTTTCACCCTATGAAACTTTGAATGGACAACTTCAGTTTCCAAATGAGTCTAGTACAGTTTTGACTGTGCAGTATATTGTTGATTTTAACAATATACTGCACAATGACAAACAGTGAAGACCCTGATGTGAGACCCCTTCAGGAACCCTCTGATCTTTTCACAGGTACACTGTTTGTTAATGATGAGTTTACTCCCCCTTAGGGTTGAATATGTTCAACATGAAAGCACCAATGTCTCCAGTCTTGGGCCCTTACCCTATTACTGATCCGACAGAGAAAATAACATATTCAATCCGACATGACAATTAACAAGTTGTAGCAAGAAACTACCAAAAAATGCTATAATATACAGTAACACCTCTCTATTATGACCACTAAATGAAGACTAATTGATTTGTAAAATACAGGTGACAGCTTAAAGCAAGGTGACAGTAGAACAGAAAGTTCCTAAAAGGAGCTTTCTGTTTTACTTTCATCTTTTTTTAAGCAGTCACCTACGGTTTACAACTCGTAATTAACACGATTTAATGGTTGTAATAGAGAGGATTTACTGTAACCAGTAAGAACTCCAGATATAGAGAGTATTTCCATGACTAATTTCCTCAAGTCTCCACAAAAGAGATGCTTCTAATGAGTACCAGTGTCAATACTGGTAGTCACAACATCAGGCTTTACCCTTTCAACACTTAGTAACTCTAGTGGGTTATTAGGTTCCCTTGTGGATCTTTTTATTTACTAAAACATGAACCAGTCTACTTGAAATTCTGGGTAGTTTAATAAATACTGCTCTAAATTAGCAAACAGTGCAGACCCTTATCAGAGGGCTCATTTTTTGATAAGGATCTACACTATTTGCAGATCTAATGAGTACATTTAAACAGGTCTATGGTGTTTATAAAAAGAAATGGAGGAAATGAAGAAACTGTTTTTAACCAACTTTTATCTGGAGCCCCGATTTATAAATAAAGTCAAACCTCTCTAGCACAACCACTAAAGTAAGTGAATCATTAGGTGTCTTAGACAGGTGACTGTTTAAAGCAAGGTTAGAGTAAAACAGAAAACCTGTCTTTCATTCTATCAATTTTGTTTTAAAGGGACTCGCAACCGGATGGTGTACTTGTAAAAATAAAATAAAATACTCAAATAAAAGCCAATTTGTGGCATTATTTGGCTTCTGACATTAAAAAAATATGATCAGTCCAAAAAAAGTCTCAAGAATCGTCACCGAATCTTAGTTTTTTTAGATATTTTCCATCGTTTTTCTATAGCGTCAGCTGACGGTATAGTTGTTGTTGTTGCTTCTCTACACGGGCTCAGACATAAACCCGAGCCAAATATGTATAAATCAATCCCTACCAGTGAAGTATGTTAATTCGCTACCATATAGATAGAGAGCCCCAGAAGCCGCGTGGTTAAGGCGTTTGCCTTTGTTTTCATGTTTGTCTTCGCATGGAGGGTCACGGGTTCGAATCCCACCAGAGCTTCTTCCTTTTTTTTTTTTGAAATGCATTTTTTAACAGAATTTATTATCCAAAACTAAATCTTACCCATTTATATAAGCATTTGACATATATTTACAAATTACTATTTTTAATGCTAAATCCGGTTGCGAGCCTCTTTAAGCTGTAACCTGTCTTTTATACTATCAATATTGCTTTAAGCTGTCACCTGTCTTTTATACTATAAATTAGTTTTCTTTTTAGTGGTTGTAATAGAGAGGTTCGACTGTACCTATGTTTTTACCATGGTGCTAGCATGGTGAAGTATTCTACAGTTCATTCAACCATATAAATATGCACAACCATATAAAAATGTCACTCTGGTGCCCAGGCATTTTATTTTGTGCTGCTGATAAAAATCTTATTAGATCACCTCCTTCAAGATTAAGGATACCTGAAGTCTTCTGAACTAATAGCATTTGTATCTGGTGGTTTCCAAAGCTCCAGATAAGGGGAGTATTTCAAAATCTAAATTTTATATTTCTGCATTAAACCCTATGGTGTCACTACTCATTAGAATTGTCTCTATGAGACAATTCTAATGAGTAGTAACAACATAGGATTTGATGCTGAAATGAGAGAGAAAATGTTCGATTTTTTCAGTTTACTCCCTTTTATCTGGAGCCTTGGTTTCTGAACTAATGTCTTTAGCTTTGTGTGGACTGCTGCATGCATTTATCTGCCAGCTTGTTTTCGCAGCATAATGTAGATCTTTTCTTTCAACCAGTCTTTATTGTGTGGGACGTATGTACCGAAACTCTTCTGGAATCTGTGAAAATAAGACTAACTTTATTCCACAATTATGACAAGATTGATTGTCCTAATCCTTTTGTTCATACATTCAAACCTGTATTAACCCATTACCTCATAACCTATTTCTAGTTTTGAAGACAGATGACTACTTAAAGCAGGTTGAAAGTAAAGCAGAATGTGCCTTAAGACACATTCTGTTTTACTTTCAGCCTGCTTTAAGCTACCATCTGCTAGGATGTAAGAAATATTTCTTCTGATACAAGATCAACAAGCCTGTTGAGTTCAGTACAAGTTCAGTCAAGTAATACAAAGGTCATGGTCATTTATAGGTCATGGTCACATCAGGAGGTATAGTGTTTCTTGATTTTATTCAGCATATAGCAATCTTGTATTCCATCGTCAACAGCAATATGGAATTCTTTAGACACAAGTATCAGAAATACTTTTTTAAAACAAGAGGGCCTGAAGGCCCTGATATCGCTCACCATTTGTAATGAAGTCTGGTAGCTTTACCTTTGAATTTCACCCAATTTATTCTAAATCAATTCAAATTTGTAGTATAGAATGTAAACAACATTGGAAACAACCTACTCTAGTATAGTAAACTACTCTAGTATATGTAAACAACCTACTCTAGTATAGTAGAGTACATCAAGGGCAGATAACTAGAGCCTAAATAATACTGAAATGAAGCCTTTTCTAGCAATTCAAAGTATGGCAAGGGCAGACAACTCTTGCCACATTGATCAGATTTCAACAATAATTGCACTCCTTCAAGAACTTATAGCTATATACATTGTGTACAAGTATAATTAAAATCCATTGAAAACTGTAGTTGCAAGAGTGTAAACACTGTTAGATATGACATTTTCAGCAATTCAAGGGCAAACAACTCTTGACCTATTTGTCCGATTTCAACCATAATCCAACTCATCTGAACTCTTATAGTCATATACAATCTGAGCAAGTTTAAGGAAGATTGGATTAAAAGTGTGTCCTCTAGAGTGTAAACACCATTAAATATGGCACTTTCAGCAATTCAAAGGTACATAACTCTTGACCTATCGGTCTGATTTCAACCATAATCGAACTCATCCAAACTCTTATGGTCATATACAATCTGAGCAGTTTGAGAAAGATTGGGTGGAAATTGTGGCCTCTAGAGTGTAAACACCCTTAAATATGACATTTTCAGCAATTCAAAGGTAGATAACTCTCGACCTATTAGTCTGATTTCCAACATAATCAAACTCATGCGAACTATTGTAGTCATATACAATCTAAGCAAGTTTAAGACAGATTGGATATAAAAATTGTGGCCTCTAGAGTGTAAACTCTGTTAAATAAGTCATTTCAGCAATTCAAAGGTAGATAACTCCTGACCTATTGGTCCGATTTAAACGTAATCAAACTCATCCGAACTCTTATGGTTATAAACAATCTGAGCAAGTTTGAGAAAGATTGGATAAATATTGTGGCCTCTAGAGTGTAAACACTAAAATTGTTGACGACACACACTGCATGACGGACATTCAAGGATTGCAAAAGCTCACCCTGAGCTAGCTAAGTTGAGCTAAAAATCATCCTTTAAAGCAAAGATTTGCGCAATTCCAAACAAGATAAATGCAAAACATGTTTATTTTCATGGAAAACCCTGGTTACACTTGAGTATGAAAGCGCAAAGCAGTTTCGTACAGTGTGACATGAATTTTTCCATGCATGCGTGAAAACAAAAAATATTCTATATATTCCTTAATTAAAGTGGAACTATTTTCTTCAGAGGAGGAATAAATTCAAAGTGTAAAAAGGTGTATCTATTGAGAAAAGAGTTAAGACACTTACACAAGGCAGCTCATGTCATGAAGCTGGTCGATAAAGTCAAACAGCTGACTAATGTCGTAGGTAATACTTGGGCAGTCTGGGTTCTGGCGTTTCAAATGCTCTTCGTAGATTTTGCAAATACCTGTAAAAATGAATTCTCATCAGTAACTTTTCTCAAAGAGAATCATGTTGAAGAAGTTATCAAATCCAGGACCAATTCAAAATGGCAGTTGCAGTCAATGTTATTTTACCATTTCTCTCAATTTAATTTTAATTTCATATGTTAGGTTATAGGCCAATAAATCAAGCAACCAATTTTGCATTTGAAAATTTTCTTATTAGATAAGAAATGCAAAATTGGCTGCTTGATTTATTGCAACTATTTCTTCAGTGGAGGAATAAATTAATGGCGTAAAATTGTGTACCGGAATCTATGGAGTAATAGAATATATAAGCCCAGTCTTACCTTCTAAACATTCATTCAGTGACTCATAGTCACTATAGGTCCTTGTGTCTGGTTTTGTATTTGGCTGAACCAAAAGAACTGTGTGACTCTGTAAAAAGATAGGAGAAATAAAAAGCTGTACCCTCACATATTTACTACATACACTTATATTCAAACTACAAGTCAACAGATCTCTTTTTAGAAAGAAGTGTGTATCAAGAGACCCACATATCTTTAAACATTGTTGAAAATAATTGAATCGTTCAAACCCGGGTCTGAGCAGATGCTTTTTTATAAGATCACCCGTCTACATGATGTGTGCCTTTAATTTGAGCTTTCAGATCAAGATCTGTTATATTTGATCACCTTTACACATTTAATAGTGTGGGTAATACTCGCCCAACATTTCCATTAAAAAAGAAAATTGTCTTCTCAAACATTGTGATCTGTGAATTAATGTCCAAATTAAATGCAGAATCTGAGCTGAAGGTCAAGGTCACAGAGGTCAAAATGTTAACATGGATAGAAAGGTATTGTTCCAAGGTATGTCTGCTGCAAGTATGAAAGCTGTAGGTCAAAGTGTAAATTAGTTGTGAGTACTTTTCAAACTTACATTCTGGAACTTAAATGCAGAGGTTGAGGTCAATGTCACAGGGTCAAAATATGCACATGAGTGGAAAGGTATTGTTTAAAGGCATGTGTGCTCTAAACATGAAAGCTGTACGTCAGAGCACACAGAAGTTGTACCGTAAGCACTCCCTTAAAACTGTTAACACAAACAGGAAAGGGAAGGCCTACACCAACGACTGGGTAACAAGTCAAGTCAAGTAATATTTGTTAATGTCTAATTCTTCCTCTCCCTCTGGTACATGGGTCACCTGTCTGAAGAAGGGGGCCTGGGTCGATGTTGACATCATAGTGATATTTTACAGATAGTGATGTGTGTGCACTCGCCTCCTCTCTGCCAGTGGGACCCATCCTAGATCACTGATCATCTTGGTGACACATTCTGGTGTTTGGTCCGTGCAGTTTCTGTGGACAAACCTAACACCTCTTTGTTAGACTCATTCCAGTTGTTCTACATCACTAAGGCTGTCACGTTTACACATGTAAGTGGTACCATTTCAGTTACGGAAGTAAACGTTTACCAACTCGAGGCACCATGTAGTAGTACACAGTATTTAAAATGCCCCACAACACCTTTCAAAAGTTGAAAGAGTTAAATGGAATTTATTAATACATGTTGAAAGTTTTCAACCCGAACACACTACTTTCTTTGTGAAGCTTGGGGCATCACCCTTACACCCTATTAATAAATCTGTGACCAAGATGATAACTATATTCATAAAATCAAAGTACTCGCAGGCCCATTTATTACTATCAGTAGCAAACCAGTTCTGGAAGTTCATTCGAACTCTCTCTTGGCACTTTAAAATAAAGTACTCTAATCATTTTCTCAAAATACATTGCAGGGATTAAATGACATACGGTACATGTATTTTGTTACACACTTGTTTATTTATTTTGACTTATGTCAAACACATACTGTTAATTATTTTAAAACTGCAATATTTTTGAAAAATCAAGTTAAACTGGCAGTGGCTTCATATTCGCTTTCCTTTTCTATGGTATTTTCTTAGCCTGCATTGAATAGATAATTCAGAGATTATTAGAGTTTAACGCAAGTTACTGCTTAGTCAACTTATCAACACAAAATCCCCATAACATCTCTCATAACATTGTTTCAATGCAATTCTTTTTCATTGGTATTATTCATCTTTATTGTTCTTTAACAAAATATACACAACAGTATTGTAAACAAGCAGACACCTATAATGTAAATCTATCTAACAGATGCCTTCCAGCAGGATGACCCGGGAGTAAACATCAGATACCGGACAGATGGAAAGCTCTTCAACCCCCGTCGCTTGAAAGCCATCACTAAAGTCAAGAACACTATCATCCGTGATTTGCTGTTTGCAGACGACTGTGCACTGAATGCTGACTCGGAGCCCAACATGCAGAAAAGTCTCACACAATTCTCTAGAGCCTGTGACAACTTTGGGCTGACAATCAGCATAAAGAAAACAGAAGTACTTCATCAACCAGCTCCAGAGAAGCCCTATGTAGAACCCACACTTCTTGTAAAGGACACAAAACTAAATGTGGTGGACAAGTTTACATATCTAGGAAGCACTATGTCCAGAGCTGTACACATTGACGATGAGATCAACTGCAGAATAGCGAAGGCCAGCTCCGCATTTGGTAGATTGCGCACAACAGTCTGGGAGCGCAGAGGCATCAAACTTGAAACAAAGATCCGAGTGTACAAAGCCATCGTCATGACCACCCTTCTGTATGCATGCGAGACCTGGACTGTCTATGCAAGACATGCAAGGAAACTAAACCATTTCCACATGACATGCATTCGCAGGCTACTGAACATTAAGTGGCAAGACAGAATACCAGACACAGAGGTCCTGTCTCGCTCAAAACTCACCTCAATATATGTTACCCTACAGAAGACACAAGTTCGTTGGGCTGGCCATGTATACCGTATGTCGGACAGTCGGATACCAAAGCAACTTCTGTATGGAGAGCTGCAGACGGGTTCGAGAACTACAGGTGGTCAGAGAAAACGCTACAAAGACACACTGAAGGTTTCTCTAAAGGCATTTGACATACCAGTAGATCTTTGGGAAGACACAGCTGCTGACCGTTCCGCCTGGCGAAGCTGCATCACCAAAGGTGCCAAATCATCTGAATTAGCACGCATAAAGGAGTCTGAAAGGAGGCGCACAATCAGGAAAGCGAGAGCAGCGAGCATCTCAACAATTGACACAGACTGTACCGAACACAGATGTCAGAAATGTGGGAGGTACTTCCGTGCCCGGATCGGCCTGACAAGTCATTTCCGGACACACAGAAACCAGTCAACTACATAGATGAAGAAGTCATGGTCATCTTCGCCGAGCGCTGGACGAACCAACCAACAAATCTATTAGAAGGGGAGGGCTGTTACTAACATTGGAAGAACTTGTAGCCCGACCCTTTTGCAAATATATCTGTATGTATGATATTACCATTTGAATTGTTATAAACTTAAATCCACTTTTGTACAAATATTGGGCGATAAAATTATGTTTAAACTAAACAAACTCCCCAATAGCGGCGTACCTTGTTATTTAAAAGTATTTCCAACTTATTGAGTTCCTTTATTTCTTATTGAAGATGCTAGAGTAATTAAGATACCGACAAAATATAAACAGGTTTACGTCACTGGCTAAAATTATTTGCGTATCCTATTAGTAACGTGTACACGGATCCATATCGTGTAACAGTATTGGGTACACGTTTACAAAAATCTGTAAACCTGACAGCCTTATACATCACTGGTCCCATGCTCATGCAGCATTAATCAGTGTCGGCAGGACAAAAGTGTGTCCAGTAGCATCTGTTCTGTCATGGACCATTATGCATTTTTTTACCACAAAATTCCCAAGATTCCACATGCTTTCACTGCTGTACAGTTTACATGGGTCCTCCACAACATATTGTTTCTGATGTGGACACCGAGGTTCGTGGCACTGTCAACAGACGCAAGTACATGCAGGGCTCCAGATAAGAGGGAGTAAAAGGGGACAAATCTAACATTTTCTCACTTATTTCAGCACCAAATCCTATGGTGTTACTACTCATTAGAATCATCTCTTCGAGACGATTCTAATGAGTAGTGACACCATAGGGTTTAAAACAGAAATAAAAATTTTAGTTTTTGAAATACTCCCCTCATCTGGAGCCCTGTACATGTCCATGGAGGGTGTACTGGTGCAATCAAGTGTTGGTACTTATATGGATGACTTGATATTTCTCTGGATGAAACCGCATCTGCCACTCTTCTTCCCTTCTCTCCAGTTACTTTGTTTATACCAACACTTTCCAGAGCTACATGGTTGTTGTTGTTGTATGTAGTTTCCTCTGTTGTAGATGGAGCACCCAAGGTATTCTCTTGGTATAAGTTGTCTCACCTGAAATTCACTGGTCTGTTAAGAGATTCACAATTATGTACACTTCACTATTATACGGTGGGGTAAAGTTTGTAGTACGTTGGTATATGCAAATGAGGCTTCCCAAATCATTGCATATTGGGTAGTGAGTGAATATAATATATATATATATATATATAACCGGGTATTCTTATAAAGAAACACAGCGCCGACCCGGTTGTGAACCCGGGTCGCCAGGTTCGCAGCCAAGCACTCTACCACGTCGCCATAAAAGCGTGCTTGTGTAAGGTACGTGGTACGTTGGTATATGCAAATGAGGCTTCCCAAACTGTTGTATGTTGGGAAGTAGAGTCAATTATATAGCGCAACAAACATCTCTTGGTGTAAGCTTAAGCTTTGCATCGACGGGGTTTGTTGTTGCTGGGTCACTCGGTTTGCAGGTTACAAACTTGGTGGCAGCGGTGGGATATGGGATAACATCACCATCATCCCCGGATCCATGTCGCATTGTCTCTGCCCTTAGGACTGCCATGTGAGCAGGGTGACTTCGGGGCGAAGTCAAGAGAAAAGGGGGAGAAATGTGACGGAAATGGACGGTATATAAACACTTCTACAGTCTGACTGTGGAAGCCGGCTTTTATAGCCAGATTGTCTAAGCGTTTGTCTCGGTTGCGAAGTTAAGCAACGTCCTGTGCAGTTAGTACCTGGGTGGGTGACCGACAGGCTTTACCGTCGGCCCGGTACACGTTACACTTGTACAGCAAGGCCGTACAAGTCATGATAAACCTACACACTGTGACATACTCCCCCGACAACTTGAAATTCGTCCCTAATTTCTATATGGGAATGAGAGCGACTGAGGGTCGGACTCGGAGCATATATATATACTCACAGAAACCATGTTGGGCGCCAAATGTAACCGGGTATTCTTATAAAGAAACACCGCGCCGACCCGGGCTAGCCAGGTTCGCAGCCATGCACTCTACCACGTTGCCATAAAAGCGTGCTTGTACAGCAAGGCCGTACAAGTCATGATAAACCTACACACTGTGACATAAAGCGCAACAAACATCTCTTGGTGTGAGCTTAAGTTTTGCATTGACAGACAACAGGGTTTGTTGTTGCTGGGTCACTCGGTTTGCACGTTACAAAAGGTGGCAGCGGTAGACCCACAGTTCTCCCAAGGTCCAAGTCTCGGGATTAGACTTCTTGGAGGGGAAAGTTAAGCGGGATCTCTTGTTGTGAGCTTAAGTTTCCATAGGCACCACAGGGTTTATTGTTGCTGGGTCACTCGGTTTGCATGTTACAGTTGCATCGAACAAAATGATTGCAGGGGAGTGGAGGGGTGTTTCCTGGACTATTTTGTTCTGTTTGCAAAACTAGAGAAAAAGTTTGGTAAAAAAATGCCTAAATCAGCAAGAGTACCATTTCTGGATAATTTTTTGCCCAGCTTGCATTTTATAACTAGCAGAGAGTTTTGTTCAAATTGTAAAGGTGTGTCTGTACCCCGCATATTGGAGAAAACGTTGCATCATGAAGCTCTGAAAAAATAAGCATACGGGAATATCGAAAGTGAAAAGAAACTGGTGCAACCTCAGCCTCCACCATCACTTTTTATAAAATAATGATCGTCGCAACATCACCATCTCTTAAATTCTGCACCAAACCAATGAATAAATAGTTTTCTCAAACATTTTAATCTGTGTTTAACACCATTTTGGAATTTATGCGTCTAAAATTTTCATATTTATTACCATTTTCGGAAATTGGAATATAACTTTTCTGACGGATGATGGCTGATGATACACGATGAGGGAAATGAATAAAACAGTAACTTTTTGCAATATTATCATCGTCTCCATACGATAATTTCGAGTGCATTTAAAACAGAGAAAGAAATTATGTTTTCCCTAAATATTTGAAAATAAGATTTAAATAAATTAACTAATAATTCACATAATTCAGTTCGAATGTCCTTTCATTTTGGGGTTGTTAAAAATCTTTTTTAAAAAATACATAGCTATGCGATTGTTTTATGCAATGCCATTGTTGACCGGTGGTCAGGTAAATATATCCCCGTTATATATTTTCAACGATTTGGGGATTGCTTTGAGCTGTTTTATTTTCTCTGAATTATTGATCTTATTTCAGATGTACTTGAAACATTCAAAATTAAAACGGGTTTTCATTTTCGTTTGTCGTCTTCTTGTTTTCATGCAAACAATGAATTTCACATGGACATGGATTGTAACGACCCAAAGACGTTTCGCCCTAAATTATTTCGCCCTTTGATCTATCTTGATTAAATACTTTTCTATGTTATTCTTATTAATTCTTAGTTTAACAAAACTTGATGCTTCAAATAACTACAGCGAAACTTGTATTTAAGCTAAAACTTGAGAATTTTGTAAGTCAGTACGACTCTTATTTAGAGAAATAGGAGCATAATGCTCTTGACCGGTACGATTAGTGTCGAGAATATAGCGTGATGATATGCAATGTCATTTACCGCCTTTATACTTCACAACTTTATTGTTTGTAAACATGTATGACCAGTAGTAGAATAAAAGTTAAGAGAACACAACGCCTTTTCACCTGTCTTCCATCCCCTTTGCCATGACAAAAATTAGTAAAGTTCTTAGATCGTATTTTTCTTGCATTAAAGACTAACAAAATTCTCAATTTTTGCTTTAGCCTTAATATAAGTATGTAAAGGGTTTTGTAGAACTGGTCACGTCTTTGAAACTAGTAACTACAAAATTGGAAATAAACTTTATGTATATAAGTATAATACTTTTTGAAAATACTTATAAAACCTTTTGACAAAGCAACAATTCTTAACAATCAATTCCAGTCTGTGTTCTCAAAACCTAAAACCACCAGTAAGAAACAACTCTGTGAACTTAAGCTGTTTGAACTTAGATGAGTAAACCTTATCCCACTTATTAGTGTAACGGGAAACGGGGATTTAATACAAGAGGTCTGCTACAGCTGAGTATACTATTTTCCTCGGGCTCCCTTGCCTAATGATTATAAACTTAACGAGAGCACCGCAAACGGGTGCTGGACGCTCGACTTTCATATACTTGAGATGGCTACATTTTCCAAACTTAAAGAATGTGTATGGGTGTTTAATGCCCTATTGATCATAGAAGTTTGTAAGCAACAACAACTTTCACATACTTGGACAGCCTGCATTCCTTTTAAAGTAAACTATAACTCAAAACAAGGACAATATCTTGTTGTAATGAGTTGCCCTTTTGAAACTAAACAAGAATTCAAATATATTGGAAGTTTGAAATTAATAACTTTCTACAGTTACTGAATAATTTCATATACAAAAATGAAATTCTTAGTCAAACAAGTGCAATAACTCTGCAATGACAAATCCCATGGTTATCTGCCTTGTTGAAAGGTGAAGCCCTTTTGAAACTGAACAAGTATTCAAATTTCAAGTTAATACCTATGGTAGTTATTGAGAAATCTAATTAAATTCTAAAACGTCAATACCAAAGGGCAATAACTCTGGAATCACAAAACCCGGGGTTACCTGCCCTCTTGTAATGAGTTATCCTTTTGATACTTAACAAGTATTTAAAGTTTCAAGTAAATACCTATGGTAGTTATTGAGAAAATTCAATTTACAAGTTTTATGTAAATAAAAACAAGGACAATAACTCTGAAATGGCACATCCATGGTCACCTTTCTTGTTTGAATGAGTTGCCCTTTTGATATAACACAAAATTTCAAGTAAATACCTTTGACAGTTATTAAGATATTTCAATTTACAAGTTTTAAGTAAATAAAACAAGGGCAATTACTCTGGAATTACAAATCACAGAGTAACCAACCTTGTTGTAATGAGTTGCCCTTTTGATACTAAACAAGTATTCCATGTTTCAAGTTAATATCTTTCATAGTTATTTAGATATTTAAATTTACAACTTTTAAGTAAAACAAGGGCAATAACTCTGGAATGACAAATCTCAGGGTCACCTGTCTTGTTGTTATGAGTTGCCCTTTTGATACTTTACAAGTATTCAACGTTTCAAGTTAATATCTTTCATAGTCATATAGATATGTCAACTTATAAATTTTAAGTAAATAAAACAAGGCCAATAACTCTGAAATGACAAATCCCAGGGTTACCTGTCTTGTTGTTATGAGTTGCCCTTTTGATACTGAACAAGTATTCCAAGTTTCAAAAGGATACCTTTGATAGTTATTGAGATATGTTAATTTATAATTTTTAAGTAAATAAAACAAGGGCAATAACTCTGAAATGACAAATCCCAGGGTTACCTGCCTTGTTGTTATGAGTTGCCCTTTTGATACTGAACAACTATTCCAAGTTTCAAATGGATATCTTTGATAGTTATTGAGATATGTTAATTTATAATTTTTAAGTAAATAAAACAAGGGCAATAACTCTGAAATGACAAATCCCAGGGTTACCTGCCTTGTTATTATGGGTTGCCCTTTTGATACTGAACAAGTATTCCAAGTTTCAAATGTATTCTTGGATAGTTATTGAGATATGTTAATTTATAATTTTTAAGTAAATAAAACAAGGGCAATAACTCTGAAATGACAAATCCCAGGGTTACCTGCCTTGTTGTTATGAGTTGCCCTTTTGATACTGAACAAGTATTCCAAGTTTCAAATGGATACCTTTGATAGTTATTGAGAAATGGACTCTTACAAAAACCTTAAGCAAAAAACTTAACCGACGCAGACGACAGGGTGACGACAATAGCTCGACTTTTCGAAAAAGTTGAGCTAAAAACTAAATACATAAAATTAACTACTATATTAACTAATTAGACTATCTGTCTTATGAAATAATTATGCACAAAGTTAAATCAAGAACCCTAATAGAATCACAAAACTAATAACAGCCCTATATTAACAGAGCGCAATAGATTCTGGCATATTTTCTGCGGTCTTAACGACCTCTACATTTCCATCCTATGCCAGGGGCACGGACGACTTAGTAAAAGCTATTTGGAGCCAACTAGTCTCTCCTATTTGTTGGGAGATGTGACTCAGTCTGTGATTTTACAGAATGAGGCAAAACTTATTTTCCTTTTCGTATATGTGGTATTGCCATGAGACACATGTAGCAAAATTAGCATGCCATCACATGGGTTCATCGATAAGATTACTGTGGCACCTCTCTTCAAAAAGGGCCAAAAGAACGAAGCTAGACTTATCTGGAGCTCTGACAGTTGTTTTTCTTGTACTGTAATTTACTGTATTCATATGATTTCAGAAATCTGTATCAAAATATGGACAAGAAAAATGCTGGTGTGAAGAAGATGAAGATAGATGCATCATCCAAGAATGACTTAACCTCATCCTTACAGCCAGTTCTACCAGAGGAGTACTTGGCACCAATTAGGCTTGGTAAGAGAAGCTTATAAAGCTTTTGAGTTGAGTCTGAAGTCGTTCTCAAGCATTTGATTGGTCAGATTTGAGCATAGGCTCAAATCTGACCAATCAAATGCTTGAGAACGAGACCAGACTCAACTCAGACGCTTTATAACATTCAACCCTGTGTACAGTCATTCTGACTCAATCATTGATTAAGCTTGGTAAGAGATCTATCTGTGTGCAGTCATTCTGACTCAATCATTGATTAAGCTTGGTAAGAGATCTATCTTTGTGCAGTCATTCTGACTCAATCATTGATTAAGCTTGGTAAGAGATCTATCTGTGTGCAGTCATTCTGACTCAATCATTGATTAAGCTTGGTAAGAGATCTATCTTTGTGCAGTCATTCTGACTCAATCATTGATTAAGCTTGGTAAGAGATCTATCTGTGTACAGTCATTCTGAGTCAATCATTGATTAAGCTTGGTAAGAGATCTATCTGTGTGCAGTCATTCTGACTCAATCATTGATTAAGCTTGGTAAGAGATCTATCTGTGTACAGTCATTCTGACTCAATCATTGATTAAGCTTGGTAAGAGATCTATCTGTGTACAGTCATTCTGAGTCAATCATTGATTAAGCTTGGTAAGAGATCTATCTGTGTACAGTCATTCTGACTCAATCATTGATTAAGCTTGGTAAGAGATCTATCTGTGTACAGTCATTCTGACTCAATCATTGATTAAGCTTGGTAAGAGATCTATCTGTGTACAGTCATTCTGACTCAATCATTGATTAAGCTTGGTAAGAGATCTATCTGTGTACAGTCATTCTGACTCAATCCAGGGCCCCCAGAGTAGGGGAGTATTTCAAGAACAAAAATCTTTATATCTGCACTAAATCCTATGGTTTAACTACTCATTAGAATTGTTTCAAAGAGTACCATAGGGTTTGATACAGACATAAAGGAGAACATGTTGGAAAATTTGAGTCTAAACTGCCCATTATCTGGAGCTCTGTCAATCTGGTATATAACAACCATTCCATAGGAGACCAGGGGCCCGTTTCAAAAAACTTCGTACGACAGATTATAAAATTTTCAATAATTATTTATTTCTCCATCTAATCCTGTCTTGTGACATCTCTTTGGAATCGTCTTGAAAAGACGATTCCAAAAAGATGTCACAAGACAGGATTAGATAGAGAAATCAGAAATTAAATTTATTTTAAAGTTTTGACTAACGACACAATTTGTCGGACAAAGTTTTATGAAAAGGGCCCCAGGGGATAATACATTATAAATGAAGGACAAAAACAAGCTTTTCTGCACTACGTGTATTTCTATCTGATCTGACATTCAGTAGTCACATATCTTTAGGTTTATCCATGCCCCACTTTATCCTGCATAAGAGTGATGGTAGATGGACCCCACACACATACCTTTTTACCCCCATCCCCAATAGGAGCCCTCTGATTAGGATCTTCACTGTTTGAATAGGACAAGTCTACTCTTTTCAGATACACTGTTAGAAAATGGTGTGTATACTCATCACTAGTGTTAGAAGATGTGTTGGAGTTTAAATATTGTTATGTCCACCCCAAAAAAGTTTTTATTGTGTAAAGCTACCAGTAAGCAAACCATAGCAGCTACATTTGCTCTAGGAATGCAGTGTGTTCATATTTTTCAGTGGATATGTACATATGCAAGGTGATGAATAAGAAAGATACCTCTCAGATCTTGAAGTAAGTGAAATTTTTCAGGGCTCCAGATAAGAGGGAGTAAATTGAACAAAACTAATATTGTCTCACTTATTTTAGCACCAAATCCTATGGTGTTACTACTCATTAGAATTGTCTCTTCGAGACGATTCTAATGAGTAGTGACACCATAGGGTAACCCGGTTTAAAACAGAAATTAAGATTTTAGTTTTTGAAATACTACCCTTATCTGGAGCCCTGCTTTTTGTGCCAAAACAGTTATATTGATTACTATTGCAAACATTTTGGATCCAGACTAAATGCTGAGTAAATCAGCATCTGGATCCAAGCTGTTTAACCCAAAATACCTTTCTGCATTACTTTTGTCCTGCATATATCCATTACCCCATCGCCTGTTTCAAGTATTAAATATAGGTTACCACTTAAAGCAGGTTGAAAGTAAAGCAGAATGTGCCTTAAGGCACATTCTGCTTTACTTTCAGTCTGCTTTATTATTAAGCTACCACCAACAAGAATATAGAAAATATTTCTTATTACAAATATTCATGATTGTATAAATTGGAACTATTTTCTTCAGTGGAGGAATAAATGAAAGTCGTAAAAAGGCGTATTTATTGGGTAATGGGTTAAGCTTTTTTCTGTCTGTAAGAGTGTCAATTCATCATCATCAGGTTTAACTGTAGCTGATTAAAACTAAAAATGTTGATGTTAAAGGTCTTGCTGGAAAAGATGTGACAATTTGGTACTGTTGTTCTTTCGTTGACAGATTTCTATCTTCTGTGTATCCCCTGGATAAGAACAACTTCCTGAAAAGAGTGCGCGCTCTCCCTGGTAAGTACTGAAGCTGCTTTCTGTGAATCAGTAAAACCTGTAAGTGGCCACTTAGAAGAAGACAAATTGTAAGTCTACTAGAAGAGTGACAGCCAACCCTTTCCCTGATAGAAACATCTTTACTTATTTAGTTTAACCCTTTGAACCCTAGTCCTGCATATAGGCATCCTTTTCAAACAGTATACATGTGAAAAGAGCACTTGTCCTATGCAAACAGTGAATACCCAGATCAGAGGGCTCCTTTCGGAGCCCTCTGATCTGGGTCTTCACTGTTTGTCATAATGCAAAACATTGACAAAAACAACCCTTAAAAGTCAGAAATGGAGTAGACTAAAATGGAAACTGGGATTGTCCATTTAAAGCTTTAGGGAGGAAAGAGTTAAATAAACATATTTTATTTCAATTATATACATGAAATGGGGTTAGGCCACAAGTTCTCTTGGGGGAGAACAATGGCAAATGTGTATCTATCGAGTAATGGGTTAAGCAATTTCCTGACTATAAAGATCTCCATGATTATCACTTATCACTTTTACATGTATATCTCCAGTCCACTCAATCCTATGTTTTGATTACTCTTCAGAATTTTCTCAAAGAGATGAATCTATTTAAGTCACAACATAGGGTTTCGTGAACTCTTCAGGATTCCAGATAAGAGGAAGTAAACTGAACAATTCCAACATTTTCTGCCTCATTTCAGCACCAAACTCTATGGTGATACTACTCATTAGAATTTTCTCAAAGAGACGATTCTAATGAGTAGTGATACCATAGGGTTTAATGCAGACAGAACGATTTTAGTCTTTGAAATACTCCCCTTATCTGGAGCCTTGCTCTTAATAATTCTATTATTGTGAAAAAATCACTTTATCTACAGCTATAAAATAGTTGTAATGATGTTCCATAGGTGGTGAGCTCCAGATTATTGTATGTGCCAATGGAGACTTGCCCATAGACCAGGTGTTGGAGGTCCTACAACCACATATCACATCCCTGGGTCCTGTGTTCCCCGCCAAGGTGCCTGCCATACCACCCCTCACACGGCAGCAGTTCCAAGATTGTCTACAATACTGGCCAGTCAATTTCCATGAAGACAAGACGTAAGACATTATAGTAAAATCAAAATCACTTCTTAATAATAATATACCAAGTTACAGTCTACTTTCAGTCCGAATGACCGCTCAGCCGACTGTACATTTATTCCCCTGATCCTTGATCCATTTTGTCTACACTATTGAGCACTGCTAACATATGGCGCAATCAAATGCAGCCGCAGTACCCGCTCAGACTCTTCACAGGTACCCATTTTAACCCCTGGGTGGAGAGGAGCAATTCGCGGTACATGTCTTACTCAAGAACATTCCTGTTCATCATTGGGGATTCAGAAAAAATCCCCTAGTCAGACCGCTGGTCCGGCGGGGGATCGAACTCAAGACCCCTGGTACCGTAGTCCAATGTGTTACCACTGGACTACTGCTGCCGGTAGGCTAACTAATTAATCAGTATGCTTTATGTTTCATTGATAACTCTAGACAGTAAAACCTCTCTATTACATCGACTAAATTGCATCAATTATTGGCCGGATTGAAAATGCGGTCTATAGATTGGCGAATGCCGTCCGTCCGTCCTCACTTTGGTTGACCTTTTTGTTAGTGTCAGTTTTAGCCAAAGCTTAAGTCCTACAGCAACCAAATTTGGCATGTACAGTTATAGTGAGGTCATCATCACATGCTGTGGGTAACAAGGTCACTGTGACCTAGATTTCACGGTCCAGTTTTAGCCAAAGCTTAAGTCCTACAGCAACCAAATTTAGCATGTACAGTTGAAGTGAGGTCATCATCACATGCCATGGGTAACTATATTATATATAAAGCAAAAGTGCAGACAATCCGGCCATACCGACCTTGGCGGTTTCTCGTTAGGTCTTTAAGACAGGTGACTGCCTAAAGCAAGGTGATAGTAAAGGAGCTTTCTGTTTTACTATTACCTCACTTTAAAACAATCAATCTTTGATACAATCAATTAGCTGTCCTTTTAGTGGTCGTAATAGAGACTACACTACACTACAGTATTTGTATTGTTGTATTTTCCAGCATCACACGACTGTTGGAGGGCTCCTACTTCAGTAAGACGGACCTAGTGGTGTTAGAAGAAAACATGGAAGAGGCAATCAAAATAGCAGAAATGGCAAAGGCAGCTGGACAGGTACATTTTATCATACACAATAAGCCTTAACCCTTCCCTGCACAGAAGTGCATTTGGGTACCTTAACCCAATACATAAACATTTTATGCCTTTGATTTATTTATCAACTGAAGAAAATAATTCCGCCTTATCCAGTCTGGAATAATGTCCTGTAAGAAATAATTTATATATCCTAGCAATAACAGTCTTGAGTTATCTCATTGAATCCTAGTGACCTGAACCTATGATCAGGGTCTGTACTGTTTGTCATTTTGCAGTACACTGGAAAAACAACCCTAAATAGTAAAAACTATACTACTGTCCTTTTCACTCAGCTCTGTCACTCAATTTTTATCGAAATTGTTTTTGTTTCAAACAATATCAGCTTTGTACCTGCACGAGACAATCAGATCGTTTTTCACGAACTCACATGTAAAGTTTCAGATTTATCCAGGCTGTGAATGAAAAATTATCGTGAAAAATGTATTTTCCCCATAGTGAAATAGGCCTCAATTGTTTACAAAATGGCTGACTTTGTGAATAGTGTGTGACGTTGTGGGAGTCTATTTTTACAGAGGTGGAGAAGGCCTATTAAAATAAAACATAAAACTGATATTGTCAATCCGTGAATGGTAATCTAAAAGTGAAATTAAGATAAAAATAGATTTTAACATCGCTATTTTGAAGGTGTTGTTAAAAAGAATATTAAAACACACAGCGGCCATTTGCAAACACAGCTGATCCCAAGTTTACTATAGGAAAAAACTATTTATTTAGGATATCTCCATACTCACAGTCCCGATATTATTCAAACTTTGCATGTGAGTTCGTAAAAAACGATCTGATCGGCTCATGTAGGTACAAAGTTGAAATTGTTTAAAATAAAAAAAATGTTGATACAAATTGAGTGACAGAGCTGAGTGAAAAGGACAGTAGACTAAATTGGAAACTGGAATTGTCTATTTAATTTCAAGGTTCTATAAGCTATTATAAATCAATTAAAAAGCTTGAAATTATCTAAATCCTTTCCCTAACGGAAATATCTTTTTTTAGGCTTTACTCATACCTCATAGCAATTCCTTTTTATGCTTTGACCCTTGGATTATACTCTTGAAAAACACAGAGGATTTGGAATGGATTGCCCATCTGACTTGTATACCTCTAAGACGATTTGTAGGCACAGCTTTGCCTATAATAATTATAATGATGAAGTAGAAAGTGATTTGGTACTTTACTTTTAAGAAAATAGTGTAGACCCTGACCAGACAGCTCCTGTGAAATTTAGACCACATTTTGGTGAAATTCTGTGCAGTTGGCCAATCAGAGTTGGTTATTCAGTTCTTCCTTTTTCGTGAAGACTGGATTATTCCCGCCAAAATAAAACTCTTGTGAGGAAAATTTGATTGGCAGATTATCGTTGCTGGCAGCTTAAAATAGCTTAGTCAGGCGTGTGTATAGAATAGCAACCAACAATTGCACGTCACATAGTGACATAGTTTTGTAAACAATATTACTTATTTGGATTTATGGGCGGTCTAAATCTAACGCTCTGCCCCGTCTATTTCACGAAGACTTGTCCGAATGCAGTGTAACCTATGTGTAATGAAAATGAAAACATGGTGTCCGTGCTACCACTAGTCAACATTTAGTTTTAATGTCTTTGCATTTATATTAACAGTGTCCTGTAGGAGCAATTATTGTAGACCCAGCCTGCAAGAAGGTTGTTGCCAAGGCTTTTGACTGTTGCCATGGTAACCACCCATTACACCATGCCACCATGGTGTGTGTTGACTTGGTTGCTAGGTCACAGGGAGGTGGCATGTGGAACTTCAAGGAGGGTAAGTCTTGTCACACTCATAAAGTTTTACCTGTGTAAACTGGAGACAGCTAAATGCATCCATCATCTTCTTCCAAAATACAGCTTCTGATAACCCTTTACTCCATAGCCTGTTTCTAGTATTAAAAATAGGTGACCAATAAAAGCAGGTTAACCCTTAGCCCGCCAAATAAATTGTCGTCTGCTATATTTCTCGTCTGCTTCAAGTTTCAAAGTGCTTCAAAGTTGCTCAAAATTGCTGAAAATGTTGTCCGAGTGTCAAACAGCTTGGATCCGGATGAGACGCCGAGTTACTCGGCGTCTCATCTGGATCCAAGCTGTTTGCATATAGAGCTATAGTCGTGAGGGGCAGGCTAAGGGTTAAAAGTAAAGCTGAATGCGGCAAGTCATCTGTTCTAAGTAGTATATTTTACTGGTTTAACAACTCTAGATTCACCATGAACAGTCCATTCACGTGTATGTTTACAGGCACATTGTTAATGGCATTTAGGTCTATCTCTAGCTTTGGATATTCAAACAAGATAATTGTGCACCTAAAATGTATTGTCCATTTTCACATTGTGTAAATTGGCTTGTGTTTTAGGAAGGTTCCAAGACTATAAATGTTCTGTGTAAATTAAATGACTTTTGCAATTTTCAGACGAGGCATTCTACTGGGCTAAACCTGATGGGGACACGGCCAGTTCAGGGAAATCTTTGCCATATTTATGTACAGGATATCATCTATACCTTACCCAGGAGCCTTGTGTCATGTGAGTTGTAGTCAACCTTGTATCAACAATTTCCCCCCATAGAAACCACTTTTGACACCTTTACCTATTCCTCATAGAAATATATAAGATCGTTTGGAAATCTGCACTACATCCTGACAGATGGATGTAGAAAGTCATCAAGGAGTAGAAACATGAAAAGACGTCTTCTGGTTGAGCTCTGATGATGCATATAAGTTTTGGTTTGTTTTGATTTACGTCTGTTTCTGCTTTCTGCGCTAATTAGGAGTCCCAGAGAGAGGGTAGCTCATACAGGAGAATCTGGCTGATGCCTTACTTGTTTTCAATAAAGTCCTCTGGTCCTTTTGCATGCCCAGTGTATAGCACTGATACATGATTACAGTGTCATCCGAAGGACCTGGTTTGGTAGGGGATCTAACTCACGACCCATGGATTGGCAGTCAAACACTAGACCGCAGTCTTCCTGTGATGCATATAAGCATCCTTTGCAAACAGAATAGCCCTAAACAAAAAGTGTAATCCCTATACAAAAATTGTAGGCCCTATAGGAAGCCTCTGATCAGTGTCTCTCCACAGTATCAATACAAATGTAGTTTGGAAAAAACAACCTTGAAAAGTCAAAAGTTGACTAGACTTAAATGTAAAATGGTATACATTGTAGTCCATACAGATTTAAAGGAGTCATGCATTGTGTTAACACATTCAACCCTTACGACAAGTATACTCACCATTTAGAAACAGTATACCTGTGAAGATTACATTTGCTTTACACAAACATAGACGTTGATCACACTGTTACTTCAGGAGCCTTCTGTTTGTAATTTTGCAGTGCATTGTAAAATTGTAATAAACACCCCTAGATGGTCAAGATGGATTCAACTTAATTGAGATTGGAATTTTCTATTTGAAGTTTCACAGGGAATAAGTTAAGGTATAGATAGTTTTTATAACAAGGCAATGATTTGTCATATGTTCAACTGTTTCTGTGTTACAGGTGTGCTATGGCCCTGGTCCATTCCCGCATTGAGTGTGTGTATTATGGCAGCAGTCACAGGGAGGGAGCCCTGGGATCAGAGTATAAACTACACGTACAACAGGGCCTTAATCATCACTACAGGGTATTCAAGGGGCTGCTGAAGGAGAAATGTGACCAGCTGTATGCCAGTTCATGACATTCACAGTGAGGGGGCCCTGGGCTCCCAGTATAGACTACATGTACAGCAAGGCCTTAATCAAATCTACAGGGTATTCAAGGGGCTGCTGAAGGAGAAATGTGACCAACTGTATTCCAGTTCATGACAGCCTGAGGCTATTTAAAGTGAACTGTGACCAACTGCATGCCAGTTCATGATAGTCGGAGGCCATTTAAGGAGAAATGAGGCTAACTGCATGCCAGTGGTAATGACATGCCAACAAAAGTGAGTGAATGCTGACAAAGGCAACATGGCATGGGAGGATGCATCAATATTATATGTGACTTCGAGTGGAAAGAAACCTTTTTAGCAACAACACAGTATGCAAGTTCATGACAATCCAGTATAAAACATGAACATGGCTAGAAGACTGGGGTCCAGGGTTATAAAGTTTTTGAGTTGTGTTTGAAACTGTTCTCAAGCATTTGATTGGTCAGATTTTAGTTTTTGCAGAGCAAAAACTCAAATCTGACCAATCAAATGCTTGAGAACGATTTCAGACTCAACAAAAAAGCTTTATATGTATAATCAAGAAGCTGGATGTAAGAGGCTGCCAGAATGACTTAGGTGTCTTTTTGACTTATGGTTTGTAAAGTTAAAGCCAGATAAGACCAAAAATATATGATAGAACATTAACGGTACATGTTATAGAACACTATAAATCCCTGCTATTATGACTACTCAATTATTGAACAGGAACTTAATTCTAGAATATCTCCATGTATAAGTATTCACATATTGAAATATGGTGGCATTGCTTCCAGTGGACATTGTGTAACATTTCCACAGAAAGTAAATTAGCCTGCCAAAATTTTCCCACGATTACCAAATGAAATTGAAATAATTAAAGTATGCAGGCAAGGTGGAGATGAGTCTTAGAAAGATTTTAGACTACGTAGCTACAGTGGTGAAAATGCTTTAACACATTAAACCATAGTGATGAGTATACTCGTCATGAACAGTGTAAATGTAAGGAGTACACTTGTCGTACGCAAACAAGGAAGACCCTGATCAGAGGGCTCCTGCAGGAGCCCTCTGATCAGGGTCTGCACTGTTTGTCATTTTGCAAAATATTGTTAAAATCAGGCCTAAATAGTCAAAAATGGACTAGACTTAATTGGACAATGGACATGGCCATTAAAAGTTCCAGGGGTGAATGAGTTATATGGCTTAAAAATAATAACCCTGCTTACACAGATATAACTGCTAGAATATAGAAAATATTTTGTACAACACAGTCATGTTTAAATTGGAACTATTTTCTTCAGTGGATGAGAAAATTAAATGCCCTAAAAGGCAATTCTATGGGGGGAAAGGGTTAAGTCATGAAAACAACAATCTGCTCTCAAGAGAAATAATTTATTCTATTTTACACAAATATACATAAGACACATTGTTGTATCACATAAATTATGATTAAATATAATATCTGTCTTGAATGTTTGTTATTTTATTTAACGTTTCTCAATACAGATCCAAAGTTACAGTCAAACCTGTCAGAAATGAACAGCTTAACCCCTATAATGCTGAATTTTCAAATACACTCATCCATTTTCTGATATACAGTGAAAGCTCTCTATTACAACCACTAAATTGTCTTAATTACTGTGTGTTTATGACAGTTGACTGCTTAAAGCAATGTGACTGTAAAACAGGAAGCTCCAAAAGGAGCTTTCTGTTTTACAGTCACCTTGCTTTAAGCTGTCACCCATCTCTTTTGCAATCAAATAGCAATTTTTTTAGTGGTCATAAATTCATAATAGATCTAGGTTTTCATGTACATGTACATGACTAGTGAACATTGACTTACTATGGGCTTGTCCACAAAATAATTTAAAGTATGGCTAAACATGCAGTTCCTGATCAGAGAGCTCATGAAGGAGTCCTCTGGTCTTGACCATTCTCAAAGGATGGATATATTCGGTTCCAGCAATATGAGGGCAAATAATCTATAAAAAATAATGCAAAAAGCTACAAAAGAAGCTTTCTGCAATTCAGTACAAATTAAGCAGCTGGCTGTCTTTTACCCTTACAATGCATAATTTTCCCTAATGAATGACCCAAGTCTACAATGTCTCTCGGGGCATAGTCCCGATTATATTTATGTACAGTAGAATCTTTCTATTATGACCACTAAAAGGAAGGCTTATTGTCTTTATAAAAGACAGGTGACCGCTTAAAGCAATGTGAAAGTGAAACAGAAAGCTCCTGTAGAAGCTTTCTGTTTCACTTTCACATTGTTTTAAGCAGTCACCTGTCTTAAACGACTAATATTTGACACACTTTTGTGGTCGAAATAGAGAGGTCCAACTGTAGTTGACTGTGTAGACCCTTGGTCCTTGCTGTTTGCAAGGGCATATGTAAGTGTTAATTTTCATGGTTAAAAATCTTGTTTCTATACTTTATGGTGGTTATTGGGATTATGTAACTAGCATTACAAACTTCATTTCTGAGAATGTCAAGCTTGATGTGACCTGTAGTTACTGTTTGCACATATTTAACCCTTAGCCTGCCACTCACGACTATAGCTCCATATGCAAACAGCTTGGATCCAGATGAGACGCCGAGTAACTCGGCGTCTCATCTGGATCCAAGCTGTTTGACACTCGGACAACATTTTCAGCAATTTTGAGCAACTTTGAAACTTGAAGCAGACGAGAAATATAGCAGACGACAATTTATTTGGCGGGCTAAGGGTTAACACATTCACCCATTGCTCCATAGATATTTATTCCTCCACTGAATAAGTTTCATTTTATACAGTTTTGAAAATACACCATAAGAAATGGTTTCTATATCCTAGCAGATGGTAGCTTAAAGTGGAATGTGCCTTAAAGCACATTCTGCTTTACTTTCAACCTGCTTTAAAAGTACAAACAGGTTATGGAGTAAGGGTTAAAAAAGTACAACCTCCAATTGACACAGATACTTAGATCCATGTATACAATATAACTCTTTTCATATCATACAGTGGAAAATCTGTTATTCTTTCCCAATAAACGCGTTTATGCTAAAACTATTATTTGCAGTGCAAACAGTTTGGAGCCAGATCAGACGCCGGGTAACCCGGCGTCTGATCAGGCTCCAAACTGTTTGCCACCAAGATAAACAAGAATTATCAGAATTGTCCAAAAGTTGTTCTTTTCTACGTTTCTAGTGCTTTGCGTTTGCTTACGTTTGCGTTTAAACGGGAAAGAATAACAGATTCTCCACTGTAAGCAAATTATGAATGACTTCATTTTTATTGCTACCAAATCAAGAATTTTACACTGTAAACTCTATCTCATGATTTTTCAAATACTATAAATAATGCCAAATGTCTATCTAAATCTCGAGATTTCTATCAATGTTACAGTATGCTTCTGATTTATTGCTGCAGGGGGACATAAAATGTAATACAAAAATCTCTTGGAGGAGCTTTCTGTATGTGTTGTATCGTAAATATAACTATAATCTGTCTTTGAAAATTGCCATATTTCTTAATTGATAGATCGTGAGGCAAATACTATGAGCCTTGTCATGAGAAAACCAGATGTATTACATTTCAATCAGTAGGCCTGAATCAACGGTGGCCTCACTGACTTACGTCTATACTACTTGACACTCACCAGCATCTACAGTATACATGTCCAGTGTAGACCTCAAGCCTGACACAAAGTCTGAGCTGATGTTTATCATTGGTCTACACTGCTTTGACACTGGCTAGCATCTACAGTATACATGTAATGTCTACAAACTTGTTAGACAGTGTAGACCTCAAGCCTGACACAAAGTCTGAGCTGATGTTAACCCATTCCCCCATAGCCTGTTTCTAGTTTTGAAGATTGGTAACCGCTTAAAGCAGGTTGAAAGTAAAGCAGAATGCGCCTTAAGGTGCATTCTGCTTTACTTTCAGCCTGCTTTAAGCTATAATCAGTTAGAATAAAGTAAATATTTCTTATGATATATATTCATAATTGTATAATAGTGGACCTATTTTCTTCAATGTAGTAATAAATTAAAGGCGTATTTATGGGGGAATGAGTTAATATGATTGGTCTACACTGTTTTTGCAAGGCAAAAAGTCTGGTCTTCTCATGGAAAGGTTCATATACAATGTAACAATGAAACTGACAATGAAATTATAATGTATTGATTCTATCACAGACTTACAACATTTATAAAAGAAATTATCCAGCAGCTTATCATCTCATTATCACTTAAATTGCAGAAAGTCTTAGTCTTCACTGGTTGGCGTGACAACCCTTTCCCCACAACTAAACTATAAGGAGGCATCTACCTATGCCTCAGTATAACTGCCATAAATGAATATTCTTCATCGTCTTAGTATACAGACAAAACCTGTATTATGGGACCTCTGAATAAGGTAGCCTGTTTTTCTTTAAAGACAGACCCCAGCTTAATGCAGGATGAAGTAATACAGAAGTCCCTGTAGGAGTTTTCTGTATTACTTTTGTCTGATTTTTTGTTGCCACTTGCCGATCAATTTACTAAGTATTTACCAATTACTCCATAGCCTATTTCTGGTATGGAAGACAGGCGACTACTTGAGAGAGAGGTTGAGAGTGGTCACCTATCTTCAAAACTAGAAACCAGCTTTGGGGTAGTAAATCCCTGTGTCTACTGTCAGCAATAAACTTGGACTTACAAATATCAAATCTAGCACTACTGGAACAAGAAAAAAATACTTTATTTATATTAGTACATAATAAAGGTGAACTGTACTTTCCTCTTTCAAACTCCTCAATTTGGTACATGATAAAGGTGAATTGTACCTTCCTTTTTCAAACTCCCATGAATGCTGAGATTGAAAGAGTGGAAAAATTCTACCTGCAAAGTGATCACTGCCAATATATCAAGATCAAATTGAAGTTTTAGCTGTCTTATAAAGATAGGGAGCAGTAATACTGCTGGCTCCAAGGTTATAAAGAGTTTGAGTCTAGTCTCAAGTCATTCTCAAGCATTTGATTGGTCAGATTTGAGCCTAGGCTCAAAACTAGAACAAGACTATGGGGTAATGGGTTAATAGAGAAGTGGTAAAAATACTAGTTACCACCAAGTGACTGAATAGCTTCATCACATGCTGTTTTACAATGCTCAGACTAATCAGTGTCTTCATTGTTTTAATCCTTTACTACCTAACCACCAGTGCAGGTATTAATGGCAGGTGACTGCTTAAAACAGTGAAAGTAAAGCAGGATGCTTCTATTTGAGTTTTCTGCTTTACTTTCATTCTGCTTTAACCCTTTCTTCTATAAAAGCACAATTGATCACTTCTATCTTCACCTACATAGAAGTACATGTACCCCTCAAGAATATTCAGCGATGCTTTTAAATACATGTTTATTTTAAATACAGGAACAGCTGAAAGCAAGATGAAAGTAAAGCAGAAATTTCCTAAATATTCTTTCAGCTTCACTTTACTTAAAGATATCACATATCTTTAAAAGTTACATTTAGGTGAGTTGCACATATGACTGAAGAAAAGGATAAAGCTGATACAGTAATAATCAGAGAGTAAAGGTGTCATAAGGCACTAATATGGAGGAAAAGGTTAACTCTTTCCTCCCTGAAACTTTAATTGGAAAATTCCAGTTTCCATTTTAGTCTAGTCCATTTCTGACTTTTAAGGGTTGTTTTTGTCAATGTTTGGCATTATGACAAACAGTGAAGACCCTGATCAGAGGGCTCCTTTCGGAGTCCTCTGATCTGGGTCTTCACTGTTTGCATAGGACAAGTGCACTTTTCACATGTATACTGTTTGAAAAGGACGCCTATATGCGGGACTAGGGTTGAAAGGGTTAACACACTTCATTTGAGGAAAGGGTTATTGTCTGAAACCTTCTTGTGTCATGGGACTACCTATTTTGTTTTCAGTAACTTTCAGGACTTAAGAAGATAAGATCAACCCTATGGGCCACTAAGGTCCAGCATACAAATATGTATCTGTAATGTCAATTAACCATTGTTGGCTGCAGATCAGTTCAACCACTACTGGCAGGTTTATGTAGCATATTCCTCAATATGATGTATTGGATACACAGACTGTCCCACAAAAAAGCATGACTGGTCGACTTTTTCCAGCAAACTTCAAATTTATCAAGCAATTTCAGCTTACAGTTTTTTGTGTGTGTGTCCATCTTATCTAGGTTGATACTGGTTAACCTTTTGCTTCATACAATTTCTAAATCAGGTGACTGCTTAATTCTTTCCTCCCTGAAACTTTAAATGGAAAATTCCAGTTTCCATTTTAGTCTAGTCCATTTCTGACTTTTAAGGGTTGTTTTTGTCAATGTTTGGCATTGTGACAAACAGTGAAGAACCTGATCAGAGGGCTCCTTTCGGAGCCCTCTGATCAGGGTCTTCACTGTTTGCATAGGACAAGTGTACTATTCACATGTACACTGTTTGAAAAGCACACCTATATGCGGGACTAGGGTTCAAAGAGTTAAAGCAGGCTTTAAGCACTCACCTACAGGGATGTATCAGGACAGGGAAGCAGCATGAACATGCATTTCAGTTAAACTTGTAATTAGCATACCACTGACTGCAGAAGCACAACACTGAAGACATGCCTGCTTGATGTAGGACAAAAGTAAAACAGAGAGCTGCTTTAGGCAATTTCTTCATTACGTTTGTCCTGCATTTAGCTGCAACCTGTCCTAAAGACTAGTAATGTATATTATTTTCAATAGACACTTAATTCACTTAGATCTGTCTTCTATGTGTAGTATACACTGGTCAGCTGATTGTGTGTGGTCAATACTCCTGGAAGAAGCCGTGATGAGGCAACTGGCCTTGTGCCATATCTGTACGGATCTGCCAGCGAAGACTAGAGCGCTTCTTCTCAGATGGAACTACATACTTGTTGGGTACAAACACTCTGTGAGGTTTCTGAAATAAGAGGAAATGTGCACAGTAAAACCTCTCTATTACCACCACTAAATTGTGTTATTGATTAGGTGTTTATGACAGGTGACAGCTAAAGCAAGGTGACAGTAAAACAGAAAGCTCCTAAATTATTATTATTATTATACCAGATTTATATAGCGCTCTTTTCACACAGGGGTTGTGCGTTCAAAAGCGCTTTACATGAAATAAAATAAATGTACCTACAAATCGAGAAAAGACAAAATAACTACAATTAGATCTGAAATAAAACATGAATAAACATATAAGAGACAGTCCCCAAAACGGGGATCACATTACCCCCATCAATCAGCAATGAACTGACCGACTAAAGATTGCTGACTGATATAAATAATGGTAGAGCGCCCAATGCAGGCCATTGACAAAACACAAATAACTACGGTATAATTAAATCTAAAATAAACATGAATAAACGTACAAAAGACAGCCCCAAAAACGGCAACCACATTACCCCCATCAATCAGCAATGAACCGACCGGCTAAAGATTGCCGACCAATAGAAATAATAGCAGAGCGCCCAATGCAAGCCGCCTAATGTAACATACCTAGGAAAAATAGCATGCGACCATAACTAAAAACTCTATAGAAGATCAATGACATGATTAAAAATGGTGAAAGCTGTCCAAGAACAGGCACGGACAAACGGTACAACTCCAGAACTCCCATTTAGACCCACAATATCCACAGCAAGAACATAGCCTATAGATAGCAGTCATCCATTTTCTAATGTGATCTAATAATAAATATGAAAGAAGTGTGTTTTCAGACATTTTTTGAAGACTGCAACTGAGCTCGCATCTCTGATGTCTGATGGTAGAGTGTTCCAGAGCTTTGGGGCTGCATGCATGAAACTTCTATCTCCAAACGACTTCTCGGTACAACCAGTGATACTGATTTACTTGCAGACCGCAACTCTCTTCCAGGTTTATACACGTCAAGCATACTGACAATGTACTTTGGAGAATCATTGCACATGGCTTTGTATGTGAGTGTCAGAATTTTGAATTCAATTCTGTGTTGAACTGGAAGCCAGTGAAACTCCTTCAAGACTGGAGTGATGTGATTGTAACGGGGCGTCCTGGTAATGATGCGGGCTGCTGTATTTTGCACACGCTGTAGTTTTCGTAGTGAGTTTTGTGGAATCCCATATGATATAGCAGTGAGTTGCAGTAGTCAAATTTTGATGTGACCAAAGAATTGACCAAGGTCTGTGTAGCTTTAGGGGAAAGGTACTGTCTAATATGACCTATTTGCCGCAGCTGTGCATAGCTAGACCTGTACACAGGGTTAATGTGCTGTGTCATATCCATTTGGGAATCGACGCTAGCACCAAGATTCTTCACACACAATGATGGTTTGATTTTAGAGCTTCCGACTTGAACGTGAAAGTTTTCAGGTATGTTAACCTTTTTTGTGTGAAACAATATGACCTCTGTTTTGTCAGTGTTCAGCTTCAACATATTCTGATGCATCCATGAGACAATGTCTTTTAGCCATCCTTCGACTTTTGAGAGGGCTAATTGTTGGCAAGATGTGTCTTTAGGCTTGAATGACAAGTATAACTGTGAATCATCTGCATAGAAATGATGATCCAGATGATGATTTCTGCAAATTGAGCCAACAGGTTTTGTGTACAAGATGTAGTTTTTCGGCCCCAGGACTGAACCCTGTGGCACACTATACTTCATTTGAACTGGGGCAGATAATTCTCCATCTACTGCGACTGTTTGGTAACGGTCATTAAGGTACGAAGTCATCCACTTTAGAGGGTTTCCAATAATTTTAAAGTCTTTTTCAAGGCGATTGAGTAATGTTTCATGATCAATTGTGTCAAATGCGGCTGATGAGCTTTCTGTTTTACTGTCACCATGCTTTGAGCAGTCATCTGTCTTTTATACAATCAACAAAACTTTGTTTTAGTGTTCATAATACAGAAATTTTACTGTATATATAAAGAACAAGTTACTAGGTTCAATAAATGCATATACAGCCAGTAGCATGCTTGAAACTAAGTTCAAATTAGGTCAAGGTCAAATGGAGACTGTATGATATGTATAGATTGAGAATGGTCTATGGCAACGACTGCAGAGGTCTACAAGCTTCTTCATTGAATTTCAGAAAGGCTGAACACAGGCTATACTGCATGATGATTAAAACTCTATCAAACATGCATTCACTCTTTCAACACTAAGTGACTCTTGTTGGTTATATGGTTCCCTTGTGGTTATTTTCGTTACCAAATGTTAACCAGTCTACTTGGAATTCTGCATAGTGTAAAATAAATATATCACTAAATTAGCAAACAGTGTAGGCCCTGATCAGAAGGTTCCAATAGGAGTCCTCTGATCAGGGTCTACACTGTTTGCAAATGTAACGGGTATATTTTAAACAGGTCCATGGTGTTGAAAGAGACAAGTGGGCATTCTTTTAAGTAGAGCTACTCACTTGAAGACAAGTGACCAATTAATGATCAACAAAAGTATATCAGAAGGCTAAAAGATATTTCTGCTTTACCTTTTATACTTAACAATTTATAAAAGTTATAATTACCTTTTCATACACCACATCTTGGGCAAGCATGTGTTCTCTGATATTCCAGCGTAAGTTTTTATGGTTTTTCTCCCCTGGGGCTTTCTGATTATGCCAGCTCTGCCTGAACTGTTGATACCGAGCCACCGGGTCTGACTTCTTAATATTTCTCGTATGGGGATGTTCAGGGCGTCTGAGTATCACTGCAAGCAAAATATAGTAATCAGGTTTTACTTGTTGTTCATTTAACAAACAAGAGATGTGGCTGTGTCTGTCAGTCCCTAGATACATGCACAGTAAAACCTCTCTATTATGCCCATCAAACTTTGTTTAACTATTAAGTGTTAAAGCCAGGTGGCTGCTTTAAAGCAAGATTAAAGTAAATGAGGAAGCTCCTTTAGGAGTTTTCTGTTTTACTTTCACCTTGGTTACCTGTCTTTCATGCAATCAAATAGTTAAATACCTGTCTTTTTAGTGGCCTTAACAGTGAGGTTTTACTCTACCATATACAGTCAAACCGGGTTATCTTGAAATTATTCAAGTCAAACATACCCATACTTCAAGTTTAAAACCTGGCTTAGCCATGTTTGAACTTAAAATACGATTATAGTAAGGATCTACTTTAACTTAAATGCAAGATTGAATTGTTGAAATTCAACTGAAGAAATGTGGATAACTTTGACCATATTTTTTTATCAGTCCCTTGAAATAAATGTTTCAATACTACAACTACATATATTTTTGTTTCAGATAACTTATTACTCCGTAAATAGGCCTTTTTATCCCTTTGATTTATTGATCCAGTCAGATTTTAGATATAAGCAGATGGAAAGTAAAGCAGAATGCCTCTGAAGGCAAATTCTGCTTTACTTTCAACCTGCTTTTAGTGCTCACCTGATTTCAAAACTAGAAACAGGCTATGGGGTAATTGTTTAAACAATCGGAAAAAAAGATCACAGGTTAGCATTCAATTGTCTCACCTGAAGCTGGTCTTGGGTCATCAGCAGCAAGTCTGTATGGAGGCTGATATATAAAATGATAATCATGAAGGACACTGTCAGATATACATTATACATAGTCAGGCTTTTACATCAACACAAGTGAAAACTACATGATGTTATTATAGACAGGTGACAGATTAAAGCAAGCATTATTTTCATGTAAACATACAAAATTAGAAATATTTCTATATACATGTACAAGTAGATGGTAGCTTAAAGCAGATTGAAAGTAAAGCAGAAGGTGCCTTAATGTGTTTTCTGCTTTTTCTCAACCTGTTTTAAGAGTCAACTATCTTTAAACTACAAACAGACTATGGGGTAAAATGCTAACGTAGTAAACAAGCCATCTTTTCAATGGCCATAATAGCAGTACTTACTTATATAAATAATTAGACATACATATAAGCTGATTGATCCAATTGCATACTAAAAGTATTCAGTATCCCTGTCCCTCATACTTCCACTATATCTCTTAAAACTGCACTTTAATGCTTTTCCCCTGGCCTGGTGAAACCCACAGGTCACTGACAGGGGCTGCTTAAAGCATGTTCTAAGTAATTATTCTTCTGTTCATGCTTAAAGCATACTTATACTGGTGACATTAGCTAACAGTCTCAATCCAGATGAGAGGTAGAGTATTTAAACTGTTTGACATTCAGATTGTACTGACCACAAAAGAGGATAAGGAATAGTCGTATCCAGACAAAGAAAGCATTTTCAAGAAGACAACTTGTTAAAGTAAACTATATTTCTAATGCTCATTTAATTTCTGACAACATCTTGTTCTGCATGAGAATTATAACGATACCTTAAGGTATCTTTAGAGCTTTAAAACTGCAAAAATTGTGTTTTTAACCTTTTTTCCGATTTTGATAGCCGACATTCTGTTCTACATTTTACCAAAATCGCCAAAACCAAACCAAACGCATTACACGGCTATCTGATCAATAAATCACACCTCATTAAGCACTCCCTAGTCCAGCCACGTGACCACCAAGAGGCGTTCTCCAGCTGCTGTTGCGTGATTTATGGGTTTCGCATGTTAAAATCATTATTGAATTATGATTGGTATATTTTATTAAGGGTGGAGCTAAGGAAAATCGCTTATGAAATATGTGTCTTCTTATTGGTTGAAACAAAAAGGACATAGTTGAACCCCGGGGTATTCGCACTGTGTCAGACAGTCAAAATGACACGCTTATCAGTAAATTGACGTTTTCGGCACCTCCTTATTTTCAAACAGGCGGCATATTTGATTAACGATTGTGTTCGCGGTAGGGGTCCGATTTTCATGCGGTTTAAAGCAGATGAAAGGGTATTATCTTCTCTAGTGAACCGTGTCTCAGAATGTTGATGAGGTTCTCCAGCTGTTTACAGCAAAGCATTACGTAATAGAAATCGACTTTAAACGGTAAAATAACTTTGATGTTACATAATAATAGTTGGAAGGGGAATTTTAAAAATCTGAGACACGGATCCCTAGATATGTTACTGAAGTGTATTATGGGCAATTTTAAAGGCGTTACAAATTAAGACGGCTTTACAATCGCTGTTTGAATTTTTTTTAAATTTGTCTTATAAAATCGTAAAAAAATAAAAAAATTTTTTAAAAAAGACATTTTGTGGTGACATGTGTACCACTTAAACCATTCAGCTATAAAATGGGGGAATAAATTATAAATCATGATGATAAATAAGAAAAATCCGCTTGCAGTATCGAAACTATAAAGCTACCTTAAAAACACATCTGGGTATACTCTCAAGCATCTGTCAAGAGATTTCTAGTAACAATTATACCCATCCTATAACCAGTGTGCCTTTTTAAAGTACATTTTTTCAAACAGTATAGACCCAGACCAGAGTTTCCGGGATGAATGAGTTAATACAAATCAAAAGAAATGGAGAATGCATGTTTGGAAATGTCTTACATTAGTTCAATTCCATAATTCAGCAATCACCTGCCATTATACCGTAATACACCCTGAAACTTTAAATGGGCAATTCCAGTTTACAATTAAATATAGTCCATTTTTTAATAATAAGGGTGGTTGTAAACAGTATTTTACAAAATGTAGTAGGAGCCCTCTGATCAGGATCTCCACAGTTTGCATAGGACAAGTGTACTCTTGATAGGTATATGATTTGTTCAGGAAGAGTATACTCGTGTCGTCGCTAGGGTTCAATGTGTTAACACAGGTTTGACTACAAGTAATTCATTTTTCAAAACATACACAAGCTAAAGCATTTACTCACATCATCTCTTGCTGATTGGGGTCGCCGTTTATCGAAGAAACCAACTCTGTCAACAATACCAAGCTCCCTCAGCCTCTCATTTATATCATTGAGACTCCCTACGGACAGAATAAGAGAGGTACAATAAATAATACTAACTTCCTTATTTCTTAACCAAATCCTGTGATCATTGATGTGACTCATTTGAATCATCATAATGACAATGACTGGTCAAAACATATACAGTAAAACCTCGCTAATACCACCACTAAAACGAGGGCTAATTGATTGTATAATAGAGAGGTGGCAGCTTAAAGGAAGGTGACAGTGAAACGGAAAGCTCCTAGGAGCTTTCTGCTTCACTGTCACCTTGCTTTAAGCAGTCACCTATCGTAAACACCCTAATAATTAGCAAAATTTAGTGGTCTTAATAAAGAGGTTTTACTGTATTTTGAAATTAATGTGTACACTGTCTAAAAGTTTGTATATTTGACCGAGTATGCAGGCTTATCTGGAGCCCCGCATATATTATAAAGCGGCTTTCTGCTTGAATTCAGCTAACTTAACTAGCCATCTGTAATAATGTAGAAAGTTTCCTATATATTTTTTTATCTTTGAAGTAGAGGAGGAAATTGAGTTATTCTATGAACAACGAAATTCTTTCATTGAGGAATTCTTTATAAAATATTCAGACAAATATACAAATTTCCTCCCTACAACGACTCCCTCCTTACAATGATGTTTGTCGCTGTTCCACATACAAGACAATTAAATGTAACGCCCTCATTGCTGCAATATCGTTAAAATTGTCATCTGCTGTTTTTCTCAAAGTTACATATTGGACATTTTTTAAAAAGAAACATTTAAGACTGGCAAACAGCTTGAATCCAGATCAGACGCCACGTCTGATCTCGATTCAAGCTGTTTGCAAATGTAAGCCAATTTCCCTCCCTATAACAGTTCCCTCCCAACAATGCACACAATCTTTGTCTCCTATTGGGTGTCCCAGTTGAGAGGGAGCACTGTAGTATGCCTATTTATTATATCTTACCAAAGTCACTCTCTGTCATAGACTCATCAACTCTTTTAGAACCATCTTTCTCTTTTCTACATGAAAATAAAAACAAATCAACAACTATTACTGATTACACAAAAACCAGCCTGTTAACTTTTAATAATATAAACGATAACTTCTAATAATGAAATAGACTAGATAGAGTCATAAATATACAACATGAGAAGTGTTTTCTATATCCTGGTAGATGGTAGCTTAAAGCAGGCTGAAAGTAAAGAAGAATGTCCCTTTAGGTGCATTCTGCTTAACTTCCAACCTGCTTTAAATGGTTACCTGTATTCAAAAGCAGAAACAGGCTATGGCCTATTGGGTAAAGGAATACAGTGAAACCCCTCTAAACCGGACATGTGTGGGGACAACAAAAACATCCGGTTTAGAGGGGTTTTAACCCAAAGCTTGTTTCTAGTATGGAATGTAGCTGACCACTTAAAGCAGGTTGAAAGTAAAGCAGAATGCACCTTAAGGCGCATTCTGCTTTACGTTCAACCTGCTTTAAGTTATCATCTGCTAGAATATAGAAAATATTTCTGATAATATATGTTCATGAATGTATTTTCATAGTGAAGGAATAAAGCAAAGGCGTAACAAGAGCACCGCAAGCCGGGCACATTATACGCCCGTCAAAACGATCTTAGAATGTAGTCATACCAAAACCCTATCAAGGTAAAAACAAAAGGGGAAGAACCCTGAAAGTTAGGGGTCATATGCTGACCAAGTTTCAAAAGGATGGGAATAAATTTGTTTGAGAAAGAGAGCTACAAACAAAAAAATGCCCGTTTTTGACGATAAAAGGGGCATAACTCTTGAATCTCTGGGGCAATCTTGCTGATTATGGAGCTTGACCGAGACATTATGGTCATACACATACTGACCAAGTTTCAAAAGGATTGGAATAAATTTATTTGAGTTAGAGAGCGGACAAACTAAAAAATGTCCATTTTTGACAAAATAAGGGTCATAACTCTTGAATGACTGGGGCAATCCTGCTGGTTATAAAACATAACCGAGACATTATGGTAATATACATGCTGACCAAGTTTCAAAGGGATTGGAATAAATTTGTCTGAGTTAGAGAGCGGACAAACTAAAAAATGCCCGTTTTAGATGAAAAAAGGGGCATAACTCTTGACTGTCTGTGGCAATCTTGCTGGTTATCAAACATAACCGAGACATTATGGTCATACACATGCTGACCAAGTTTCAAAAGGCCTGAAATAAAAAAATTTGAGTTAGAGAGCGGACAAACTAAAATATGCCCATTTTTTACGAAAAAAGGGGCATAACTCTTGAATGCCTGGTGCAATCCTGCTTGTTATCAAACTTGACAGAGACATTATGGTCATACACATGCTGACCAAGTTTCAAAAGGATTAAAATAAATGTGTTTGAGTTATAGAGCGGACAAACTAAAATATGCCCGTTTTTTACGAAAAAAGGGGCATAACTCTTGAATGTCTGGGGCAATCCTGCTGGTTATCGAACTTGACAGAGATATTATGGTCATACACATGCTGACAAAGTTTCAAAAGGATTAAAATAAATTTGTTTGAGTTGGAGAGCGGACAAACTAAAATATGCCCGTTTTTTACGAAAAAAGGGGCATAACTTTTGAATGTCTGGGGCAATCCTGCTGGTTATCGAACTTGACCGAGATATTATGGTCATACACATGCTGACAAAGTTTGAAAAGGATTAAAAAACATTTGTTTGAGTTAGAGAGCGGACAAACTAATATGCCCGTTTTTGACAAAAAAGGGCATAACTCTTGAATGTCTGGGTCAATCTTGCTGGTTATCGAACTTGACCGAGATATTATGGTCATACACGTTCTGACCAAGTTTCAAAAGGATTAGACTAATTTTGTTTGAGTTAGAGAGCGGACATGAAAAAGTTAACGGACGGACAGACAGACAGACGGACGGACGGACAGACAGCGCCACGACATAATACGTCCCGTCTGAAGACGGGCGTATAAAAATTGGTTGGAACGGGACTAAAGTTTTTGTCCGGTTTAGAGAGAATTCCGGTATTGAGAGGTTCCGGTTTAGAGGGGTTTTACTGTAATACAAGTTTGACTCCATATATAAGAGTAACTGGTTTTGTCCCCATTTCCTGCTGCGTATTTTACTCTTTGCATGCTGGGTAACTTTTTTGTCTGCAACAATTGTTGTCTGCTACAGAACGTAAATTAGAATTTTCAATACGGTTTGGATCCTGATGAAAAGCCACATTATGTTGCGTCTCATCAAGATCAAAGCTGTTTGTACAGATAATCATGATTCCCCTGCTTGCATGCAAATACTTAATAACTAAAATATTAACTTGATTGTTTTAGTCCTAACCTCAAAACTTTTCTTTTCATCATTCTCTTCTCTGAGTCTGCTTCTGACACATCGTCTCTGTGTGAAGACAACTGTGATTGGTCAGTTTCATGTAAGGTGAACACGGCATCTGGACGTCGTGGAATGTGGTGAACATCGGGAGACAGGTCAGACTCATCTTCATACTCTCGGTTCTCTTTACCAACTCTCAAGTGGTAATACTGGAAACAATCAACAAAGTCATATCAGGCTGATACTACAAACAATGTTAACCCATTACCCCAAGGCCTGTTTCTAGTTTTGAATACAGGGAATCACTTAAAGCAGTTTGAAAGTAAAACAGAGTGCGCCTTAACTCTTTCCTCCCTGAAACTTTAAATGGACAATTCCAATTTCCATTTAAGTCTAGTCCATTTCTGACTTTTAAGGGTTGTTTTAGTCAATGTTTGGCTTTATGACAAACAGTGAAGACCCTGATCAGAGGGCTCCTTTCGGAGCCCTCTGATCTGGGTCTTCACTGTTTGCACAGGACAAGTGTACTAATCACATGTACACTGTTTGAAAAGCACGCCTATATGCGGGACTAGGGCTCAAAGGGTTAAGGCGCATTCTGCTTTACTTACAGCCTGCTTTAAGCAATCATGTGCTGGGATATAGAAACTATTTCTTGAGATACATAATTATGACTGTATGAATTTAACCTATTTTCATCAGTGGAGGACAAAATTAAAGGTGATAAAAGGCGTATTTATAGGTTAATGGGTTAACCCTATACCCCTTTTTATGCCTTTAATTTATTCCTCCACTGAAGTAAAATGTTCCACTTTATGCAGTCAAGAATATGCACTATAAGAAATATGACCTATATCCTTGCAGATGGTAGTTTAAAGCAGGCTGAAAGTAAAGCAGAATGCACATTAAGTCTTCTTTGATTAGTCTGTTAATAATTATTATTATTATTATTATACCCGATTTGTATAGCGCTCTTTTCACACAAGAGTTGTGCGTTCAAAAGCGCTTCACATGAAATTATATAAATGTACCTACAAAGCGACAAAAGACAAATAACTACATTCACAGTAAACATGATACATTATGGAGTTACATGGAAACATGGAAATTCTTTCAATATTATTACCAAGATTATAAAATTGTTATAGTTAGTAAAAATCAACTTTAAAATGAGTCAAATAATTAAAAGATCAATGGCATGATTCAAAATAGTGATTTTGTTGTTGTTTGTTTATTTGTTTGTTTGTTTGAGTGTAGAGCCTGTTGGAATCACACTGAAGTAAACAGTAATCCAGTGGTTAAGGAAATTGTTTTCATCTACAATAATTGTGGTCCGCTATTGTTCTTAAAATAGAATTTTCAAAATTCTTTACAAGATAGGGTCACAGTGTCAAACAGTTTGGATATTGATGAGACTCCACATTACGTGACCGCTGGCGTCTCATCTTGATCCAAACCTTTTTCACAGATAATCAAGATTCTACCACTAGCATGCAAAGAGTTGTGTGTTAACCCATTACCCCATTAATACGCCTTTCTGAAGAAAAGAGATCAGATTTATACAGCTATCATGAATATGTATTATAAGAAATATGTTCTATATTCTAGCAGATTATAGCTTAAAGCAGGCTGAAAGTAAAGCAGAATGCATCTTAAGGCGCATTCTGCTCTACTTTCAACCTGCTTTAAGTGGTCAAGTATCTTCAATACTAGAAACAGGCTATGGGGTAATGGGTTAATCTATTATCAATAGACAGGTGTTTGAATAATGATAGCTATTATCTGGCTCAATTCCTTTCACTAGTCTAACAGAAACTACCTACCTGTCGTCTTTCTCCTGGAATGTCGGTATTTTGTCTTTCTAATGGAGATTCTTCAAGAGGAATTCGAATCCTTCCCTCTGCTACTCTAGTTCTCGGGTCTGTAACATCAAGAAAATAAACATGTTGTAAAACTTGTCAAGACCGCTCAATGGTGCATGAATTGCTAGTCATATTGACTCATAACAATTGTTTTGGTGCAAACATGAGGATTCTATTTTGTGTGATGCTCACCTCGTCCAGAGATCTGCAAAGTGGATATGTTTATGATTATGGCTCTACTGATAACTGTGGATTACATTCTTACTATGGTCAAACCTATGAAATCAAACCCTTCCCCACCTACATTAAAGTTTGATTTTAATGCAGGACAAAGGTAATGCAGAAAACTGTTTTAAAGAAATTTATGCATTACCGGGTACTGCTATTGTGCATTAACCCTTTCCCTTATAGAAGCGACTTTTAGCACATTCATTTTATTCATCCGCTGAAGAAAATAGTTCCAAATTATACCGTAATGAATATGTGTCATATTTAATCCTTTCCTTATTCTAGCAGTTAATAGCTTAAAGCAGGCTGAAAGTAAAGCAGAATGCGCCTAAGGGCGCATTCTGCTTTACTTTCAACCTGCTTTAAGTAGTCACATATCTTCAATACTAGAAACAATGCTATCAGGTAAAGGGTTAACCCATTACTTCATAAAAGTTTTTTTATAGTTCCACTTTGCCAGTTATACAGTACATAAATATGCAACATTAAAATATCTTCTAATATCCTAAAAGATGGTAGCTTAAAACAGGCTGAAAGTAAACCAGATTGTGCCTTTAGGCACTTTCTGATTTTCTGTCAGTCTGCTTTAAGTGATCAACAGTTGTCAAAACTAGAAACAGGCTATGGGGTAAAGGGTTAAAAGCAGTCTCCTATCCTACGAGTAATGTATGCAACTGTTTGATGGACATGTACAACAGATATTTGAAACCAAGAAAAATTACTTTTTATGTATTAACTGAGCATTTAAAATAATTCTTTACTCCATATATATACACATCTTTACAAATTTAATTCATGCTCCTCAGGGTTTGCTTTAAATTAACTTTAACTTTAAACTCTAGCTGTGACAATTGACAAACAGTGTACCTTTGAAGAGTACACTTGTCCAATCATAAACTTTGCAAAGTGAAGAACCAGATCAAAGGCTTCAACAGGAGTCCGCTCAACTTGATCTGCACTGTTTGTCTTTTTATTCTTCAAAATATTGTACATAGTCAAATATGGACTAGACATCATACATGTGATATCTCCCGATCTCGTCGGGAGCTCCCGAAATTTGAGCACTACTCATGATCTCCCGGTCGGGAGACGAAATCTCCCGATATTTCATTAAACCAGGTTCATTTTTTTCAATATGAACTTTTATATCATTTACCTAGTTCGCCGACTCTAAAAATCTGAATTGGCTTCAGCGTTCTCCGGCTAATCCATACACATGCTTATCACCAAACGCTACTGATGCGTGTAAACACGTTACGCAATTGTCGATAAGTATACATGGCATGTTTATGGCAGGCTGCAAACAATGTTTGATCACACGCGACGAGTGGGGTTTGACATATTGCTTTTAATGTGTTGTAGATCTAATTGGTTATCAAAAAAGTGATTGACAGGTTTGCCCCGAATCGGAGACCTAGCAACGACTATTTGCGAAGAATAAAGTCTATGTCGCCGATACGGGTCGGATTAAAATCAGATATAATTCTCTGTAAGTTCTGGACAAGCACACATCTTATATGAAAGCTACATTTATGAATTTTTTTCTACCACAAAATACTTTGAATATTCACGTAACAGAAAAGTACTTTGAAAATTATACCGTTACAAAATGACGGGGCGCCTTAATATTTGCTACGGGAATCACGTATATTTTGTTAGTCTAAAAAGTTTTCCCCATCATCGTTTTCTAACAATCAATTAAAATTAAACATTGGACCTAAATTGTTCTGTTTGTTACATACGATTTGTGCAAATGTAAAATCATTAAGTTTGATTTTACAACCAATTACGCTCGTAAAATTGATTTGCAATCAGTTTTCGTGGTAGAAAATTTAGACGCGTTATTTCGTGTTAAAACCACGCCCACTTAATGGCGCTAGTAAATGTCGTCTGCAGACTTTGTCGTCTAAAACAATTTCTCTGAGTTAATCTTCTAATGCAAATGCACAAAAAGATATTTACATGATCAGTATATTTATACTCAAAACTGTATTCAAAATATAAATCAAGCGTTGTGCATTTTCTTTAAAAAAATATCAGTGTCAAGCAGTTTTTTATCTAGTTAAGATGATGCAGCGTATCATCTGGATCCATACTGTTTGCAAACTTTAATTAATAACAGATTGTTAATTTGCTAACTCTTTCCATATCTACTGACTCCATGGTAGATAGAAATCTAGACCATTTGAACTACTTCATTCATTCTCTCAAGAAAATAGATATAGTTCCAGTTTATCTTTACTAGGCATGAATAATATAAGAACCATAAGAAATAGTTCTTATATCCTAGCAGATGGTAGATCTAGCTTAAAGCAGGCTTAAACTTTTACTGAAGCAGTGCCAGAATGCTCCTGAAGAGTGATTCTGCTTTACTTTCAGCCTAGATGCTAGAATAAAAGGCCCATGTCAGTATTATAAAGACTATATCTCTGGGTGAAAATTGCCTCTGTCATAGTGGTCTATAGACTTATCTATTCACTGATTAGAAAAAAAATAAGCAATTAGTGATTAACTTATGAAAATAGATAAATGTGTTGGATTTTCATCGCCAGCGCCTAGTTTTGTCGCGAAAAAAGTGTCGCGAAAAAAGCTCCCTATTTGGCACCCCAATCTCCCTATTAAAATTTCCAGATCTCCCTATTTGGGTCCAAGAAAATATCACATGTATGCTAGACATAACTCATTTACCCCATAGCCTGTTTCTAGTTTTGAAAATAGGTGACTTCTTAAAGCAGGTTGAAAGTAAAGCAGACTGTTCCTTAAGGCACATTCTGCTTTACTTTCAGCCTGCTTTAAGCTACTACCTGCTAGAAAATAGATAATATTTCTTATGAAACATATGCATGTATGTATAAATTGGAACTATTTGCTTCAGTGGAAGAATATATAAGAGGCTTTAATAGGGGTATTTATGGGGTAATGGGTTAATTGGAAGCTGGATTTGACCATTTGAAGGGTGAGTGAGTAAATGTCTTACCATGTGCAGATGTATCTGTGGCTACATGTGATGACAGGGATGTGTTTTGAGAGCTGTGTTTACTTCTCTCATTCTGTATCAATCTTCCAAGATCTGTAAATACAAACAGCTCATAAATTCAAGTTAGAAATAAAAAAAATAGTTTAAAGTTTTAAACCAATGTCATTCCAATAAAAATAGCACTTCTGACTTTTAAGTGGCCATTTAAACTTTGTAAAAAAAAATTCTGATTGGAGTTTTGAATTAACACAATGCCTAAAACTGCATTTCATTGAATGATTAATGCACCGAAACTAGGGAGAAACAGATTCCCCTTTCAATATAAATAGAATATTGAAAACCAGGTTACATCTATACCGTGACAACACAAGAGAAGATAAACATGCAGTTCATATATAAGCAATTTCTGCATTTATTTTTTTATCCTGTATTAAGCAGTAATCCTTCTTAACCCATTACCTCATAGCATGCTTTTAGTTTTGAAGACAGGCGCCCACTTAAAGTAGGCTAAAAGTAAAGCTGAACGTGACTTAAGGTACAGTCTGATTTACTTTCAGTCTGCTTTAAGTTACCATGTGCTAGAATATAAGGATATAGAAAGTTCTTATTTCTTATGGTGCATATTCATAATTGCATGAATGTGTAAAGTGGAATTACTTTCTTGAATTGATGAATAAATATTGCTGTAATTTGTTTTTTAATACCTTTTTTGAATTCTGCTAGTCTGGCATCCGGAACATGTTGGTAGCCAAGCTTTGATAACTCATCTCGGATTTCATCATCTGTGAAGTCTAAGCTTTCATCCACATCCATCTTACCCAAATAAGACTGCTGAAAAAACAAAAACAAATCATAGCACCTGTTGTTCGTCATAGCTCTAGACTAGATGTTACGAAATGTATCACACATAATGATTACCAATAAAGAAACTCAGACTAAATCAATGACAATTTGTGTATAATATTTAAACCTAATTAAATAATGATCCTCCTTGGACATACTGTTGAGGTACTTGGGCGACTACCTGGTATACAGTGGCTGGGCGTGACTGTACACAGACGTGACCATATATGTACAGTGAAGCCAACCCACTGTATAGTCACCCCTGCACTGTTATGTCCAAAGAGGATCTTGTGGAAAATAGCATTGAAGTTGAATTGAACTTTGGACTTGTGACTGGGAAACATAGAGATAGTGAAATGTCTATCAATCACTCCAGATATCTGAATCTTCACCTAACCCTATATTATTGAGTATATTGACTTCTTGTTAGTTAACAGTCAGTGTCATTGTAGCAGAATTTAATAAGGTCGGGTACAGAACTTGGTGCAAAACCAACAGGTCTCATACTGCGTGGCGCTCAGTGGTTAGATTGCTGGCATGGGATGCATGGTTTTCAGTCCTGGTCTGGCCAAAAAGAATTTACAAGTCTGGTTACAGCACTCAACATCTTGCTGTGTGTATCCTCTGGTTCCTTGCGAGATTTTAGGTGAATCTCTGGAGAAAATGCAAGTAGAGTCCTCGCTCTAACCCACTTGCCCGCAGCCCGAGTCAAGTGCTTCCGATTTGGTAGTTGCATAAGAAATAGTGATATTATTATAATTAAAAAAAATTGCCTCAGAATTTGGCATATTACAGCGAGAAAAAAAAAATTGTCAGTTTCGGGCAAGTGGTCTAAACAAATTATATAAATGGCAAAGACTGCAAATAGTGCATCGGGGACAGAGTATGGCCATATGGTCTGGCTCAAGACAAGTACTCAGTGTTCTGCCGAGGCCGCAATATTCTCGCGGAAAAATTAGAAATGCCTCATGTAATTTCTTCCAAGTGTGACAAATGTCGCTGCGAAATTTGTTGGGCCAAATCGGTAAAAAACAGTGTAATTTACTAATTATAACGTTAAACAGAAAATAATGATAACAGGTGCTCTGTATGCAAGCAGCAACACTGAGACTAGGTTGGGTTGGTTAATTCCGATCACGCGGCTTGCACGATGATGTCTTTTCCCGCAAATCTCCTTGTGAAGAGCTAAATCATGGCTACAGCGTCATCTAAAAAGAAAACAGAGCTTGCAATTTTGAGTTGTTTGTCTTTATAAAGCGACCAAATTCAAGATGTGCCGGAACAGGACACTTAAAGTGCCGAGGCGAACGAGTACTAACGAGAGCGCCATTACTCCATTATTGATACAGATATTCCTTCAACTTGGCAATCAGCATAAATAAGTTAATAAGATCGAACATGATGGAGGTACAGGGTGGCTGGTATGTCAATTGTGGACAATCCTATACAAGAGTACAAGTCTGGAGTCAGCACACCGCTGTTGTAGAGTGGGCCAGCCTAGAGTGACAATCATCTGACTTGTACTGCTGGTCGTCCTGTAATCTCCCTCGACGAATCTTGCTGCTCGTCGTTGGACAGCCTCTAACTGGGAAATGTTGGTCACAGTGTACGTAGGGGTTCCATGCTGATGATGTTGATCGTGGCATGTTAAAAATAGCAGTTAAACGAAGATGATGATGATGAAGTGCTCCTTTTGTACAGTACCGCGATCATGTTGTTCAGTCAACCGTTACAGGTGAATCCGTTTCAGAAAATATCTTCTAAATGAAACGAAATCTTGCACACATACAGAAATGAGACAATGCTTTCTTATACAAACTTCAAACGCAATATGTAGTTTACGAAATTGTTAAACTTAATTTACCGGTCAGTTGAAACTGAGGTTGTGGATGTGCCCAGACATGTCAAAATAAAAACAAAATAAATTGCAAATGCTGATATTTGAGTTTGATTAAGCTATTATTTTACAAGTTTCAATACAGTACCTTGACAGGATCTTAGGTGAAAAAGTTGTTTTTAAAAAGAGAAGTTCTATCAAGTCATAGCGATTGAAATAAACTCTCAAAGTTCCGTAGCAACTTGTGATGAATTTGAAACTGGAGCAATAACAATGCCGCTTGAGACGTGCACAAAAACAAAACATCGTTTGAAGGCTAAATAATTTAGTAAATTGCTAGTAAGTTTCCCTTTACCCAAATAACTTTTTAAATATCAATTAGTTGACACATTTCTTTACAAAATCTGGTCAACTGCAGTTTTCTTAATGTGTTGATATTTTCTTTTTTCAATGATTTGCTGTTCTTGACAAGAACGGCAACTCGGCAGAATATTACAAGGGGGACAAATATTGGAGTCACGGTATTCTCCCTTGAACAATTCAGGTATTTGGAGGAATAATGAAACGCAGTATTTATTACTTTAGGACAGGGTATTGGTGTGCTGTGCCATTTATGTAACTGCGGTTCAGATAACACAGTATGCAAACTCCAGTTACTTCCGGTCAATTAGTATTTCAAAGCTCTTACGACTAGGCATACAGAAACTGTATGCCTATTTGACCAGAAGTGAGTGGAATTCACATATTCTGGATAAGATGGGAGTAAACTGAACAAATCAAACATTTTCTCACTCTTTTCAGCACCAAATCCTATTATGTGACTACCTTAGGTAGTGACACCATAGGGTTTAACCCATTACCTCATTTAAGCTACCATTTGCTAGGATATAGAAAATATTTCTTATGGAACATATTCATAACTGTATAAAATGAAACTGTTTTCTTCAGTGGAGGAAAAAGTAAAAGGTGTAAAAAGGCATATTTATGGGTTAAAGGGTTAATGCAGATTTAAAGATTTTATTTTTTTAAATACTCCCCTTATCTGGAGCTCTGTGTAAAAGGATAAAGACGCCCAATGTACAGTAGAACAACGATCGGATGGCGTTGTTTACAAAACAGTGCGATTGTAAACAAAGAAAATAAGTTAAATTACCGATAAGTACAAGTTTGATCACCATACTAGTATATGCTGTATTGGCGTAGTGGTTATGCTGTTAGACTTTCACGCAGAAGTTTCAAGTTTGAATCCTACATTCGGTGATATTTTTTTTTTTATAAATTTCAAATTAACGACGTTCTGTTTCACTTCTCACAGATTTTCATTCTCACAGATTCGTTAGTTATATCATTGAGTCTGTTTTTCATTATCGTTGCATTTTTACATCGTGCAGTTATAGGGTCCAAACACATCTTTGTAATCAGTAAAAAGACAACATGATGAATCTCTTTATTGTCTGTGATATTACTTGACTTACTCATTCTATCCATGTTTAATTTAAACTACGTTTATCAGCGCATATCAGTGTAATATAAAAAAGAAAAAAAGAAAAGTGGTGCTCTCTAGGTTCGAACTCACGACCCTCAAAAGTAACTAGTTATAAGTACAACTAGGCAGCATGCTTAGCTACTGCACCATGCAGTCACACAGGCCACTTGCTTTGATTTACCAATACAACATGTCACAGTTTTATTTATCGTTATTTTTCTTTGTTTACATACACAATGTTTTGTAAACAACGCCATCCGATCGTTGCACTACTGTAGATCTAGCTAGTTTGCAGAACTGTTAAACAAGCACCAGCGGCACATTTCAAAACCTTAAAGCAGAGTCTGAGGTCAAGGTCACAGGGGTAAAAATTTCACATGGATGGAAAGGTCTTGTCTAAAGGCATTTTTTTTTTTTACAAAGTTTGAAAGGTGTTTGTGTGCTCAGCTGCAAGAATGAAAGCTGTAGCTCAAAGGGTATTGGAGTTGCAAGTACGGTATTTTTCAACAAGAGCCCCATGGGGCATATTTCGCTCACCTGAGAATAGCTGACAAAAAGGAGAAAATGATTTATGTCAAGGACAGGGTCATTTTTTACCCGATGGGCATAATTTGAACAATCTTGATATAGGACCTGTAGATGATCTATGTACCAAATATCTAAGATAAGGGTACTAGGGTTTTAGACAAGAAGATTTTTTTAAGTTTCCATTGAAAAAATATATTTTTAGCTCCTGTGACCTACATATGCAACCGACCAGAACCATTTGAACAAAATAGGTAAAGGACATCTAGAAGTGTCACCATGCCGAATATCAAAGCTCTGGCCATATTAGTTTCAGAGGAGAAGACGTTTAAAATAGATAGAGGACTTGTAGGTGATGCTATGTGCCAAATATCTAAGCTCTGGCCTTTGCAGTTTTTGACAAGAAGATTTTTTAAGATTTCATTATTTTTTCACTTTGGTTGCCATGGCAACCAGAGTTCTGCATTGTTTTTAATTCTTTGAACAAATTTGAAAGAGCTTGACCCAAGGAACATTTCTGTAAAGTTTGGTTGAAATTTGTTCAGTGGTATAGGAGGAGATGTCATTTGAAGCAATTGTTAATGACGACGGACGACGCCGGACACAGGGCCATCCCAATAGCTCACCTTGAACCTTTGGCTCAGGTGAGCTAAAAATAAATACACATCTCGAAACTAATCTGAGGTCAAGGTAAAGGTCACAGGGGTTAAATTTTCCCATTTATGGAAAGGTCTTGTCAAAGGGTAAGTGTGCTGCAAGTTAAGGTGTATTGCAGTTGTGAGCACTTTTCAAAATGTAAAACCTTGCTCCTTATGGGTGGTCTAGGGATGATGTGGACCAAAGGCAGTATGGTTTACTAATACTTTATTTATATCATGTACAAGGTCCAATACTATCAATCCTCAGAGACGTCACGTGGTGAACACACCGTCTGTAATAAATATAAAGGAGAAATCCTTTTACCAATAGTTATGTTTATAATCAAATGATCTGTAAACATACATGTATATATAATGACGTCATGAGCATAAACCTTTAACATGCTAACAATAATAATAAGTATTAAAACATACAATATAATCTGCTTGTAACAACAATATTACAAGATAATGAAGTCCTCTGATCTGGTTACTGTTTGCCTATATTTACAACTTTACATAAAATATAATGGACTCTTCCAAATGACAAATGTAACTTACCATCGCGCAAGGCGCAACAACTCTCGCAACAACAATGGCCTCTCACTCTGTCCTGGTGCTTATAACAATGTGAAGTGCCTGAAACGTGAACGGGTTGTTATAGAAACATATTAAGTTAATTGTGAACAATAGAATTAAACCATTCGTGACAGCCGAATAAAGGAAAAGTAACGATTTGTAAATGGCGCCAAAAAGAGTAGTCGAATAGAAATAACTAAGATCTTCGAACGACTAGAATACGTATAAATACCGAATGTCATACCGAATTAATGAACACGAATAAAGACCAATACTTCTAAATTAGTTCCAACCCTTCATCAAGAACAAACAACAAAAACTTACGATATTCAAAGCAGATTTCTCAGATAAGATCCTTCTTCTTCATAGATAACTTACGGACTGATAATTGTTCATTGAACCCGCGGAATACCTCTTCCGGAATAAATAAAACACTGACCGTACCATGCGGTGGTCAGTTACTGAGAAGTTTTCAGACTATCTCATTGGAAATACTTTTACTGTGGTTACAGATAATAACCCATTAACTCATGTATTAACTTCTGCAAAATTAGACGCAACTGGTCAAAGATGGATTGCCGCTTTAAGCGATTATAACTTTAATCTCAAGTATAGACCAGGAGTGAATAATGTGGATGCTGACACTATGTCAAGACTTCCTCAGTCTACCGTCAAAGCTATATGCAATATTATACATGTTTCACCTTTTATTGAAATTTTACCATGTCATGACATTAATATTGTGGAATCTACTGAAAGTCCAGGTCAGCCAATGGCTCAAATAGAAATGAGAGAAATTAGAAAACAGCAAAGAGACGATTCAGTTATAGGCATTTGGTACAGAGCTACTTTAGATAAAGAACTTCCAAAACGACATCTTATTCCAAAAGAACCAAAACATCAGACAATGCAACGCAACTTTAAGAATTTTCACATGATCAGAGGTATTTTATATAGAAAGTCAACAGACAATGAACAGACAGTTAATCAGTTAGTTTTACCCTCAGTTTTTAAGAGTCAAGTGCTTAATGGTTTGCACAATGATGTTGGCCATCCAGGAAAGGATAGAACTGCTTCACTTGTTCGTGAGCGTTTTTATTGGCCAGGTTATATTGGCGACATTGATAAACATGTACAACAATGTGGAAGGTGTTTGCGCAGAAAGTCAGCTGTTAGTAAAGCGCCAATGATAAGCATTGAATCCAGTTTTCCTCTTGAAAGAGTTTGTATAGATTTTTTAACCGTGGATCCTTGTCAAGGAAATATTGAAAATGTTTTAGTTATAACAGACCACTATACTAAATACTCAGTTGCTGTTCCAACTAGGAATCAGACAGCGAAAACCACTGCAGAAGCTCTTCTGAATAATTTTATATTACATTATGGTATACCATCCACTTTGCACTCAGATCAAGGCAGAAATTTTGAGTCTGAACTTATTAAAGAACTTTGTATTCTCATGGACATAAAAAAGACCAGAACTACAATTTACCATCCTATGTGCAATGGTCAAACAGAAAGATATAATAGAACATTACTTGACATGTTAGGGACATTGGAACAAGATAAAAAGAAGAACTGGAAAAAGTACCTACCAACATTAGTGTATGCGTATAACGCTACCAAACATGAATCTACTGGTTATAGCCCTTTTGAGCTTATGTTTGGAAGAAAACCAAGACTTGCCATTGATTCAATATTCCAGTTGGACAACAACAGTGACTCTATAACATCAGATTACATTAAGGATTTAAAACAGAGACTTCAAACTTCCCATGATATTGCAAATAAAGCACTGATAAAAGCAAGAGCAAAACAGAAGAAACAATTTGACAAAAAGGCCAAAGCATCCCAGATACATGTTGGAGATACAGTTTTAGTCAAAATCCTAGCTTATGAAGGAAAGCATAAGATAGCGGACAAGTTTGAGCTGGACACATACAAAGTAATAAGTCAGCCTCATAAGGATATACCAGTTTTCATAGTCAAGTCGGCAGATGGGACTGAGAGACGACTCCATAGAAATCACTTGCTTCCTATAGAAGTAGAGGACGATGTCATGGAGGATAAGGATGAAGTTGATCCCATATCAGGTAAGTATGAGCCCAAAGTTACTCAAACAGGAAGTAGGCCAGTGCCAAAACCTAGGCTTAGCACAAGTAAGTATAGTATGTTACAAAATGCCAAGCCTACAGGTAAGTTTTCAGATAATTTTGAAGAGGATAGTGAAGATAGTGAGTGTGATTATGTCGTCACATATTCACAAGAAGTTGAAGGACCGGCCGGTCATGGAACAGTAGTAGATCATGAAGGTGTAGTTGAAGGACATGAAAGCATAGATGATACAGAAGAAACAGTTGTAGAAGTTTCGGAAGAAATAACAGTTACAGAAGAACATGCTGAAGCCCTGGCACCATCATCACATTCTGAGGACACAGATGTGGGTGCATGTAGTCCTGATAAGGATAAAGGAGCTGAAGCAGATGCTGATACTGATGAGAAGGATACAGAGGGCAAGGAGGAAGAAGTTACTTTACCTGAGGAGGTTAGATGCGCAGAGCCACCAAGAGCACTGTCTCCAGTGAAGCCGAAGAAACCACCGAAACCATCTCCTAGGAAGTCTACTAGGGTTAAGAAGAAACCAGATTGGTATGGAAAGGTTGTAAGTAAGCAACAGACAGTCACTCAAGAAGAAGCAGCTCAAGAGAATTGCCAATTGAAGGAGTTACTTCAGGAGCAGGCTGCACTTACTGCAAAGTTACTGCAAACAGTTTTAAAATGAATAACTTTGTGTTTTTTAGCCATTTGTATATTTATGTTTTTATTGAATTAGATTTGCATTTAAATGCTCAGGTATCTTTTGTATTATATTGAATGTGTATTACTGGATACCAGTTTGCATTTCATGATCACTATAGTATTTGTGATTTGAATTTCTTTGGAATTGTGTTATTAGGTGGAATGAATGCTTGCACCAGAGATAATTTCAGTTCTTGAAGTACATTTTGATAAGCATATTGATATTTGAATTGTAAGATTTGAATAAAGTATATATCATGATGCTTAGTTTCATTGGTTTTATGTTGCCATGTATTGGTAGAAATAGTGTTTCTTGTTTCATTTTAGTGAACTATTAATATCACTTCTGATTTTTTTCAGGAGGGGAGGAGAATAGCAGAAATTGGAATATTTTTGTTAATTTCTGCATATATGTTTTAGTTTAGAAAGTATTTGATACTTATAATGTTTTTCTTTACAGAAATGAGAAGATCAGATTGGAGTTCAAGTAATTTCATATTGTCTATAGTATATATATTTTGTATTGTATAGTGTATTCTGGATAAGAATGCTTGAGTTATACAAACATAGTTTTCCTTAATGTTTTCCTTTCAGGTATTCTTTAGTTAGAATGTTTGAAATAGTTTAACATTAATCTACTTTTGTATTTTGATATTGCAGGAACCATAACCATTTCTTGAATTGTTGAATTTAGATGTACATTGTGATTTGCTGTTTGTTTGATTGATAGCAAGACATGTTTACCTGAATTTGTATTGGATTGTGTGGAATGGTTTTTGGTATTCTGTGGTTCAGGATCTGAAGTGTTTGATTATTGGTCTTCTGTATTTGTTTTTAGTTTGGTAGTATATTGTGGTTTTTTGAAGTCGTGTCGACTTTAAGGAAGAGGGGGAGAGTGTGACTACCGCATGGTACGGTCAGTGTTTTATTTATTCCGGAAGAGGTATTCCGCGGGTTCAATGAACAATTATCAGTCCGTAAGTTATCTATGAAGAAGAAGGATCTTATCTGAGAAATCTGCTTTGAATATCGTAAGTTTTTGTTGTTTGTTCTTGATGAAGGGTTGGAACTAATTTAGAAGTATTGGTCTTTATTCGTGTTCATTAATTCGGTATGACATTCGGTATTTATACGTATTCTAGTCGTTCGAAGATCTTAGTTATTTCTATTCGACTACTCTTTTTGGCGCCATTTACAAATCGTTACTTTTCCTTTATTCGGCTGTCACGAATGGTTTAATTCTATTGTTCACAATTAACTTAATATGTTTCTATAACAACCCGTTCACGTTTCAGGCACTTCACATTGTTATAAGCACCAGGACAGAGTGAGAGGCCATTGTTGTTGCGAGAGTTGTTGCGCCTTGCGCGATGGTAAGTTACATTTGTCATTTGGAAGAGTCCATTATATTTTATGTAAAGTTGTAAATATAGGCAAACAGTAACCAGATCAGAGGACTTCATTATCTTGTAATATTGTTGTTACAAGCAGATTATATTGTATGTTTTAATACTTATTATTATTGTTAGCATGTTAAAGGTTTATGCTCATGACGTCATTATATATACATGTATGTTTACAGATCATTTGATTATAAACATAACTATTGGTAAAAGGATTTCTCCTTTATATTTATTACAGACGGTGTGTTCACCACGTGACGTCTCTGAGGATTGATAGTATTGGACCTTGTACATGATATAAATAAAGTATTAGTAAACCATACTGCCTTTGGTCCACATCATCCCTAGACCACCCATAAGGAGCAAGGTTTTACATTTGGCGCCCAACGTGGTTTCTGTGACTGTATATGCTCAGAGTTCGACCCCCAGTCGTTCTCATACCCATATGGAAATTCGGGACGAATTTCAAGTTGTCGGGGGAATATGTCACAGTGTGTAGGTTTATCATCACTTGTACGGCCTCGCTGTACAAGCGCGCTTTTATGGCGACGTGGTAGAGTGCATGACTGCGAACCTGGCGACCCGGGTTCAAACCCGGGTCGGAGCGAGTGTTTCTTTATAAGAACACCCGGCTACAAAAACTCAAACATTCATTTTTTAAGAAACTTAAACACAGTCTGAGGTCAAGGTCACAGGGGTCAACATTGTCAATTGATGGAAAGGTATTGTCCCAAGAGATATATGCTGCAAGTATGAAAGCTGTAGGTGGGCAGGTATATCAGTTCTGAAAACTAAACACACACTTTGAAACGCAGTCTGAAGTCAAGGTCAATGTAACAGGGGTAAAACATTTCGGATTGATGGAGATAGCGGTTTTGTCTCAAGGTTAGCGTGTTGCAAGAATTGTGTATAATAATATTTATGTAGAGGAACAAATAAAAGATAACAAATGAAAAGGTAAACAATGTAAGGCAGTTTAATAGTGGTATAATAACAGGAAACATGGTTGTTGATTTTGATTTACTTTTTACTGTTAATTACATAGAATTAGTGTAATGGGTTTTCACTTGCTATTTTCTGTATAATGTCACAGTTACCACTTACAGTCAATCTAGTATTAACCCATTACCCCATAAATACGCCTTTTTACGCCTTAAATTTACTCCTCCACTGAAGAAAATAGTTCAAATTTATACAGTAATAAATATTTACCATTAGAAATATAGCAGATGGTATATCTTAAAGCAGGTTGAAAGTAAAGCAGAATGCGCCTTATGGCGCATTCTGCTTTACTTTCAACCTGCTTTAAGTGGTCATTTGTCTTCAAAACTAGATACAGGCTACGGGGTAATGGGTTAAGTACATAGAATTAGTGTACAGGTTATTAAAATAATAAACAGTTTTTCACTTGCTATTTTCTGTATAACGTCACAGTTACCACTTACAGTCAATCTAGTATTAAACAAGCAATAGTTGAAGTAGCATTTACAACATTAAATACAGGTGATCACTTAAAGCAGGTTGAAAGTAAAGCAGAATGTGCCTTAAGGCACATTCTGCTTTACTTTCAGCCTGCTTTAAACTACCATCTACTAGGCTATAAAAATATTTGTTATGGTAATTGTTCATGAGGGTATAAACTGGAACTACTTTCATCAGCGGAGGAATAAATTAAATACGCTAAAAGTCGCTTCTATGGGGGAAAGGGTTAATGACGAAAAATGTTCTATAGGATCTTTCTGCATTACTTTAACCAGCATTAAACATCCCCATGTATTTAAGATTCTTTTGAATGATCGCTTAATACAAGATTGAGTGCGTTCAAATTTGTCAAAGTGCATGTTCAATATTGATTTGTTTGTCAATGTCTGTTTCTGCCATCTATGGGCTAATTTGACACCTAAGAGAGAGGAGAGTGGATATAGAAAAAACCGGGCACAATGCCCTACTCTCATTATTGACAGAGTTCTCTGCTTCTTTCAGATGCCCAGTTTAAAGCACTAATATATCAGACCTTAGTTTATAGTCTCATCCCAAGGACTCAGTCCGACCTCAAACTCATAACCTGTGGTATCGTAGTAGAGCATGTTACCATAATACCACATCCAACGGTAAGTGCATCTTCAATATCTCTCTGTATTGTACAAAAACATGATACACGTATTGTCCATAGGTAATCTCATACCACATTAATTTGGAGAAAAAATATTTAACTCCAAAACAAAGAGTCATTTGAAGATACAAACAAGAGATGTACTCATATACATGTACATAATTATGTAGATATATCTTGCTTTAACCCATTTCCCCATAGCCAGCTTCAAGTTTTTAACATAGGTGACCGCTTAAAGCAGGTGCATTCTGCTTTGCTTTCACCCTGCTTTAAACTACCATCTCCTAGGATATTTAATATATTTCTTATGCAGTATATTCATGAGTGTATAAATTGGAACTATTTACTTCAGGAAATAAATTGGAGGCGTAACAAGGCATGTTTATGGAGTAATGGGGTAAATGACTATTACTGTAAATGAACACTTTTTGAAAACTGTGTAGACTTGGATCAGATAGCTTCTGAAGGAGCTGTCTTATCAGAATACAACAATGTTAATTGTTCTTATTACACTCCTAGTACCATAGTAAATTTTATTAACCGACAGTTTTCAGAAATGGACAGTCCACTTCATCACTGGCAACTAATTGGTGAGAACTGGTATTTACTGCACACAACAATCACGCAATGGATTGGGCTTAACCAAAGATATTGGACATAGAGAGCGACTAGCAAATGAGGCAAATCCAGGAGGCAATAGACCTCCGATCAAACCCAAAGGCGATGAGCTGGGACCAGCTAAGACAGATCTACAACCCTGTAAATCCCTGTTCCTGTAGATCAGTTGCCAGTGATGAAGCAAACAGTCCACTTCAAGCAACTGAAAGGGTAAATAAAATTGACTTATTGCAGTGTAATAAGAACTTGCTAACTGAGCATTCTACCTGCCCAGTAATCAAGGTGTACACTGTTTTCAAAGGAGAAGTCTATTCTTCAAAAGTACACGGTTTGTGAAGGAAGCATGTACATGTCACAAGGAGCTGATTCAAGACAAAAGTAATGCAGAGATTCTCCTCAACTTTTATTCATGTATCAGCTGTCATCTTTATAAAAGGTCCCCACTACATGCACATGACTTTTTGTACACTGTATATTCTTTTAAGCCTTTACTCCATAGCCTGTTTCTATGTGACCACTTAAAGCAGGTTGAAAGTAAAGCAGAATGTGCCTTAAGGCACATTCTGCTTTACTTTCAGCCTGCTTTAAGCTATCATCTGCTAGGATTTAGAAAAAAAATCTGATGGTTCATTTTCAAGACTGTATAAATGGGAACTCTTTTCTTTAGTGGATGAATAAATCAAATGTGCTAAAAGGGGCTTCTATGAGGGAAAGAGTTAAAGTTATCCCAACTAAAGTGTTCAACTCAATGTAAATTACAACAGAACTTTAACATGAAACAATAACAATAACTAGTCAAAACTTCTGTAACCCTTATATTGACATACCTGCGGAACTCCAAATACGGTGGATATTTCAAATACAATACCAACTTTCTTATTTCTCCACCAAACCCTATGCTGTGGCTACTCATTAGAATCATCTTAGAATAATATTGGGTTTAGAGGCCAGGGGACATTTAAAGAGTAAATTTTGAAAATGATCAGTATATATAGGATCTGTCATAAGTCGATGTTTAAGACAAGCTGATCTCAAACGAGTCTAGATCTGAAATATTATTAAGCGAGCCTTGGCGAGCTTAATAACTTTTCTATTCTAGACGAGTTTGAGAACAACTTGTCTTAAACATTGATGAGTGACAGATTCTTTTTCTCACATTACCAACGATTTAAGCTATTTTCAAAGCAATACGCATTTTTTTGGAACGTCAAAACGCCGTTATAGTGACGTCATCAAAGTGATCTTACACATGTTGGAGATAAGGATATTGGTCATCATTGTTCGCTTAAGAAAACAGGGGTAGTTATGTGAGAAACATTGACTCTTTCCTGGAGCCCTGTGTATGTAATTCACCTTCTGACTCTCTATTACAATCAAACCCTGACAACTCAAACTTGCTTAAGTTGAACTTACCCATATTTCTAAGTTAAAACTAGACTTAGCCACATTTTAACTTCGAAATACGGGTATCTTCCAATTAAGCAAGCTCCAATTATTGAATTAAACTACCACTCCCACTGAACCAATTACCCCCAATCCTGTTTCTAGCTTTCAAAAAAGATGATCACTTAAAGCAGGTTGAAAGTAAAGAAGAATGTGCCTTAAGGCACGTTCTGCTTTACTTTCAGCCTGCTTTAAGCTATTATCTGCTTGGATATTGAAAATAATTCTTATGGTGCATATTCATGACTGTACAAAGTGGAACAATTTTCTTCAGTGGAGGAATAAAGTAGAGGCGTTAAAAGGCACATTTATGGGGAAAAGGGTTATGGAGTTAACAAGGTTTGACTGCACTAACTTCCTCATGGCTCAACCAAACCCTCTTTCATGACTTCTCCTCACAAAATAAAATTTTATTAACTCTTCTCCTGTCATTATCGTATATTAATGTTTTTTTTATAACAAGAGCCCCATGGGGCATAATTCGCTCACCTGAGAATAACTGACAAAATGGAGATAATTATTTATGTCCAGGTAGGGGTCATTTTTTACCCGAGGGGCATAATTTGAATAATCTTGTAAGAGGACCTGTAGATAATGCTATGTGCCAAATATCTAAGATCAGGGTAGAAGGGTTTTAGACAAGAAGATTTGTAAGTTTCCATTGAAAAAAATCTATTTTTAACTCCTGTGACCTACATATGCAACAAACTGAAACCAATTGAACAAAATAGGTAAAGGATATCTAGAAGTGTCACCATGCTGAATATCAAAGCTCTGGCCATATTAGTTTCAGAGAAGAAGACGTTTGAAAATTTCAATATATAACTCTATGTAAAACTGTGACCCCCGGGGCGGGGCCAATTTTGACTCAAGGGGCATAATTTGAACAAACCTGATAGAGGACCTGTTTTGGATGCTATGTGTCAAATATCTAAGCTAAGGCCCTTGTAGTTTCAGAGAAGTAGATTTTTTAAGGTTTCATTGAAAAAAATCTATTTTTAGCTCCTGTGACCTAGTTATGCAACCGACCAGAACCATTTGAACAATTTTGGTATAGGACATCTAGAAGTGTAACCATGCCAAATATCAAGGCTCTGGCCATATTAGTTCCAGAGAAGAAGACGTTTGAAAATTTCACTATATAACTCTATGTAAAGCTGTGACCCCCGGGGCGGGGCCAATTTTGACCCCAGGGGCATAATTTGAACAAACATGATAGAGGACCTATAGATGATGCATTGTGCCAAATATCTAAGCTCTGGACCTTGTAGTTTCAGACAAGAAGATTTTTTAAGATTTCCTTATTTTTTCACTTTGGTTGCCATGGCAACCAGAGTTCTTCATTGTTTTTAATTCTTTGAACAAATTTGAAAGAGCTTGACCCAAGGAACATTCCTGTAAAGTTTGGTTGAAATCTGTGAAGGGGTATAGGAGGAGATGTCATTTGAAGCAATTGTTAACGACGACGGACGACGACGGACACAGGGCCATCCCAATAGCTCACCTTGAGCCTTTGGCTCAGGTGAGCTAAAAACAGTGTAGACCCAGATCAGACAGCTCCGTCATCTGATCAGGGTCTGCACTGTTTTCTGATAGGTTCTGTTTGAAATGAGACTGCACATTTTCCTTTGGAACTTTTCCTTATTTTATTAGCAAATGTAATGTATGTAGTTCAAATGTTAAACATTTCATAGTGGGTGGAGTTATATATATAAAATATTCAGCAGGAAGAAAGGTTAAGCCAAAATGGAGAACAATGTTGAATATACTCCTCTTTTCTTGATCCCAACTACAGTGGAGAATCTGTTATTCTTTCCCAATAAACGCGTTTACGCTAAAACTATTATTTGCAGTGCAAACAGTTTGGAGCCAGATCAGACGCCGGGTAACCCCGCGTCTGATCAGGCTCCAGACTGTTTGCCACCAAGATAAAAAAGAATTATCAGAATTTTCCAAAAGTTGTTCCTTTCTACGTTTTAGTGCTTTGCGTTTGCGTACGTTTGTGTTTAAACGGGAAAGAATAACAGATTCTCCACTGTATCAATGTTCTATGGTAAGTAACAGTGTAAGTACAGTAAAACCTCTCTATCACGATCACTAAAAAGAAGGCTTATTGTTTGTAAAAATCACAGGTGACAGCTTAAAGCAAGGTGAATGTAAAACAGAAACCTATAGGAGCTTTCTGTTTTATATTCACCTTGCTGTATGCAGCCACCTGCCTTAGTCTATTTCTTGCTTCGAAAACAGGTTACCACTTAAAGCAGGTTGAAAGTAAAGCAGAGTGTGCCTTAAGGCACATTCTGCTTCACTTTCAGCCTGCTTTAAGCTACCATCTTCTAGGATATGGAAAATATTTCTTTTGGTGCATATTCTTTGCTGTATAAACTGGAACTTTTTTCTTCAGTGGAGGAATAAGTAAGAGGCGTAAAAAGGCATTTTTAAGGGGTAATGGGTTAAACAGATTTTAGTGGTCATAATAGGGAGGTTTTACTGTAAAATAAAAGCATATTCAATCATTGCAAACATAAAAGAGCCTCATAAGTAACATAGCTGAAGCATACTACTTGTAGCTCAACTAGATCAAGTCAATAATTATCAAACCATGTAGACACAGTCAACACTCATGGCAAAGCTTCTGATCCAGATCTGGGGCCCGTTTCATAAAACTTTGTACGACAAATGTTGTCGTAAGTCAGATTATAAAAGTCTCAATTATTATGTATTTCTCAATCTAATCCTGTATTGTGAAATCTCTTTGGAATCGTCTTTTCAAGATGATTCCAAAGAGATTTCATTATTATGTATTTTCCATCTAATCCTGTATTATGAAATCTCTTTGGAATCGTCTTGAAAAGACGATTCCAAAGAGATGTCACAATACAGGATTAAATAGAGAAATCAGAAATTAATTGTATTTTAAAGTTTCGACTTACAACAACATTTGTCGTACGAAGTTTTATGAAATGGGTCCCTGAACTGTTTAAAATCAGGCATGTTTGTCCCAAATACTTAGGTAATTATGTTATACTACTTGTATTCCACATCATTTTTGCAGAAAGTTCATAATTAGTTTTCCAAGTTTTGTCTATACACACACTGTTCATGACGTATTGGTATTCTGTCAGAACTGATACAGCCCTGATTGTCTGTTAAAGACTTTTGCCACTTTCCAAATGCTAGGCCTGTCCATTGGGTCAAACTGCCATGATTGTCTCATAATCCATTCCACATCCCCAATAAGTTCAGGGGTTTTCTGGATAGTTGGTGTGAGGCCCCTGATCCCTACTTGCTTCTGGAGCTGTGCATAGCCTAGTTTATAGAATGGCTCAGCTTCATATATGATCTCATACACAATGAGAGCTAGAGAGTATATGTCAGCCTTCCTCATTGATCTTGCTGACATGATTTCTCCCCGCAGCACTTCCGGTGCGGAATATCTCGGTGTCCCAATATTGCGTACCTGCTCATCAGTACATGTAGATGATTCCGAATTTGACTTGATCATGCTCAGACCAAAGTCAGTGATCTTGGCAATACAGGTTTTACCAGCTTCATAGTCCAGCAGAATGTTCTGAGATTTCAAGTCACAGTGAGAAATACTGTAATCATGCAGATACGTCAGTCCACAGCAGACTTGTTGAATTATGTCGAGTCGTTCATCTTCAGAGAAGTCGATATCTTGACGCATGTGTAGGGCTTCAAACAGGCTGGTTTGCATGTACTCCATGACTATGCAGAGATTTGGTGTGGTGAGACATGCACCAATGAACTTTACGATGTATGGATTATCCAGCTGGCAGAATGTCATTACTTCCTTTGTGAAGTCTTCAAGCCTCCTCTTAGATACCCTCTGCACTCTGAGCTTCTTCACTGCCACCACTGAGCCTTTCCACTTGGCAAAGTGCACGTCACCGAACCCACCCTGACCTAGCTTACGTCCCAGCTCTATATCCCTAAACTGTATCTCTTTTCCTTTGTAGTCAGCCAGCAATGACCTGGAGGTCTGTATCTTGGACACCTTTTTCTTCTCTCTCAAGGTTAGCTCTTCTAATTGCCTGTTAAGAAAGCCAGCAGCCAGATCCATTTCCCAGTCAGCAAACCCCTGCTTAGCCATGTCAAGATCAATCTGAAATAGTATCAAGCAGGGCTCCAGATAAGAGGGAGTATTCTGAATAAATCCAACATTTTCTAACTCATACAGCACCAAATCTTATGGTGTTACTTCTCATTAGAATCGTCTCTTTGAGACGATTCTAATGAGAAGTGACACCATAGGGTTTAAAGCAGAAATAAAGATTTTAGTTTTTGAAATACCCCCTTTATCTGGAGCCCTGTTATCAAGGATCATTCTCTTTACTCCATAGATACACATTTTCATGCATTTAATTTATTCATCCACCAAGGAAAATAGTTCATAGAGTTAAGAATGTGAAACATTAGAAATATTTTCTATATCCTAGCAGATGGAAGCTTAAAGCAGACTGAAGGTAAAGCAGAATTTGCATTAAGGCATTTACTTTCAACCTGCTTTGAGTTGTCACCTGTCTTCATAACTAGAAACCGGCTGTGGGTAAAGGGTTAAACTTTAGCTGATACAATACTGAATTTTCAAACATACTCTTCCATTTTCAATGACTCTCATTACCTCATAGCTTGTTTCTAGTATTGAAGATAGTTATTATTATTATTATTTATTATTATTATTATTATTATACCAGATTTATATAGCGCTCTTTTCACACAGGGATTGTGCGTTCAAAAGCGCTTTACATGAAATAACACATATGTACCTATAAATCGTGAAAAGACAAAATAACTACAATTAGATCTGAAATAAAACATGAATAAACATATAAAAGACAGTCCCCCAAAACGGCGATCACATTACCCCCATCAATCAGCAATGAACCGACCGGCTAAGTATTGCCGACTGATATAAATAATGGTAGAGCGCCAAATGCAGGCCATCGACAAAACACAAATAACTATTATTAGATCTAAAATAAATAAGAATAAACATACAAAAGACAGCCCCCAAAACGGCAATCACACTACCCCTATCAATCAGCAATGAACCAACCGGCTAAAGATTGCCGACCAATAGAAATAATAGCAGAGCGCCCAATGCAGGCCATCTAATGTAACATAACTAGGAATAATAGCATGCGACCATAACTAAAAACTCTATAGAAGATCAATAACATTATTAAAAATAGTGAAAGCTGTCCACGAGTTGTACCACAGACCATGCCAGCTGGTTTCAAAAGAGATCAGAGTTGTATCCCTACCATCAAAGATCCACCAGACAGGCATTGGTCAACAGTACAACCCCAGAACTAAAAATTAGACCCATAACATATACAGAATGAACACAGCCCTAGGGTAGCAGTCATCTACCCTCTCCACCCCACACCCGCGGGACCTACATGTTGACCACTTAAAGCAGGTTGAAAGTAAAGCAAAATGCGCCTTAAGACCATTTGTCATAATACATGTATAGAAAATATTTCTTATGATACATATCCATGACTGTATAAATTGGAACTATTTTCTTCTGTGGAGGAATTAATTAAGGCATAAAAAGGAGTATTTATGGGGTAATGGGTTAAGGGTTTATACATCTAAATGTATTATAATGCAGAACTTGATTAGCTGATCTGGGTTTAGCCCATTACATGTACGCCATAAATACTTTAATTTGTTATTCTACACTAACAAAATAGACAGGTGTTCCTCGGAACATGTGTGTCACCTGCCAGCATGCATCAGTCAAACATTATCTTTTCCATAGAAGAAATTTCATTTCAATTTAAAAGATCTTCAACAGAAGATATTAATAAGAAATCTGCTTGAAAAGGGAGATAAGTCTCACAATATTGATGCAAGAGTTATGATCCTTGTGCAATACACTTCCACTTTCAAGCTCTTTCCATAAATGTAGTTTCATCTTAAAAGCTTCAGTAGAACAGGGGTTGTGAAGCGTGACGCAAAAAAAATGACTGACAGACATACAGATGGACGGACGGACAGACGCCGGAAAAGTGATCATTAAGTGTCACCTCTGCCTACAGCAGGTGACACTACAAAAAGTAGTCCCCATCTAGGAAGAACAAAAGGTAGCTTAAAGCAGGTTGTATGTAGCATTCCACTTTACTTTTGAAAGTTTCAATCTGCTTTAAGTGGTTACCATCTTGTCTAGGTCAAGGGTATAATACAGTACTTTTATTATGTTGCTTTACTGAAAGTGATAGAGGTCCAACTATACATAGTAGCGCAAACTATCACCAATAGTATAGACAGGGCTCCAGATAAGAGGGAGTAAAATGAACATATCAAACATTTTTCGCTCATTTTTGCACCAAATCCTATGATGTTACTACTCATTAGAATCGTCTCTTCGAGACGATTCTAATGAGTAGTGACATCATAGGGTTTAAAGCAGAAATAAAGATTTTAGTTTTTGAAATACTCCCCTTATCTGGAGCCCTGGTAAAGATAGTTTGATTGTGCAATCGATAGTAGACCATTGTGACTTCAGCTATTGCAACAAGTTGATAAACTTTCTACAATCGTGCCAAACCTAATAAAGAATTGTGGTTGTAATAAATAGGTTTTACTATAGTATACTAACTACCTAATAGGTAGTTAGTATACTATAGTAAAACCTCTTTATTACGACCACAAAAAAGAAGGCTAATTGGTTGTATAAAAGACAGATTACAGCTTAAAGCAAGGTGACAGTAAAACAGAAAGCTCTGGCGGTTTAAGCACTCACCTGTGTCAAGCACCTAATAATTAACACAATTAAGTGGTTGTAATAGAGAGATTTTACTGTAACTTCCTAATCAGGGGCCCGTTTCATAAAACTTCTTACGACAAATGTTGTTGTAAGTCAGATTATAAAAGTATCAATTATTATTTATTTCTTCATCTAATCCTGTCTTGTGACATCTTTTTGGAATCGTCTTAAAAAGACGATTCCAAAAAGTGGTCACAAGACAGGATTAGATAGAGAAATCACAGAATAAATGTATTTTAAAGTTTTGACTTACAACAACATTTGTCGTAAGAAATTTTATGAAATGGGCCCAAGGAGTTCTGTGAATGATTTGACTATACTTACATGTGGGTAGTCTACAATATCTTTAATCATTTTCTGCACATTCTCAGTCTGTTTGCTGACTCTAGAACTAGGCCTGCTTCCTTTGGGCTGTCCAACTCGCCCAAGATCTCGATTGAGAGCATTGTCTACATAATACTGTGGTGATAATGATCGAGCTACTGCTGGTGATGATACAACAAAGCTTCCTACAGGTTTTCCTACACGGCCAAGCCGTCTGTTCATGGGATTGTCTGTGTATACTCTAACATCACTCGAGTCGCTGTACGTGTCATTCTTGGAATGACCAGAAGAGGAGTTTCCCTTAGAGACAGGCATACTTCCGATAGGCTTACCCACACGACCAAGTTTTCTGTTAGCCGCATTGTCAGCATACGTTTTGTCTGTGCAGTCATTACTAGGACTACTGGGTGGATTGTCTGTGTATGATTTCTCCCTGGTGTTTCCACTGCTAGAACTTCCCTTAGAGACCGGCATACTTCCCATTGGCTGACCAGCACGGCCAAGTCTTCTGTTGGTTGGGTTGTCAGCATAGGTTTTCTCCCTGGTATAATCACTACTAGAACTTCTCGATGAATAGTTGTCAACAGTTTTTGAGCTGGATTTACTGTATCCACTGCCAGAACTTTCCTTAGAGGCAACAATAGTTCCCATGAATGCCGATATTGGCTCACCAGCACGGCCAAGTCTTCTGTTAGACGCGTTGTCAACATACGTTTTCTCTCTAACATAGCCACTACTAGGACTGTCATACGAATAGTCATCATATTCCGCCACCCTAACATAGCCACTCAGACTCTTAGGACTGTCGTATGAATAGTCGGCATATGTTTTCTCCCTTGTATATCCACTGCTAGAACTCCCCTTAGAGACAGGCTTACTTCCCATAGGTTCACCAGCACGGCCAAGTCTTCTGTTGGATGCATTGTCTGCATATGTTCTGGAGCTTGAAGTGGAGCTGGGGCTTGTTTCAGATGAATAGTAACCACTGGAATCATGACCACTGAATCCATAAGACTTGCCGCTGGTGGCATGACTAGATCTACTGCTGCTGGAGCTGCCCCCGCCACTAGACATCACCATACTACCAACAGGCATACCAACACGCCCAGCGCTCCTGTTATAAGCATTATCTACGTAGCTCCTCGGCATCTTCACTTCTTCCTCTTACACTACAGTCTGAAATTAGAGAAATACAAACTACCAGTACCAATCACCTTCAGAGAATATTAACCCTTTTACCCCATAGGTTTCTAGTTTTGATAAGAGGTACTACTTAACACATTCAACCCTAGCGACGAGTATACTCCTCATTTACAAACAGTGTACCTATGACGATTACACTTGTCCTATGCAAACAGTTTAGACCCTGATCAGAGGGCTCCTTAAGGAGCCCTCTGATCAGGGTCTACACTGTCATTTTGAAATGTATTGTTAAAATCAACCCTAAATAGTCAAAAATGGACTTGACTTTGTTTGAAATTGGAATTGTCCATCAAAAGTTTCAGGGGTGAATGAGGTTAAAAGCAAAGCAGAATGCACCTTAATGCGCCTTAAGGTGCATTCTGCTTCACTTTCAACCTGCTTTAAGCATGACCTGCTTCTAGTTTGCAGGACAGGTGACTACTTAAAGCAGGTTTAAGGAAAACAGAATGCACCTTAAGGCACATTCTGCTTTACTTCAGCCTGCTTTAAGCTACCAACTGCTAGAATATTGAAAATATTCCTTATGATGCATATTCATGACTGTATAAATTGGAATTATTTTCTCAGAGGAGGAATAAACAATGCGCTAAAGAGCACTTCTATGGGGGATAAGGGTTAAAGTTTGCAAATTGCAGGTTACAGACAGTCTGTAGCAGTTGTGGTTGTCCCATACAACCTAACCCAGGAATCCAGATGAGGCAGGGACAGTTGATCTAATACAGAAAAACCTCTCTATTACGGCCACCGAATTGTGTTAAATATTAGATGTTTAGGACAGGTGACTGCTTAAAGCGAGGTGAAAGTAAAACAGAAAGCTCCTATAGGAGCTTTCTGTTTCACTGTCACCTTGCTTTAAGCTGTCACCTGTCTTTTATACAATAAACTAGAGCTATCACTAAAGGTGATAAATACCCCACTCCAACTGACCTATCACAAAAACAGCACAATGGCATGTAGAAAGAATAATACATGCATATTAAGGAACTAAATTTCAAGTTGAAAAGGGGCATAATTATGTCAAATTTTATGCAAGAGTTGTCACACTTGAAGAAAAGTCTCACAATACAACACTAATAATGTGTAACATGTTTGAAGACAATATCATTAATAGTTTTCAAGAAAATGGCATGTTCCAAGAAAATAGAACAAAATTTCAAGTTAAAAAGGGGCATAATTCTGTCATTTGTTGGCAAGAGTTATGTAACTTCAAGTAGAGTCTGCAAACACCCCACTTATATTGTGTACTAAGTTTGAGGCAATGTCATAAATAGTTTTCAAGAAAATGACATGTCCAAAGAATAAATGCATATTAAGGAACAAAATTTCAAGTTATAAAGGGGCATAATTCGGTCAAATTGTGTGCAACAGTTGTCAAAACTTAATGAAAAGTCTCACACTACACCTCTTATAATGTGTACTAAGTTTGAAGACAATATCATGAAAAGTATTCAAGAAAATGGCATGTTCAAAGAAAAAAATCTCAATTAAGAGACAAAAAAATCAAGTTAAAAAGGGGCATAATTCTTTCAAATTTGGTGCAAGAGTTATGAAACCTGTCAATGAGTGTCCCCAAATAACATCGATAATGTATACCAAGTTTGACGATGGTATCATAAACAGTTTTCAAGAAAAAGGCAAATGTCCCGGAAAAATGCGACGGACGGAAGGATGGACGGACAACGTGATTCCTATATAGCCCCTCACCACCGGTGGTGGTGAAGTGGGGGCATAATTAATCTTCTTTTTAGTAATCATTATAGAGAGGTTTTACTGTATAGTATCCCTCTATAAGGGGAGTATTTCAAAAACTAAAACCTGTATTCTGCACCAAGCCCTATGGTGTTACTACTCTTTAGAATTATATCAAAAGACAATTTTAATGAATATCCTCATACGACATAGGGTTTGGTGAAGAAATATAAGAACAAGGGCCACCATGGCCCTAAATCGCTCACCTGGTACACCATGTAAACTTAACCTATAGTGCCCAGATTATGACTGGACATGACCCACAATCAATCTTTAGAGTGTTAACAGATTTTTCTATAATTTGACCTAGTGACCTAGTTTTTGACCAGACACAATCCACATTTGATTTTCACCTAGATTTGATGTAGGCAAACATTCTGAAAATATTTCATTCAGATCTAACAAGATTTGTAGCCTCTAGAGGGTTAACACTGTTTTTCTTTGATTTTACCTAGTGACCTAGTTTTTGACCTGACATGACCCATATTCGAACTTGACCTAGATATCAATTGGGCCAACATTCTAACCAAGTTGAATTAAAATCTAATTAGATTTGTAGCCTTTAGAGTGTTAACAAAGTTTTTCTAAGATTTGACCTAGTGACCTAATTTTAGACCTGACATGACCCACATTCGAACTTAACATAGATATCAATGAGGCTAACATTCTGACCAAGTTTCATTAAGATCTATTGAGATTTGTAGCCTCTAGAGTGTTAATAAGGTTTTTCTATGATTTGACCTAGTGACCTAGTTTTTGACCGGACATAACCCACATTCAAACTTAACCTAGATATCAATGAGGCAAACATTTTGACCAAGTTTCATTTAGATCCATTGAAATTTGTAGCCTCTAGAGTGTTAACAAGGTTTTTCTATGATTTGACCTAGTGACCTAGTTTTTGACCGGACATGACCCACATTTGAACTTGACCTAAGTATCAATAAGGCAAACATTCTGACCAAGTTTCAATAAGTTCCATTGAGATTTGTAGCCTCTAGAGTGTTAATATGGTTTTTCTATGATTTGACCTAGTGACCTAGTTTTCGACCGGACATGACCCACATTCGAACTTGACCTAGATATTAATGAGGCAAATAGTCTGACCAAGTTTCATGAAAATCCAAAGACATTTGTAGTCTCTAGAGTGTTAACAAGGTTTTTCTATGATTTGACCTAGTGACCTAGTTTTTGACCAAACATAACCCACATTCGAACTTGACCTAGATATCAAAGAGGCATACATTTTGATGAAATTTCATAAAGATCCATTGAGATTTGTAGCCTCTAGAGTGTTAACAATGTTTTTCTATGATTTGACCTAGTGACCTAGTTTTTGACCGGACATAACCCACATTCAAACTTGACCTAGATTTCATCAAGACAAACATTGTCATGAAGTTTCATGAAGATCGGATGAAATTTGTAGGCGCTAGAGTGTTAATGAACAATTGTGGACGGACGGACGGACAGACAGAGATCCTAAAAGCTCACCTTGGTACTTCGTGCCAGGTGAGCTAAAAACTATTTCAACTAAAACTATCACTAACAGTGATGTATCCCCTCACCAGCACATTGATACATAACAAAGGAAGCCATGATTTATTAAAATTACGGAAAGGGAGATAATTCAAGAATGAAGACACAAGTAATAACCAAAATTGCAGGTTTACAGCAGATGTAAAGTGCTTGTGTGGCGGCTGTAAAAAGTCGCCCCGTACTTCATTCTCAGTGTTGTTATACTTTCTGGTCCTTTGGAATCATTGATTTCAGCGCATTTACAGTTGGAAGTTGAATTCCGCTTAAGCCGGTGCTAGGGGGCGTGAGCACTGTTGCACATTTCAGTATTGCTCATGAACAGACTCAATTAAACCGAGTCTGCAATTTTCAGTATTTGCTTTGTTTTCTGTGCTTTCAAAGGACCTCCTCTTAATCAGATTTACAATGCCAGATGGTGCTCAACAATACAACAAAATTTAAAACAATTGTGGTTGGACATGGCAGAATAAAGCTGCGGATACTATTTCATTTGTTAAAATAACAAATGTACTAAAAGGGAGTTAATTCAAATGATGATAAAAAATACCGCAACATTTAAAAAAGCTCTGTTGAGGCATGACAGAGTAAAGCTCAGGCTTTGATTTCCTATTTTAAAATTATGAGAAGGGAGATTATTGCACAACTTCAGATGGTGATCAAGTTCAGATCAACAATACTGCATGATTAAAACAAGAGCTGTCGGAGAACAGCAAAGCTCGCCTAATTAAACCTTTCTTAAATAGGTAACTATCAATAGAAAATGTATCAGTACATTGATATTCAAGCCACAGGGAACCTCCATTCCAAATATCAGCTTACTAATGCAAATATTGCATGTAGTATAAGTACATGTACATTCCAACACTTACTCCATAACTAACTTTGAAATTTCAGTCCCAAATCTCTAAGTCCACAACAGGTGAAATTTTGACTAAATTTAAACTTTTTTTTAAATTTTAACTACGCAGTATCAATGTTCAACCTACAGGGCAGCTCCATTCCAAATATCAGCTTCCTAATACAGTATAACCTCTGTCGATCGACACCTCTTTTGACCGGAAACCTCTGTTATCCGACGCTGCTGTTTGGTCCCGGCAGTTTCCCTATATATTTTATGTAACCTAACTCTCCCTTGATCGGATCCTCTGTTAACCGTTATCCGACATACCTTGGTGGACCAAAAAAGGGCAAATTAGAGGTTTTTCAAACCCCGTTATTCGACGGTATGCTGACCTTTGATCATTGACCGACTATACACGTGCAGGTGATAATGACACATATTGCTCGAATGGCCGTGTAAGTCAATATGTTTTGTTGAAACAATGAGTGAATAATGTGAGGGTTAATAAGATAACTTCAGCCAACGCGTGTAAGCAACCCATTCAGGGTCGCAGTGCCGAAAAGACCAACTCATCAATCCTTTCCAACAATAGCTAACCATTATTTCGTGTTCAAATTGAACACGTAACTGCCAATCGTCATCACCGTCAAGTTGTCAACATTTGAAGTAAGAAATATATATCTAATACGCCCTTCGCATAGGTTGAGTCTATAGTAATAATCGCAGGCGTAAAAATGTATGCTCAAGTTATATTGAGAGAAAATAAAAATATTCTCGCAATTTAAAGGTTTTGTTATTTTCCCGCTAGTTCGACATAACGAGAGAAGACTGTACTTGTATAAGATGTACAAACGAACGTGCCGGTGTTTTAGTCGATCCCTTAATATCTACATGTATGCGTGTTTTCTTCCGATTGTACACTGACAATACACGTTTATGCCTACTGTAGAAAGAACAATGGAAAAACCGTATAAGTCCGGAGCAGGGGACTCCTATTTTAAACTGGAAGAACCGTTACCTGACAAGGATATGCTGCAGTCATGCAAGCATATTTATTAAGTCACTCGGGATCGAGAAATTCGCCTCACAGCGACAATCTTTGGGTGTGTAAACTTGTGAACTTAGGCCTAATTCCGTTAACCGACAACCTCTCTTAACCGACTTACAAACATGGAACCGTGGGGTGTCGGATAACGGAGGTTATACTGTACAAATATTTCATGTTATTAGTGCATTACAACACTTACCCCAAAACTTTAACCATGAGAAATCAGCCGAAATACCTAAGTCCACAAAAGGTAAAATGTTTACTAAAATTAAACTTTTTTTTAAATTTTAACTACGCAACATCAATGTTCAACCCACAGGGCACCTCCATTCCAAATATCAGCTTCCTAATGCAAATATTTCATGAAGTATTAGTGCATTACAACACTTACCCCAAAACTTTAACCATGAAAAACCAAGGCTGACGCCGACACTGGGGTGATTCCATAAGCTCCCCCATTCTCCGAATACGCGAGCTAAAAAAGTTTAGTTGAAGGATGGCAGAGTAAATCTCCGGACAAAATCCATGCATTTAAATTACAAAAAGGGAAGATAATTAATTTAAGAACGAAACGACGAATAAAACCACAGTCACAGGTGCACAACTTCAGATGGTGATTAACAATACTGCATAGTTAACCATTTGAACCCTAGTCCCGCATATAGGCGTCCTTTTCAAACAGTGTACATGTGAATAGTATACTTGTCCTGTGCAAACAGTGAAGACCCAGATCAGAGGGCTCCGAAAGGAGCCCTCTGATCAGGGTCTTCACTGTTTGCCATAATGCCAAACATTGACAAAAACAACCCTTAAAAGTCAGAAATGGACTAGACTAAAATGGAAACTGGAATTGTCCATTTAAAGTTTCAGGGAGGAAAGAGTTAAACCAAAACGGATAATCAAAGATTACTAATAACACCTCAAAAAACTTAATATTGATGAGGATGCTGCCAAAGGTGGCTGAACCAAAAAAAAATCTATAGGTCAAGATCAAAGGTCAGGTTCATCAAACTGGTTCAATGCTGTGTTTGAGGTGCATGAGCATATGAAGCTTTGTTTCTGAAAGGACTACAGTCGTTATTCCAGAACAGACTTTTACACAAAACCTTAACATTGACCCTAGAGGTTAAGGTCACCAACTGAACTGATGTGCATCGTGGTCTACCTATTAAGGCACATCAGCAGTTTCTTGACTCTATTTGCAGTAGTTTACTCAGAACAGACTTTAAGTTATGAATATAGACTTTAACACAAAACCTTGATGTTGACCCCAGAGGTCAAGGTCAAAGGTCACTCAACTACCTTTTTAAAATGCTCAGCTGTACATATTAAGGGGCATCTATGACTTAAGTTTCATGGACCTAGTCCTTATTGTTGATGATATTCAGTCTGGACGCAGACACCAGGCACCCCCAATAATATTGCCAATTATAGTAACCATGGCAAGAAAACACTTTTCAGACATTGTTTTTACGCAAATTTAGCGCACAACCAAAAAGAAGTCAAATGACATAAAATAGGAGGTGCCAATTCCCTGTTCTGCCCATTACTTTCTCGCATGTGGTATAGATCTACTCATTACATTTGCAAATTGCTATTTAGAGCAGTATCTATTTAGCTTATCGAAATTCAAAATAATAATCAGAATTTGGTAACTAAAATGATCCACATGGAAGCATAACAACCCACAAAAGTTACTTAGACTTTTTAGTATTCTCTTTTCCAGTTGTCCGGGTATTTAATGTCATACGCATACTCTCGGTCCGTCGGTCTTACTCAGAGAACAAATTAATTCTAATTTTCGATAAATTCTCGCTTTCGCAACTTATGACACTAAGACCTTCGGAGTATTCATAGGACCTATTCAGATAATAATGTGTAAAAAAGAATAAGATTAAACACTAGCTTATGTAGATTTCAGGTTTGTTGTCACTGAGTGCACGTGCTCGCTAAGTGTAAACAAACAGGGCATGACGTAGCACTGGAAAAGAGAATTGCCATGAACCCTTCTGGTTTTTACTTTTAATTTCTTTGGGTTGAAAAAATTAATACTGGCTTCTAAGTTCTATAACATTTTTACTGATCAGTTCTGTATTAAGCACATTTCGACCATAAATTTGAACCAATATGGAATTTTACAGTTTGGGAGCAAAATAACCAGACCAAAAGGTGTAAGGGCGAAATGACCAAAGAGCGAAACATTTAGGGTGCGAAACGATTTACGCGCGAAATGATATGTGACACAGTGAATCACTTAATTGAATGAAAAACGTGTTCAAAGAACTTAACCCTTATGAAAACTGTGTAGTTTGAATAAAGCCAATTCTTATAAATGATATAGATATAATTATAAGTTATTTGTTGAAACCTCAAAGAAATTATTGCGGAAAACAGTCATACAACCACTCTACCTGTTCGGTTTCTTGCATGATAAGGGAGATAAATCTAAAAAGAGGGAGATAACCGAAGACACACACAAAACTTTGTCGACACGAGATATCAGACTAATGAATATTTCATAATTCCGTGGCATACTCGTTTTTAAACAATTCTGTGTATGTAATTTTTAAGGTTTATTTAAAAACAATCAAAACGAGTAGATATCTAATTACCGATAGGACTAAAAAGTGTTTCTGTTGCATTGCACGGATTTCACGTGTTGGGCCCTACCCAAGCATATCTTAATTGTGGGATACTAAGCTGTCTACTGATTTTAATTATGTATTTATCATCGCATCCATCGCATTTAAGAATTGTTTAAAGACCCCGATAAATCAAACACGAACTCTCATCGAAGATCTAGATCTACACCCAATCGATTCTCATATAATTAGAATTAGAGCTAGATATGCTTTTTCAGTTGAAAGTAGAACTAGATCTAGATATACATCAGCATTTATTTTAAAAACACCGTGTTAGATCTAGGACACCTAGCTATAGATTCTTGTAAATGGAAAAAAGTCCTGGACCTAGGATTTGCTCCCCAAAGATATTCACGTTTTATTGAAATAATGTTTATTCTGTTATTTTGTGTAGATTTATGTTCATGGGTAGAAACCCCAAACCAGAGTCTCTGCCCAAACTCAAACGCACACGAATATTGCGTTTTTACCCGTTTTCATTACGTATTCATGCTGAGACTTGAAATGGACCATAGGCAGCCCTGGGACAATCGCAGTTTAAAATTAAATCTAGTCTATTTTAGATCTCTACTTAGGTTTTATTTTAACAATATATTTGCAAAATGACAAACAGTGCAGTCGCTGGTCAGGCTGCTCCTTTGCGTAGGATAATTGTACTCTTCGCATGTGCTTTTTGTTTTGGCAAATGACGAGTATATTCGTCACTAGGATTGAATGTGATAAAATATTCGGAGGCTAGTGTTGATTTGAACCCCAGACTAGCCATATAGATGTTTATTTTCACTTCTATCAACTGGCAATGATACAGCGATGAAAACGTTAAATTGTTTCACTATGGGTATTATGTGCAAAGACTTATAACAATTGAAACAGCTTTGAGCCCGGTCATCAGACGCCTGCCTGGTAATCCGGTGTCTGACCAGACTCCAAACTGTTGACCACTATGCCACTTTATATTGGAAATCAGTATAAATTGAAAACAGAGTATACAGACCTTGGTCAGAGAAAAACACAAGGCACCCTCTAATCAGGGTCTGCACTGTTTGTTTTACTTTTATTTTTCTGATATATTTTCTTAACCATTTCCCCAATAGAAGCGCCTTTTAGCGGATATAACTTATTCATCCGCTGAAGAAAGTAGTTCCAATTTAATCAGTAATGAATATGTATTATGGGGAATATTTTCTATATTATAGCACATGATAGCTTAAAGCAGGCTGAAAGTAAAGCAGAATGCGCCCTAAGGCGCATTCTGCTTTACTTTCAACCTGCTTTAAGTAGTCACCTATCTTAAGTACTAGAAATAGGCTACCAGGTAAAGGGTTAAAACAGTTATTAAAATCAGCAGCATAAACTGGTAGATCTATTCATTTTACCAAAATTCATATAACTTTATACAAAATTCAATGAGAAATACCGACTTCTCTCTCACCTGCAATGGCTAACGAAAGTTTAAATGGTACTTAGCATTTGAATGTGAGAAAACCGGTACCGGAAACATTTATAAACAGTTTGGACCCAGATCAGTCTACACATACGTGGGGTCTGATCAGAATCCAAACTCTTTGTCTTTGTTCTAAAGCGGATTGCATTTTTCTAATCTTCAAAGGGTTGAAATGAAATAGTATGTTAAATACAAATATATTTTGATAAATATATATATATCTTTATTCAAGTCTCATCTGTGTACATTACATATAATAACAAATATCACATATACAGCACATATGGCGTACACAGCCATTCTTTCTAAGAATTATAAGAGACTATCACAATTCAAGTATCAAAGACATTATTCGATTCAATAGTAATGATTATATAAATATTTACAAAGGTAAGACCATGTGGATTGCTGCTAATCGTTGAACTAAAAAAATGCAATAAGACAAAAAGCTGAAAAGTCTGAGATTCAAAAAGTACACTAATGCGTATTATTAAGAAATGAATTAAAAAAGCCGTTATCATCTTTGATCAGATCAAAAATGAACTGATTAGCAACAAACACATGGGATAGGTAAGGTTTTTATCTATAAGGAATAAGAAAAATATGCATTACTTACATAAAAGTTGAGTTCTTCTTTTTAAAATATTAAAACAGGTTTTGGCACATATACGTATCAGACTGGGATGGGTAAATAAAAAATTCAATTTATCAGGTTTACTAAAATTCAGATAGTCAATACAGGCATCAGAAGCTTTAAGAAATAAAATTGTTCTAAAATCATTATACATAGGACAGTCTAAAATTACATGTGCCTCGTCCTCAACTACAGTTTTACAAAATGGACATTTACAATCTTCCTCAGCCATATTCTCGTATCTTCCTGTCTCAATACGTATTGGGGCAACCCCGCATCTAAATTTACATAAGCACTGGGGGCCATCGAGGTATCACGAGGTTTGTTTCGCACAGAAGTCCTGTATATGTTCCGCACCGACAAAGTACATATTTTGTGTACCCAAAACGAAAGTAAAACACGAATTTCCTTGAGTGTCTCTCAATTTCGCCTATACTTTTTTTCCCTAGCCGGAACATATTATCAAATAGGTCCGATGGTAGGTAGAACGGTTTCTCGAGCAATCTACGTACAAATTTCATATTATTCATTGTATTACTTGCAAAATAACATAGTCATTCATCCTATGATGTAAAATGTTTCAAATGTATGATATTTGGTAAACAATGCTATTAATCATTATATGAACATTACCTTTTTAGATTGATTGTAACAATGGAATATTATTTGGGTTATAAAGAATCTGCAGTAATGCAATAAATGGATTTTAAATCGCGTTTAACAAATTAACCGTGTATAGGTGCCGCACAGAGTATGTATATGTTACTAAACGAAGTCCATTTTATATGTATATGTTACCAACTGAAGTCATCATTGAATTAATAGGATGCAAACTGCCTAGTATCATGCACTTACTGTTGCCTATACCGTTTATCTCCAAAATAAATAATCTCCACCAAATCTGTTGATAGTGACAGTCCAGTGAGAAATTTTTTAAAGGTTAAACACACAAAAAAACTGGTCCATTTCATGTAAGTTTCTGAAGCAGTTAAAAGTGCAGGACTAGGAAATGAATTCGATCAATCAACTGTTGCGGAAGCAGATGAAGCTGATAGAGTTGTTGATTTGTCAGAGTAACTGAAATACACTATAATTATTTTGTACGAAACAAATTCAAAGCGACATAATTTCTTTAAAAATGTTGCATCCCGAATTGAAAACCTCATGAACACCTTGGTCTATGTAATCAATTAATCTGTGAAAGTTTGCAACATGTTCTTTATAGGAAAATACTCAAAGGGCTATAATTTTGTAAAACAGAAACAGCCAATATTCCAAACTACACGAACACCTTCATATATAAGCATTTACTCTGGGAAAGTGTTAAGAAAAGTGTATGAGAAGCTGCACAGGTTTTTCACAGGTTTTTCCCTATATATATTCTATTTATGAAACAATGATCTAATAATTACGTATATACCAGCAAATGGTAGCTTAAAGCAAACAGAGTAAAAGTACCTTAATGCTCATTCTGCTTTACTTTCAATTTGCTTTAATAAGTGACTATCCGTCTTCAAAACTAGAAACAGGCTTTAGGGTAATGGGTGAATGTCTTTTATTTTACACGTTTTATCAAAAAGCGAAGAGAATATAAATGGATAGTACCAAGTGTGACCATACCACATGGTCTGTGACGTAATATGTTGATACCACTGGCAGTCAAATTGTCAACAAAAAGGCCTCCATTCGGAACTTCAATCAAATGTAAGAAATTTGTTTTTAGCCGATTTCAACGAAACATAGCTTATGATACGGGGGACTGGATTCTTTACAGTGGTATCAATGGATTTGTCTCCAAGGTAATACATTTTGCCTGAAAATGGGGCAAATTAGTTGGCAATATCTAGCATTAAATTGTCGTGGTATCATTGTGTGTGTTAACATTTCTGGATATTTGCCTCGTTTTCAGACAAAAAGTATCCATCTAGGGACAAATACATTGACATCATTCTAAAATAACTTATTAATACCCTTAGCATAGACTATGTTTCCTTGAAATCGACTCATAAAAAAAAAAAAACCAACAACATTCGATTAAAATTCCGAATCGAGGCTTTTTGGTGATAATTTAGCTGTCAGTTGTACCAAAATTAACGTCACAAACCACTTGGTATGGTCACACTGGTACAGTACTGAATCTTATTAAATTAACAATTTTTGCGATTCGCTTGCAATTCGCTTGCAATTCGATGGCGATTCGCTTGCGATTTCAAAATACTAATTTACCCTCGGATAAGTTTTCTTGAGTGGTGTATCTCACAAATGTTCGCAAATATGCATTCGTTAATTTTTTCGATTCCATTTTTGTCACAACCGCTTCTGAAAATTCGCGTTAAAGTATTCAAACGTAGGATTTGTTTTTTGAAGCGCCCGATTCGATGGCAATTCGATGGCAATTCGCTTGCGATTATCAATTTAATTTAATAAGGTTCAGTACTGTACCGCTTGACTGGACGGCCTCATCGCTAAAAGTGCGCCCACACTTGCTCTACGTCGGGCGTACGGCGCTCGCAGAAAGGTTAAATCGGACAGCGGGCATTATATAATGTTGTGAAGATTTGTAGCCTAATCCCCTGGATGTATATATTATGCAATAAATATGTTTAAACTAAAAATGAAATCGGAAGATTCTTGCGCTGGCCGAAGAAATCCTACGGCGGCAATGTGGCGGCCGCACGGCAAATCCCAAAGTTTTACAGGCCGTAGAGGTCGCCGCAGTATTATAACGCGGAGTTATAAAAAAGTTCATTTCTATGATGGCCGTAGAAAACGACACGCCATAGAGCGGTTCTGCGGCTGCCGTACGGCCACCGTGCGGCCGCCGTGCCTCAATGGTTAATTTTACTATTGGACATTTGCACTTTTGTTCATATGTGTCTTTTGATCTAAAAGTGGAATCATATATGGCCTTTGAGTTCTCGGTGTAGTTGGACGGATATTAGTTATGTGCACATGTAGCAAGCCAATGTGTGTAGCAGGAGCAGCATTAAGACTGCACATCAACGGCCGCCGTACGGCCATTTGGCGGTCGCCGTGACTTTTATTAGAAATCGCGGCCGCCGCAGAGGCGACGTACGGCTGCCGAGCGGAGACCGCACTGCCGCAAGTTTTTTACCCCCAAAACATCAAATCTCGCATTGCGGCGGCCGCAGCAAATGTGAGCACAACATACGGTGGTCGTAGGAAATCAACGGCGGCCGGGAAATTGCTACTCGCCGTAAAAATAATAATCCGTGCGATTGCCGTACGACCGCCACAGCCAATGTGAGCTAGGCATAAACAATACATTTGTCCAATCCATTTTTTTGTCACTGCAACAGAAATCAATTAATTGACTTCAGGAGGTAACACATACACCTTCTGTTGGTAACGTATACACGTAAATGCGACTTCAGGAGGGCACATACACACTCATAAACCCTTCAGGGTACTGTGAGTGATTTAAAGTTGTATACATGTACATTATTGTGAAAAATAAATTGAAAAAGTATGGAAAAATGAAGCTATTAATAAACATGCATCATGTCTGAGATGGGGTTCCAGAATATTTGTAAATATAGTGGATCATTCCAATGTTTTTTTCGATAATCGCCCGGTAATATTCATTTAAGAGTGACAAATTGACGTTTGTGCTTGATATACATACTTATTTTCCATAAATAATACAAGAAAAGGTATGTAAACAGTTTATTCACGAACCTATACTGTAATTTGCCAAAAAAATAATTCAATTGATAGTGCGCATGCGTGGAAGTGTCAAGGCGGAGAAAAAATATCTCCATAAAAAGTCAAAGTTTTTTAACGAAATAGATTAACGGCGTGTCGATCGGAAGTGATATTGTGATTGTGTGTAAAGGAAACGTGCTATTTACTGAAAATTCAAGAGGTTTTTCGTCTAAAATAAGTGAAAACAAACCTTTTCGGAGAATCCGCAGTTCGACACGAGGTGAAGGTCAATTTGTGGTGGGGAATCATGTCAACTTACAATTTGAAATCAAAAACACGAAAAATGCAGAAAGCAAGGAAATCGCAAGGCAAGCAGGCCGTAAGTACTGACAATGACACTTTAGTATCATGCTCCTTATGCTCAATTGAGTTTACAGATAAAAATGATAAGCTTATGGAATGCGAGAGATGCAACATGTGGTGGGTGGAACGAATTACCCAAAACCCCACAAACCCCACAAACCCCGGAATTACCCAAAACCCCATCAAAAATCAACTGTAGGGGTAGTTTACAGCCACAAACCTTGAAATATTTATTAATTATGTTATTATAAGGTGATATAAGTTCAGATTATACAAAAAAAAAAAAAATTGAAAAAAAAGAAAAAAATTTGAAAAAAAAAAAAGAAGATTTTTTTTAAAAATTTTTTTACCCCTCATAGAAAGGGTTAAATCACACGAAAATGGAAGTGATAATGTGGAAATATAAACAGACATTACCTTCGTAGCACATTATATATGTCCGTGTACATCCCATTCAAACGAGATCAGCACCGGACGAAGTTAATCCACCACAACCCCATTTATTTTCACATCTCGACCACAAAGCCCGCCTACAACTCTTTATAAATGTTTTGTCAAGCAACACACACTAACAAATTAAATACTTTCTTCACCGGTAACATTTGACAATCTTTGAAAAGTGGCGTGATGCTGCAATTTTCGTCCATTTGAGCTGATTCTTGCCTGATCCGCAACGGCCCTAGTTATTCCACCACAAACCTCATTTATTTCCACATCTCGAAAAAAAACACCTCTAGAAGTCTTTCTTAATGTTTTGTCAAGCACCACACACCAAAACATTATTGAATTTCGAATCCTGAACCCTATGACAGTCTTTAATAGCATTAACCATGACAGTGTGTGCATTTTAACCCTTGGAACACTCGTCACGTATATATTTGTCCTTTGTAAACAGTGCACTTGTTGAAAGTACACTTGACACCAAGTAAAACGGGTAGACCCAGATCAAAGGGCCCTAAATATCTTGCGATGTGATTTGAATCTGTTGTGATATATCGTTCATAGTCTCGTGAATTTTTTTACAGAGTCTAGACAGCGAGAGAGAAGAGATATAATAGAGAGAGGGTCCGAGACATAGAAAAAGAGAGATATGACAAAGGTAAGAGAAATATAGCAAAGAGAATGAAGGCTCTTCTTTCTTTTTGCTATTTTCTGTCATCCTCGTCATATCTCTCTCTCTCTCTGTCTTTGCCTTTATTCTCACTCTCTTTTCTCCAGCTCTCTCGCACTCTCTATCTTGCGAAAGAGAAAGAGCGAGAGAGCGATAGAGAGAGAGAGACAGACAGAGAAATTCAGAACAATGTCAACTCGCGATCCGCAGGATAAGGGTTAATTGCAACTTCAGGTTCACTGATCGTTATCTACATCTAACAACTACCCAGCTGTGTTAATTGGTAAGGGTGTGTGTATTGATACCAATTATCACAGTAGGGAACCACTACATATAGGTGTACAGTTTCCAGGGGCGAAACCTCTCATGAAAATATAACCCTCTTCACGAAATGGATTAAATTCAATCGTATACTGAAAAACACAGTAACTCTATGAATTTATGCGTATAAGCCACTTTTAAAAAAAGCGGATTTGAAAAGTGGCGTGATGATGCAAATTTCGTCCATTTGAATTGATTCTAGCCGGATCCGCAACGGCCATAGTTATTCCGCCACAATCTCTATTTATTTTCACATCTCGATAAAAAAAAACCACCTTCTACAAGTCTTTACTAATGTTTGGTCAAGCACCACACACCAAAACATTAATGAATTTCGTATCCGGAACATTAGGACAGCTTTTGAAAAATAGCATTTGCTACGATTTCCATCATCCTCTATAATTCGAAATCATTAGGTGCCGTGTGTCCTTTGAAAACAGTGCACTTGTTGAAAGTACACCTATTGACACCAAGTAAAACGTGTAGACCCAATTCAAGGGGCCCCTAAATGATGTAAGCGTAAGTGTGTGCTCTAGTCACGCATACATATTTCTGTAAACAGTGTACTTGTTGAAAGTACACTTGTACCAAGAAAATAAAACATATGTCGTAGTAACATCACCGAAGTTCGGAAGGAGACTTGTTCAGTTCAGTCCAGCATCATAAAGCACAACACAGCTTGATACTTGGTGATTAGATTGCCCTTATCAGGGTATGTTTATTACAAACAAATTATCACAGCAGGGTACTAATTGATAGATGTAGATCGATATGGGGGCTAATGATAGCTGTGCATTTAACCCTTATGCTGTGGATCGCGAGTTGACTGTTATTTTTTCAAACAGTTTGGATCCAGATCTGATGCTGCATAATGTCGCATCTGAACTGTATCCAAACTGGTCAATAGTTATCACTGAGACTTTTTTTATTGAAATATGTACAAATCTTATTTAAATATTGTTTGCAGACGACAATTAAAAAGTAGAAGATATTACCGCAAAGTGAGGGTTAAGCACACAAGGTGATATTGTCTGTAGATTAAAAATTGATGAAATTGATTTGGGTCTTATAATACATAACAAAGTGGAAATAAAACATTGGATAGGTGCCTCGTTGTGACAAAATTATGTGTAGTGTTTTAGTGCAGATGTGAACATTTAGTGCTTATAAGAAACAGTTGTGACAATGGAAATCTCTTTCCCTCGTGGATTAAACCCATTACTCAATAAATACACCCTTTTAAGCCTTTACTTTATTCCCACACTGAAGAAAAAAGCAGTACCGTACAAAATGAATTATATTCTTTATCATTGCTGAAAGCAGGCTGAAAGTAAATCACACTATGCACTACTTTAAATAGAGTGTTTAGCCTCGCAGATGGTAGCTTAAAGCAGGCTGAAAGTAGAGCTCATTCTGTTCTACTTTCAATCTGCTATAAGTGGTCACTTGTATTCAAACAAAGAATTAAGTACTACATATGTATACGAAATAGATTATTGGTCCTATGATAGCTTAAAGCAGGATGAATGTAAAACACAGCTTACTTTACTATCAACCTGCTTTAAGTTGTCACCTGTGTTCAAAACAAGGGTTAATCTTCTAGAAAAAAAAATTATACATATATCTTATACGACAGTTTTTAGTTGACAAAATACAGATGTTAAAAAGTGTAGAAAAAAGTTTCATTACTTGACAATGTGACAATTAAAGGAATTGATCTAGATGCAAACTTTTGGGTTTTTTGTGAAGGCCTATTTTTATCGTTATATGTAAACAACAACATCACAGTGTTGAAATGGATCAGCTAGATCCCTTATCTACCTGTATTAATACCTAGTACCCATGATGCACTAGGTGCCTCTGGGTAATATGATATGATGTATCGATTGTGTATCTACCACAATATACCGTCTAAAAGACATCCTGGTGAGCCAAATATAGGTCTTTAACCCTTACCGTCCTAAGGGCGACATGGGCAATATTTGCAAACAGCTTGGCTCCAGATAAGACGCCGCCTTGTCGTGGCTTATAGCGACTTGGCTAACAATTGCACAGGCCAGAGACCACGTAACGCTGCGTCTGATTTGGAATATGTTATCAAGTTTAATTAAGATCCGAAATTAAATGTTGCTGCTTCCGAAGACGAAATATTTTAAGCATACGACACTTCAGAATGATAAGGATTAAAACAGAACAGAAATCCAAACTGTTAGCTACTATATTACTTTATAGTCATATAACTCGAACATATTAAACAATAGAGACAATATACATGTATATGTGTTTTTGCAAACAATAAACCATTAAAGTATACAAAGCGAAAATGTCTAGAGTCGACCGATCAGGATCTGCACTGTTAGTTATTGACAGCAACCCATAACAGTCATCAATATACACGCATTAATTGGAAACTGGTGTTAATGAGGCGATTTGGACAAGTTTAAATTGAGAAATAAAAACAAGAGACGACAATTGTTTGAAGCAATTTACAGCCTTTCAAATTACTCGATGTGTGATTCGGAGCAACACTGACTGCACATGATAATGAAGATGCGTTGGGCGCTGTGTTTAGCTTCTCTAATGTTGTAAATATTTTCTTGAACTAGTGCTCACGTGCATGCAATGGTTAATATTCGCAAACCGTCTAGATTCAGCTTAGACACCTATGTCACAAAAAACAAACACCCTTATTTTGTGAGAACTACCGGTATATATATGTGTGTGTTCAAGTACCCTTTTGAAATGATTGTTGCAAGTATCAACTAATTATGCTTGGCTGACTTCGTCCTCTGTCTTCTTACTCACAAAAATCGCCTATGTGAACAAATGTGCACTGGAAACCACAATCTCCCCACTTAGCTGCCTTACTACATCCTTTACCATATTTTCGTATGGCTTTGAGCGAGGTAGACTCGTCTATGTCATAATATTATTTAAGTGCATTTATCTGAATAGAACAGTGTAGAATCAGATCAGAATCTCATTCAAGAGCCCTCTATTCTAGGTCTGCACTATCTGTGCGCCGTTACATAAGCAGTGCTATCATAAATGGCTTTCGCTCTGCGGGATACCAATCGCAGTGTATATTGTCCCCGCATACCATATATGCACCCAGCACCACAAAGCACAAGGTTTTTACAGGCGAGGTACAAAAGAAATAAGATTTTATATGAATAGCTTGTATCCAGATCAGCCGCAGTGTAACGTAACGCTTACCGTCCTAAGGGCGACATGGGCAATATTTGCAAACAACTTGGCTCCAGATCAGACGCCGCGTTGTCGTGGCTTATAGCGACTTGGCTAATAGTTGCACAGGCTTGTTTCTAGACCAGCGGACCAGAGACCACGCTGCGTCTGATTTGGAATATGTTATCAAGTTTGATTAAGATCCGAAATTAAGTATTGCTGCTTCCGAAGACGAAACATTTTAAGCATACAACATTTCATGATAAGGATTGAAACAACTGTTTGCTACTATATTACTTTAGTCATATAACTCGAACATATTCAACAATAGAGACAGTATTATATGTGTTTTTGCAAACAGTAATGGAACAGTCATTAAAGCTGCTTTGGAAATGACCAGGTTCTAAACTGACTGCAATAACACCTGCCTATTCCGTTCATACACATATATACTTGGTTGTAACTGGTCAGTAAATTTCTTCCCTTTTTTCCACACATACCGTTGAAAGTATAGCAGAATGCGCCTTGAAGAAGATTAGAACTATGCTTTACCTCCAACCTGCCGATTGGACTTTCAGATTGTAAATTTCGCTGGTATTTATGTGCTTGGAACTGGTGACTGTATGTCATTAATAACCTTTTGGATGGTGTGCAGATACTTTTCAGATGGAAGTCACTTGGTGTTATCTCTGGATCCACACTGTCTGTACATGTCGTCGCAATGATCTCATTAATTTTGCAGGCTGTAGACATGTCTAAACATATTTTAATGTTGTGTATATATACATATATAGCTAAGCGTAAGGTAATTAATATACCTTAAAATAATAATGCTACCACCTCCCTGTGGTTTACAATTGAAAACAGTTTGGATTAGCGTCAAATGTCAAAAAGCATGGTGTTTGAGCCGGAACACGCTTTTTTATACGCCCACCTGTAAAATGTGCGTTCTTGTTGAATGGGAAATCCTTATCCTTTCTCAAAATATGGGCTTGTGGTCCGTTTGAAGGTGCCAAGCGTAGACAGTTTGGATCCAGATGAGACACCGAGTCACACGGCGTTTGATCAGGTTCCAAATCGCCGGACACTTTATGAAGCGAATTGTCGACGTCTGCAATGAACTGTGATTTTCACATTTTATTGCTAATTGCGTTTACGCTCAGATCTCTAAGTGTCTACAAATTAGAATAGATTTTGATTTCTTTGTCAGTGGGCGTATAATGTACCGCTTGCAGTGCTCTCGTTTTGGTTAGTTATTAAAGTGTTCAGCTCTCTTAGGCTTTATAGGAAATATATAGCAATATAGGTGACAACCAGACATTTTCAAGATCAAGCAATAATTATTATCCTTAAATACAATGTATGCAGGGCTGCCATAATTTGACATGAAAAATCCTAAGATTTCCAAATTTGCATTTTTCAAGTGCGATTTTACGAATCGTATATTTACCTTATCGTCTGTGTCTAGTTGTTTTTTACACGTGGCTGCTTAAAGCAGGCTTGAATTAAAGCAGAATGCGCCTTAAGGCGCAATCTGCTTTACTCTAAGCCTGCTTTAAGCTTCTATGTACAAGAAAAAAATCCGGAGATGTAGGAAAAATCCGGAGAAATGGCGTCCTGTTTATGTTCAAATTTGTTTGCACACATAACTGAAATACTGGCGTGACACAATTTCTACACTGTAAGTTTTATATTGCATTAAATGCTTAAGTATATTGTTAGAATACATGATCATGCCTAGGAAAGGCAGGGCTGCCATAACTTGACATAAAAAATCCTAAGATTTCAAGTGCGATTTTACAAATCGTACCTTTTCCCCATCGCCTGTTTCTAGTTTTGTTGACACGTGACTGCTTAAGGCAGTGAAAGTAAAGCAGAATGCGTCTTAAGGCACATTCTGCTTTCCTTTCAGCCTGCTTTAACCCATCATATACTAGAAAAAATCCGAAGATTTAGGAAAAATCCGGAGAAATGGCAGCCCTGGAAAGGGGAGGGGATTGTCCCAATGGGTCATTGTCCTACTATCTGTTTGTACTGATTTATATACACATGCTATACGCTTATTACCTATTATGAAATTGGAAAAAAGCCTCTTTTGTTAGTTTCATGCCCTTTTTGTTGAAGGGGGTGGGATGTTGATGGATATCTTTCTCGTTAAATGTTTGGCCCTGAAAAGGGCCTTTTTTCAGGCTGACGCCACCGACCTCAGGACTTTCCGTAGCACATGCAGCACTCGAGTGTCCCCTGTAGCATTGAGACGCACACCATCTTTGCGGAACATACTAGAACCCATATCCTTTGCCAGCTGGATAAAATCACGTCGTAGCTTCGCAGCCAGCTTGCTGTCCACTGCCCTCTGAATCTTTTTGTACCTTCCATGACTGATACTACTAGAATCGTACCTTTACCCCATATCCTATTTCTAGTTTTGTTGGCACGTGACTACTAAAAGCAGCCTTGAAGTAAAGCATCTTTACTTTCAGCCTGCTTTAAGCTATCATGTACTTGAACAAAAATCAGAAGATTTAGGAAAAATCCGGAGAAATGGCAGCCCTGCTGAAACCTTTAAGATAATTCCATTTTCGAAATAAGTCTGGTCCATTTATGACTACAGTAAAACCTCTCTATTGCGACCACTAATATATGTAGAAGGCCAAGTCTTTTAATAATAGACAGGTGATAGCTTAAAGCAATGTGAAAGTAAAACAGAAAACGAATGAAGGAGTTTTACTTCCGCTTTGCTTAAAGCAACCACCTGCATTACATATATTTAGTGGTCGTAAAAGAGAGTTTTACTGTCTACACTGTTTGCATTGGACATAGTTTCTTTTCACAGGTATGTCATTTTTAAATAATTAGTAGATCTACCCTCGTTTCTAGGGTTGAATATGTTGCTTATTATAATTCTAAAATTAAATATTTAGAATGAAATTTCAATGACCGAGTTCTGTCAACTGATGTTTATGAAACATCTATATACATTGTATAGAATTAATATTCGCATGTTACATGTAGCAGTAAAATACCTTGATATAGACTATTGCAAAGAGTTTGGATCCTGGTAAGATGCCGCATAATGCGACATCTGAACAGGATCAAAATTATTTGACACTTTGATATTGTTTGGAAGAGAAATTTAGAAACTTCGAAAATTAGCAGACAACACTTGTTGCAGACGGGAAATATACCCAGCATGCAAAGAGTCAGTTAAAGGTCTAAGGACACCGAAATCCTTATGTTTCTACATGTACCAAAGTCAATCTCAAACAGCTTTTGACCAACTTTTCTCAATTTCATACAGTCAAACTTGTTATAACTATTTACTCCATAGATACTCAATTTTACACATTTAATATATTCCTACACTGAAGAAAATAGTTCCAATATCTACAGTCATGGATAATTATGTATCATAAGAAGCATTTTCTATGTTCTATCAGATGCTGAAAGAAAAGCAGAATGTGTCTATAAGGTGCATTCTGCTTTACTAGCCTGTAGAATACTAGAAACTGGCTATGGAGTAAAGGGTTAAATGACCATTTAGAAATTATGCATGTATACTGTTTAAGATATGTGTGATAACAACGCGCAGACCTGATCTGGATATTTAAACTGTTTGCAATAGTCATCAATACTGGTGACCAATGTTGAAAGGGTTATTCCAAAGTCATCGACCAAACCAGGTGCTTTTTTTCCCATTTTATTATTATGCTTAAAATGTATGTAGACCTGTAACAAAAGCAGCATGCGGGCGCAGAAGTCAAAAACGCATGTTCAAGCAACACGTGTAGCTTTGAGATTTTATTAAGGCGGGATCCCTGTGGCGAACAGTTCCCAAATATTTACTTCATAGACAATCGGTTTGTTCAATAAGAAAATCATGCTGGGAGAGTTTTATTAGGCTAGTGCGGCTTCTGTGTTCGGTTGCGTAATGTCATATTCCTTTGTGATGTGCGATATGGTAGACCTGTGTTTTACGACAGGCTTTACCTGGCAGTTATAAACGGGTTTGATCCAGATTGATAGTTTATTATTTTAACACACTATTTACTTGATCATTTTGTTATCAAGTTAACGTCCAATATCTTAATTGGGTTAATTAGAATTATCGATATATTTCAAGTATAGTAGCAATCTTCTTCACATCTTTGTTTAAATCGCCTTTTCTAAAGCACAATTGTGAAATATTGGACTGGGCTCGGATAAAAAAATTTAATATTATAACCAAACCCATATTAGCCCTTATCATGCCGTGATACCGTCTGCTTTTAAATTATCGTCTGCAATTATTTTTTTAATTTAGATGTGTACATTTTGTATGTAAAGAAACCTAAAAACACTTCCAACAGTCTGATTCAAGATCAGGCGCCATGTTACGCGGCTTCTGATCTAGATCAAAGCTGTTTGCAAAAACGAAATGAAGTCTCGATCAGCAGGCAAAGTGTTAAAAAGTTACTGAAATTGATCGCTTGACTGCTGTATATGGGACATAAGTAAAGCAGAAAGAAAAGTAGAATACACATGTAACTTTGTTCTTCCTTTTCTTTAAAACTTTATCACGCTCACATCTCACAATCCCTTACAGATATAGAGCTTTATTCGGCATAAAATAGCATAAGTATATTCATACCCATCAATAAACATGTACAATTCAATATACATACATTCATTGTACGTAAAATGAACGGACATGGAAAATTAAGTTTCGTAAACAAACTTTACAGAGAAGTGTAATCTATAAACTGACAAGAGTTCACATTATTTAATAGATATTATTATGTATTCCATGCAACTCTTAATGTTCCCTCTGATTAGAGTCTGCACTGTTTGTATAGAGCACATGTGTTCTGTTCACAGGTATGCATTTCTGTTAATGACGAGTTCAACCGTTGCTAGGGTTGATTGTGGTTGCTTAGTATATTTTTAAAAACTAGATTTAAAATGAAATCTCATTGACCTAGTTCTTATCTGTTGCTGGAACGCTATTCCACATGACCATCACTGGTAATGAAATTCCCAAGATATGACCAACGGACCCTAGACTTCAAACAATTTTTGTCGTCTGCTTTTTTTTTATTTCTCAATTAAAACTTACCCAAATCCCCCCTTAACACCAGTTTCCAATTAATGCGTTTACATTGATGACTTTTATGGGTTGCTGTTAATGACTAACAATAATAATAATAATAATAATAATAATGGGACAGTGCAGACCCTGATCGGTCGACTCTAGACTTTTTCACTTTGTATTCTTTAATGGTTTATTGTTTACACATAACAAATATACTCGTCTCTATTGTTGAATATGTTCGAGTTATATGACTAAAGTAATATAGTAGCAAACAGTTTGGAGTTCAGTTTCGTTTCAAACCTTATCATTCTGAAATGTCGTATGCTTAAAATATTTCGGGTCGGAAGCAGCAAAATTTAATTTCGGATCTTAATTAAACTTGATAACATATTACAAATCAGACGCCGCGTTACGTGGTCTCTGTTCCGCTGGTCTAGATACAAGCTTGTGCAACTGTAAGCCAAGTCGCTATAAACCACGACAACGCGGCTTCTGATCTGGAGCCAAGCTGTTGCAAATATTGCCCATGTCGCCCTTAGGAGTTACACTGCGGCTGAGCTGGATTCAAGCTATTCATGTAAAATCTGATCTCTTTTGCGGTACCCTCTCTTTTGTACCTTGCCTGTAAAAACCATGTGATTTAAGGTGCTGGGTGCATATATAGTCTGCGGGTACAATATACATTGCAATTGGTATCCCGCAGAGCGAAAGCCATTTGTGATATCGCTGCTTATGTAACGGCGCGCAGTGCCCTATGTCGCGGTAAAGCACGGTTGTTGTTAATAGGTCACCAATTACTGATTATTACGCACCGTCTTGAGGCCATACTTTGGGGTCTTTTTATGCTTGTTTTCTGAACTATTTGCTGCTAATAGTGCAGATCTAGAATAGAGAGCTCTTGAATGAGATTCTGATCTGATTCGTGCCGCTAATACTTGAAAAAGGCGTTAAGGCAGTACAAATAGATAGATAGATATAAAGAATGTAGTCAGGAGATTGTGGTTTCCAGCGCACATTTGATCATATAGGCGATTTTTGTGAGGAAGAAGGCGCCGGCCAAGCATAATTAGTTGATACCTGTACTATACTGGACAAGTATCTCCTTCCGAACTTCGGTGATGTTACTACGACATATGTTTTATTTTCTTTGTACAAGTGTACTTTCAACAAGTACACTGTTTACAGAAATATGTATGTGTGACTAGAGCACACACACACGCTTTCATCAGTTAGGGGCCCTTGAAATGGGTCTACACGTTTTACTTGGTGTCAAGTGTACTTTCAACAAGTGCACTGTTTTCAAAGGACACACGGCACCTAATGTTTCGGATTATAGAGGATGATGGAAATCGTAGCAAAATGCTATTTTTCAAAGACTGTCCACAGTGTTCCGGATACGAAATTCATTAATGTCTTGGTGTGTGGTGCTTGACCAAACATTAATAAAGACTTGTAGAAGTCTTATTTTTGTATCGAGATGTGAAAATAAATAGAGATTGTGGTGGAATTACTAAGGCATGTGTGGATCAGGCTAGAATCAACTTAAAGGGACGAAAATATTGAATCATCACGCCACTTTTCAAATCCACTTTTTTAAGTAGCTTATACGCATAAATTAATAGAGTTACTGTGTTTTTCAGTATACGATTGAATTTAATCCATTTCGTGAAGAGGGTTATATTTTCATGAGAGGTTTCGCCCCTGGAAACTGTACACCTATATGTAGTGGTTCCCTACTGTGATAATTGGTATCAATACACACATCCTTATCAGAGAATGTTCATTGCAAACCAATTAACACAGCTGGGTAGTTGTTAGATGTAGATAACGATCAGTGAACCTGAAGTTGCAATTAACCCTTATCTTGCGGATCGCGAGTTGACATTGTTCTGAATTTCTCTGTCTGTCTCTCTCTCTCTATCGCTCTCTCGCTCTTTCTCTTTCGCAAGATAGAGAGTGCGAGAGAGCTGGAGAAAAGAGAGTGAGAATAAAGGCGAAGACAGAGAGACAGAGATATGACGAGGATGACAGAAAATAGCAAAAAGAAAGAAGAGCCTTCTTTCTCTTTGCTATATTTCTCTTACCTTTGTCATATCTCTCTTTTTCTATGTCTCGGACCCTCTCTCTATTATATCTCTTCTCTCTCGCTGTCTAGTCTAGACTCTGTAAAAAAATTCAAGAGACTATGAACGATATATCACAACAGATCCAAATCACATCGCGAGATATTTAGGGCCCTTTGATCTGGGTCTACCCGTTTTACTTGGTGTCAAGTGTACTTTCAACAAGTGCACTGTTTACAAAGGACAAATATATACGTGACGAGTGTTCCAAGAGTTAAAATGCACACACTGTCATGGTAAATGCTATTAAAGACTGTCATAGGGTTCAGGATTCGAAATTCAATAATGTTTTGGTGTGTGGTGCTTGACAAAACATTAATAAAGACTTCTAGAGTTTTTTTTCGAGATGTGGAAATAAATGAGGTTTGTGGTGGAATAACTAGGGCCGGTGCGGATCAGGCAAGAATCAGCTCAAATGGACGAAAATTGCAGCATCACGCCACTTTTCAAAGATTGTCAAATGTTACCGGTGAAGAAAGTCTTTAATTTTTTAATGTGTGTTGCTTAACAAAACATTTATAAAGAGTTGTAGGCGGGCTTTGTGGTCGAGATGTGAAAATAAATGGGGTTGTGGTGAATTAACATCTCGTTTGAATGGGATGTACACGGACATATAAAATGTGCTACGAAGGTAATGTCTGTTTATATTTCCACATTATCACTTTCCATTTTCGTGTGATTTAACCCTTTCTATGAGGGGTAAAAAAAAAACAATTTTTTTTTTTTTTTTTTTTCAAATCTTTTTTTCGAATTTTTTTTCAATTTTTTTTTTTTTTTTTTTTTTTGTATAATCTGAACTTATATCACCTTATAATAACATAATTAATAGATATTTCAAGGTTTGTGGCTGTAAACTACCCCTACAGTTGATTTTTGATGGGGTTTTGGGTAATTCCGGGGTTTGTGGGGTTTGTGGGGTTTTGGGTAATTCGTTCCACCGACATGTGGTTCTGTATTGAATGTTTGGACATGAGTGAAACTGTGTATAAGGTTATGGTGGACAGAAAAGACAGCCACTGGTTCTGTGTTGAGTGCGAGAAGCCCGCAATAACTGCTGTTAGAACCGACATGGACATTGAAGAGAGATGTGCTGCATACATGTCAACAATAACACACCGCCTAGATGACTTACAGACATCAATAGAAAAGAAAGCTGACTCGAGCAAGGTAGAGAAACTGGAAGAAAGAGTGGAAGTTCTTGAAACTAAGGAGAAAGGCATGGTAAGTGAACAACCAGCAACAAATGTAGTTAGTGATACTATTGAAGAGCAGAGGGACAGGGAGAAAAGAGAGGGAAATATAATGATTTACAACATTTCTGAATCTGAAAAAACAGAATCTAGTGACAAAGTCAGGGATGACATGAACTTTATAGCAAAAATGTTTGAGGCAATGGAAATTGAGGAAGATGGCAGCCAGATAATAGAGAGATGTATTAGAATTGGCAGGAAAGAGCCTGGTAAGAATCGCCCAACCAAGGTGGTCCTTCAAGACAAGAGGATGAAAAGAAATATTTTGAGGAAGGCTAGACTCCTAAAGGACTCTGAAGAATTTGCCAGCGTATACATTGGTCAAGACCTGACAAGACTGCAACGTAAGGAGCAGAAGGATCTTAGAACTGAACTTCAAACAAGACGAGAAAAAGGAGAAAAGGATATTTTTATCAGAAAGGGTAAAATTGTTCAGTCAAAGGACCAACCTCCACGCAACAAAGGGGGTACGTCAGCAATGTAAACTCCCAAATAGACAACCAACTGTAAATAGTGTTAAAGTTGAAAGTTTAAAAGTTTTATCAGTTAATGTTGATGTTATTACCACAAAAATGCCAGATTTATTGCAATATGTAGAGGACTGTGAACCAGACATTATAGCTATCACTGAAGTGAAACCAAAGAACAGCAGAACAAAGCTTACAGAGGCAGAATTATCAATTGAAGGGTATCACACACCGTTTAATAACTTGGATAAGGAAGGAAGAGGAATATGTATTTATGTTTCTTCAGCACTGAGTGCTGCTACTTTTAATTGCACTTGCATTCAAACTTTCAAAGAATGTGTTTGGATAAGTATATCACTGGGAGATAGCCAGAAAGTTCTGTTTGGATGTATATACAGGAGTCCATCCAGTTCATGCGAAAATAATCGGAACCTAGAGTTAATGCTACGGACTATCTCGGAGATGGAACCCAAGCACTTGGTGATTGTTGGGGATTTCAACTACCCAAATATTGACTGGCAGGAGTGTACAAGTACAGACAGTGAGAATTCAGATAGTGATCAATTTATGGACTGTTTAAAAGACTGTTTTCTAACCCAGCATATAGATAGACCCACAAGATTTAGGGGTAACCAACAGCCATCATTATTGGACTTAGTGCTTACCAATGAAGAGAACACTGTAAGTGACATTAAATACTTGGCTCCAGTAGGTAACAGTGATCATTGTACTATTTCTTTCAATTACATGTGTAGCGTACAAGAAGTGAATAGTACTACAGTTAAATTCAGGTATGACAAAGGAGACTATGAGGGAATGAGGGATTTCTTTAGAAACATTGAATGGACTGAATTACTGAAAGAAACTAGTGAACAGGAAGCATGGGACATATTCAGGATGAAACTAGAAGGGGCCATGGAAGAATATATACCAGTGCATAGGCCGAATGGAGTAAAAAAGAAAAAACGACAGTTGTACATGGACAAAAAAGGTTTCAGTCTAATTAAAAAGAAAAACCGTGCATGGGAGAAATACTTAGATTCCAGAGACTTAAATGACTACAAGCTGTATTGTGATGTCAGAAACACACTTAGGGAATATACAAGAAAACTGAGAAGTGAATTTGAAGAAAATATTTCAAATGATGTTAAAGTGAATCCTAAGGCTTTCTGGAAATATACACAATCGAAAACAACAGTTAAAAGCGGTGTCAGTGACCTAAGGGATCCTAGTGGAATACTGCAAAGTGAGGACAGTGTGAAGGCAGAGATACTCAACAGTTTTTTCTGCAGTGTATTTACTCACGAGGACACCAGTCATATCCCAGAGCTGGAAAGGAAACACCATGGAACTACACTGGACAATATAGACATAGGGGAAGAGCTTATAAGGAAGCATATAAATAGACTTAAACCTAGCAAATCTGCAGGACCTGATGGTTTTCACCCCCGAGTTCTAAAGGAGATAGTGAATGAGATCGCTATGCCATTGCAGACAATTTTTTCTAAGTCCTTGGGGTCTGGTATTCTGCCGAACCAATGGAAACTGGGACAAGTAACCCCGATATTTAAGAAAGGTGATAGGAACACACCAGGTAACTACCGTCCAGTAAGCTTAACAGCAGTCCTGTGCAAAGTAATGGAGGCCATCATAAGAGAGAGGATAATGGATCACATGATGACGCATAGTCTGTTCTGCGATGAGCAACATGGATTTGTGACAGGTAGATCATGCATGACACAACTACTAACCTGCATAGATGAGTGGACAGAAGCATTAGACAGAGGGGAAGTTATAGATACTGTGTATTTAGATTTTAAGAAAGCATTCGACACTGTTCCTCATGAACGTCTGATAGGCAAATTGAAAAGTTATGGAATAGATGGGAAAATCAGAGTATGGATCTCCAACTTCTTGCATGGGAGGAAACAGCGTGTCTCTTTGAATGGTCACACATCACAGTGGTCTAATGTCACCAGTGGTATACCTCAAGGAAGTGTCCTCGGCCCAATACTTTTCGTCATTTTCATAAATGACCTTCCAGACGTTACAGCTAATGTGGTCAGGATATTTGCGGATGATACAAAGCTTTTTGGGCCGGTTGCAACAGAAACTGACAGACAAAAGATGCAGGAAGACATCAACAACTTGTCCGACTGGTCCGATAAGTGGCTTCTTCAGTTCAATGCAAGCAAATGTGGAGTCATGCATCTAGGATACGGAAACCCAAAGCATACATATAACATGAGAGACAATGATGGAGTTTACCAACAGTTAGAAGAAACACAATTAGAGAAAGATTTAGGCATCCAAGTCGATGATCAACTTAAATTCCATCATCACACCAATTTTGCTGTTAATAAAGCTAACAGAACTCTTGGAATCATTAAAAGAACTTTCACAAATAGAAGCAAGAACATTATTAAAAGATTATATACCACATTAGTGAGACCAACATTAGAATATGGTAATGCACCTAAACCTTCACAATTCCTTGGTGACATGGATAAGATAGAGAAAGTACAAAGGAGAGCAACCAAACTGTGCACAGACATAAAATACTTACCATATGAAGAAAGATTGAAAGCACTCAGATTACCATCAATGTATTATAGAAGAGAAAGAGGTGATATGATACAAGTATATAAAATACTCATGGGAAAAGACAGAGTGGATAAGGACAAATTGTTACCACCTAATGTACAGCGACAGACAAGAGGTCATAGCAGAAAGCTTCAAAAGAGGAGAGCTAAGTTAAATGTGAGGAAGTACTCTTTTGGTCTCAGGGTCACAACCAATTGGAATAGTCTACCAGAGTATGTTGTGAACTCTGGAAGTATAAATAATTTCAAAGACAATTTAGATAAGCACTGGAGTATAAGGCAATACAGTACACGCCCCCACGCATGCGTTGACAGTTCAGCCAAATACTTTTACTGTGAAGAGCGGGTACCACAGGCGTAGCCTTTCAACCCGAAGAATAGGTATCCAGGTATCCAGGTATATGTGTGTCTATGGACACAGGTGGTTAATGCGAATGTCAACGCATAAAAAATAGTACACAAATGGCTGTGTTTACATGGATTGTAGGTGCGAAACATATACAGGACTTCTGTGCGAAACGGGCCTTCGTGATACCTCGATGGCCCCCAGTGATAAGGCTGATCGATGACTTGGTGGCAATATGATAAGACAGTACTTTTCAACATCATAGGTTTGTTTAAACATTCTATAGGTTCTCAATTTGTTTCTCCCTCTCCCAGAAATGGCAGTGGTCCTATTTATTGTTGTAATCCAGGTTTCTTTGAAATTGGCCATTGTGCGTTGTCTAACATCTGTTACCAAAGTGCTTTTACAAATTATAAGTTCAAAATTACTAAAATTGGTTAAATCCAGATCAGAAAGTTTTGACTTCATGTTATAAAACCAGTTTCTGCAAGACGCAGATGCCTTCTGATTTGCCCACAGAGCAATGCGTTTATTTAGCCGATCACAGTGCATACGAGAGAGTCTGCACCAGTAGTTAGCTAAACAACCCCAATTGCTTTACAATTGGAGGTTCCCATGCCATTTCACCATAAACAGCAGCATTTGGGGGTCACCCGAAAAACCGAAAACAGCCTGTTTTCGCGAAAACAGGCGAAAACAGGCTGAGCTTACGAAAACAGGCTAGAAAAAAGGTTTTATGTTGTGAAAGTATATTTAAAGCCATCAATAACAGTTTATTAGTCTATTATAAAATAATAATCACCATTCCTACTCAAAAATGTGCTTTTATTGCCCCAAAATCGGCGTCAATATGAAAAGTGCCGGTCCGACATGACATACGAAAACAACCGAACACACCACTTAGAAGCTATATGTATGTTGTACCGATATCGTATTATACGGTATTCATATTTTTTATATCGTTAATACGGTATTAATATTGTTTATTCACCAATATATTTTAACAAATTATCAAAAAAGATGCTTTTGATGGCTAGCAATCGTCGCAATATGGAAAAATGCTGACCTGCCTTAACTTACGAAAACAGCCTGAAAACACCATTTGAAACAGATATGCTGTACAAATATCGTTATGGCATGCAAAGAAAAATGATATAGAGTTGGTATTATAATTTGTCTGGCTAAAAGTCGGCAACAAATGTTCAAGAAGTGAATAACGAAACTACGGAGAACGGTCAGATTTTATAGGGATCGAGCGAGATGAAAATCAATTAAGTTCTCAAACATGTCAGCACGAGTGGCTTTAATACTAATTAGCGACACTCATGAACTTTTCAAACATGTCAGCATGAGTGGTTTTAATCATAATTAGCGAAACTCTTAACTGTGCTCACTACTAATTATTCTTATCGTTCACACTTTGTCATTCTCAAATACATTTCAAAGCCATATCGCGGCCCTGTAAATCTATTATCTCTGGGAAAGTGTTAAGAAAAGTGTATGAGAAGCTGCACAGGTTTTTCACAGGTTTTTCCCTATATATATTCTATTTATGAAACAATGATCTAATAATTACGTATATACCAGCAAATGGTAGCTTAAAGCAAACAGAGTAAAAGTACCTTAATGCTCATTCTGCTTTACTTTCAATTTGCTTTAATAAGTGACTATCCGTCTTCAAAACTAGAAACAGGCTTTAGGGTAATGGGTGAATGTCTTTTATTTTACACGTTTTATCAAAAAGCGAAGAGAATATAAATGGATAGTACCAAGTGTGACCATACCACATGGTCTGTGACGTAATATGTTGATACCACTGGCAGTCAAATTGTCAACAAAAAGGCCTCCATTCGGAACTTCAATCAAATGTAAGAAATTTGTTTTTAGCCGATTTCAACGAAACATAGCTTATGATACGGGGGACTGGATTCTTTACAGTGGTATCAATGGATTTGTCTCCAAGGTAATACATTTTGCCTGAAAATGGGGCAAATTAGTTGGCAATATCTAGCATTAAATTGTCGTGGTATCATTGTGTGTGTTAACATTTCTGGATATTTGCCTCGTTTTCAGACAAAAAGTATCCATCTAGGGACAAATACATTGACATCATTCTAAAATAACTTATTAATACCCTTAGCATAGACTATGTTTCCTTGAAATCGACTCATAAAAAAAAAAAAACCAACAACATTCGATTAAAATTCCGAATCGAGGCTTTTTGGTGATAATTTAGCTGTCAGTTGTACCAAAATTAACGTCACAAACCACTTGGTATGGTCACACTGGTACAGTACTGAATCTTATTAAATTAACAATTTTTGCGATTCGCTTGCAATTCGCTTGCAATTCGATGGCGATTCGCTTGCGATTTCAAAATACTAATTTACCCTCGGATAAGTTTTCTTGAGTGGTGTATCTCACAAATGTTCGCAAATATGCATTCGTTAATTTTTTCGATTCCATTTTTGTCACAACCGCTTCTGAAAATTCGCGTTAAAGTATTCAAACGTAGGATTTGTTTTTTGAAGCGCCCGATTCGATGGCAATTCGATGGCAATTCGCTTGCGATTATCAATTTAATTTAATAAGGTTCAGTACTGTACCGCTTGACTGGACGGCCTCATCGCTAAAAGTGCGCCCACACTTGCTCTACGTCGGGCGTACGGCGCTCGCAGAAAGGTTAAATCGGACAGCGGGCATTATATAATGTTGTGAAGATTTGTAGCCTAATCCCCTGGATGTATATATTATGCAATAAATATGTTTAAACTAAAAATGAAATCGGAAGATTCTTGCGCTGGCCGAAGAAATCCTACGGCGGCAATGTGGCGGCCGCACGGCAAATCCCAAAGTTTTACAGGCCGTAGAGGTCGCCGCAGTATTATAACGCGGAGTTATAAAAAAGTTCATTTCTATGATGGCCGTAGAAAACGACACGCCATAGAGCGGTTCTGCGGCTGCCGTACGGCCACCGTGCGGCCGCCGTGCCTCAATGGTTAATTTTACTATTGGACATTTGCACTTTTGTTCATATGTGTCTTTTGATCTAAAAGTGGAATCATATATGGCCTTTGAGTTCTCGGTGTAGTTGGACGGATATTAGTTATGTGCACATGTAGCAAGCCAATGTGTGTAGCAGGAGCAGCATTAAGACTGCACATCAACGGCCGCCGTACGGCCATTTGGCGGTCGCCGTGACTTTTATTAGAAATCGCGGCCGCCGCAGAGGCGACGTACGGCTGCCGAGCGGAGACCGCACTGCCGCAAGTTTTTTACCCCCAAAACATCAAATCTCGCATTGCGGCGGCCGCAGCAAATGTGAGCACAACATACGGTGGTCGTAGGAAATCAACGGCGGCCGGGAAATTGCTACTCGCCGTAAAAATAATAATCCGTGCGATTGCCGTACGACCGCCACAGCCAATGTGAGCTAGGCATAAACAATACATTTGTCCAATCCATTTTTTTGTCACTGCAACAGAAATCAATTAATTGACTTCAGGAGGTAACACATACACCTTCTGTTGGTAACGTATACACGTAAATGCGACTTCAGGAGGGCACATACACACTCATAAACCCTTCAGGGTACTGTGAGTGATTTAAAGTTGTATACATGTACATTATTGTGAAAAATAAATTGAAAAAGTATGGAAAAATGAAGCTATTAATAAACATGCATCATGTCTGAGATGGGGTTCCAGAATATTTGTAAATATAGTGGATCATTCCAATGTTTTTTTCGATAATCGCCCGGTAATATTCATTTAAGAGTGACAAATTGACGTTTGTGCTTGATATACATACTTATTTTCCATAAATAATACAAGAAAAGGTATGTAAACAGTTTATTCACGAACCTATACTGTAATTTGCCAAAAAAATAATTCAATTGATAGTGCGCATGCGTGGAAGTGTCAAGGCGGAGAAAAAATATCTCCATAAAAAGTCAAAGTTTTTTAACGAAATAGATTAACGGCGTGTCGATCGGAAGTGATATTGTGATTGTGTGTAAAGGAAACGTGCTATTTACTGAAAATTCAAGAGGTTTTTCGTCTAAAATAAGTGAAAACAAACCTTTTCGGAGAATCCGCAGTTCGACACGAGGTGAAGGTCAATTTGTGGTGGGGAATCATGTCAACTTACAATTTGAAATCAAAAACACGAAAAATGCAGAAAGCAAGGAAATCGCAAGGCAAGCAGGCCGTAAGTACTGACAATGACACTTTAGTATCATGCTCCTTATGCTCAATTGAGTTTACAGATAAAAATGATAAGCTTATGGAATGCGAGAGATGCAACATGTGGTTCTGTATTGAATGTTTGGACATGAGTGAAACTGTGTATAAGGTTATGGTGGACAGAAAAGACAGCCACTGGTTCTGTGTTGAGTGCGAGAAGCCCGCAATAACTGCTGTTAGAACCGACATGGACATTGAAGAGAGATGTGCTGCATACATGTCAACAATAACACACCGCCTAGATGACTTACAGACATCAATAGAAAAGAAAGCTGACTCGAGCAAGGTAGAGAAACTGGAAGAAAGAGTGGAAGTTCTTGAAACTAAGGAGAAAGGCATGGTAAGTGAACAACCAGCAACAAATGTAGTTAGTGATACTATTGAAGAGCAGAGGGACAGGGAGAAAAGAGAGGGAAATATAATGATTTACAACATTTCTGAATCTGAAAAAACAGAATCTAGTGACAAAGTCAGGGATGACATGAACTTTATAGCAAAAATGTTTGAGGCAATGGAAATTGAGGAAGATGGCAGCCAGATAATAGAGAGATGTATTAGAATTGGCAGGAAAGAGCCTGGTAAGAATCGCCCAACCAAGGTGGTCCTTCAAGACAAGAGGATGAAAAGAAATATTTTGAGGAAGGCTAGACTCCTAAAGGACTCTGAAGAATTTGCCAGCGTATACATTGGTCAAGACCTGACAAGACTGCAACGTAAGGAGCAGAAGGATCTTAGAACTGAACTTCAAACAAGACGAGAAAAAGGAGAAAAGGATATTTTTATCAGAAAGGGTAAAATTGTTCAGTCAAAGGACCAACCTCCACGCAACAAAGGGGGTACGTCAGCAATGTAAACTCCCAAATAGACAACCAACTGTAAATAGTGTTAAAGTTGAAAGTTTAAAAGTTTTATCAGTTAATGTTGATGTTATTACCACAAAAATGCCAGATTTATTGCAATATGTAGAGGACTGTGAACCAGACATTATAGCTATCACTGAAGTGAAACCAAAGAACAGCAGAACAAAGCTTACAGAGGCAGAATTATCAATTGAAGGGTATCACACACCGTTTAATAACTTGGATAAGGAAGGAAGAGGAATATGTATTTATGTTTCTTCAGCACTGAGTGCTGCTACTTTTAATTGCACTTGCATTCAAACTTTCAAAGAATGTGTTTGGATAAGTATATCACTGGGAGATAGCCAGAAAGTTCTGTTTGGATGTATATACAGGAGTCCATCCAGTTCATGCGAAAATAATCGGAACCTAGAGTTAATGCTACGGACTATCTCGGAGATGGAACCCAAGCACTTGGTGATTGTTGGGGATTTCAACTACCCAAATATTGACTGGCAGGAGTGTACAAGTACAGACAGTGAGAATTCAGATAGTGATCAATTTATGGACTGTTTAAAAGACTGTTTTCTAACCCAGCATATAGATAGACCCACAAGATTTAGGGGTAACCAACAGCCATCATTATTGGACTTAGTGCTTACCAATGAAGAGAACACTGTAAGTGACATTAAATACTTGGCTCCAGTAGGTAACAGTGATCATTGTACTATTTCTTTCAATTACATGTGTAGCGTACAAGAAGTGAATAGTACTACAGTTAAATTCAGGTATGACAAAGGAGACTATGAGGGAATGAGGGATTTCTTTAGAAACATTGAATGGACTGAATTACTGAAAGAAACTAGTGAACAGGAAGCATGGGACATATTCAGGATGAAACTAGAAGGGGCCATGGAAGAATATATACCAGTGCATAGGCCGAATGGAGTAAAAAAGAAAAAACGACAGTTGTACATGGACAAAAAAGGTTTCAGTCTAATTAAAAAGAAAAACCGTGCATGGGAGAAATACGTAGATTCCAGAGACTTAAATGACTACAAGCTGTATTGTGATGTCAGAAACACACTTAGGGAATATACAAGAAAACTGAGAAGTGAATTTGAAGAAAATATTTCAAATGATGTTAAAGTGAATCCTAAGGCTTTCTGGAAATATACACAATCGAAAACAACAGTTAAAAGCGGTGTCAGTGACCTAAGGGATCCTAGTGGAATACTGCAAAGTGAGGACAGTGTGAAGGCAGAGATACTCAACAGTTTTTTCTGCAGTGTATTTACTCACGAGGACACCAGTCATATCCCAGAGCTGGAAAGGAAACACCATGGAACTACACTGGACAATATAGACATAGGGGAAGAGCTTATAAGGAAGCATATAAATAGACTTAAACCTAGCAAATCTGCAGGACCTGATGGTTTTCACCCCCGAGTTCTAAAGGAGATAGTGAATGAGATCGCTATGCCATTGCAGACAATTTTTTCTAAGTCCTTGGGGTCTGGTATTCTGCCGAACCAATGGAAACTGGGACAAGTAACCCCGATATTTAAGAAAGGTGATAGGAACACACCAGGTAACTACCGTCCAGTAAGCTTAACAGCAGTCCTGTGCAAAGTAATGGAGGCCATCATAAGAGAGAGGATAATGGATCACATGATGACGCATAGTCTGTTCTGCGATGAGCAACATGGATTTGTGACAGGTAGATCATGCATGACACAACTACTAACCTGCATAGATGAGTGGACAGAAGCATTAGACAGAGGGGAAGTTATAGATACTGTGTATTTAGATTTTAAGAAAGCATTCGACACTGTTCCTCATGAACGTCTGATAGGCAAATTGAAAAGTTATGGAATAGATGGGAAAATCAGAGTATGGATCTCCAACTTCTTGCATGGGAGGAAACAGCGTGTCTCTTTGAATGGTCACACATCACAGTGGTCTAATGTCACCAGTGGTATACCTCAAGGAAGTGTCCTCGGCCCAATACTTTTCGTCATTTTCATAAATGACCTTCCAGACGTTACAGCTAATGTGGTCAGGATATTTGCGGATGATACAAAGCTTTTTGGGCCGGTTGCAACAGAAACTGACAGACAAAAGATGCAGGAAGACATCAACAACTTGTCCGACTGGTCCGATAAGTGGCTTCTTCAGTTCAATGCAAGCAAATGTGGAGTCATGCATCTAGGATACGGAAACCCAAAGCATACATATAACATGAGAGACAATGATGGAGTTTACCAACAGTTAGAAGAAACACAATTAGAGAAAGATTTAGGCATCCAAGTCGATGATCAACTTAAATTCCATCATCACACCAATTTTGCTGTTAATAAAGCTAACAGAACTCTTGGAATCATTAAAAGAACTTTCACAAATAGAAGCAAGAACATTATTAAAAGATTATATACCACATTAGTGAGACCAACATTAGAATATGGTAATGCACCTAAACCTTCACAATTCCTTGGTGACATGGATAAGATAGAGAAAGTACAAAGGAGAGCAACCAAACTGTGCACAGACATAAAATACTTACCATATGAAGAAAGATTGAAAGCACTCAGATTACCATCAATGTATTATAGAAGAGAAAGAGGTGATATGATACAAGTATATAAAATACTCATGGGAAAAGACAGAGTGGATAAGGACAAATTGTTACCACCTAATGTACAGCGACAGACAAGAGGTCATAGCAGAAAGCTTCAAAAGAGGAGAGCTAAGTTAAATGTGAGGAAGTACTCTTTTGGTCTCAGGGTCACAACCAATTGGAATAGTCTACCAGAGTATGTTGTGAACTCTGGAAGTATAAATAATTTCAAAGACAATTTAGATAAGCACTGGAGTATAAGGCAATACAGTACACGCCCCCACGCATGCGTTGACAGTTCAGCCAAATACTTTTACTGTGAAGAGCGGGTACCACAGGCGTAGCCTTTCAACCCGAAGAATAGGTATCCAGGTATCCAGGTATATGTGTGTCTATGGACACAGGTGGTTAATGCGAATGTCAACGCATAAAAAATAGTACACAAATGGCTGTGTTTACATGGATTGTAGGTGCGAAACATATACAGGACTTCTGTGCGAAACGGGCCTTCGTGATACCTCGATGGCCCCCAGTGATAAGGCTGATCGATGACTTGGTGGCAATATGATAAGACAGTACTTTTCAACATCATAGGTTTGTTTAAACATTCTATAGGTTCTCAATTTGTTTCTCCCTCTCCCAGAAATGGCAGTGGTCCTATTTATTGTTGTAATCCAGGTTTCTTTGAAATTGGCCATTGTGCGTTGTCTAACATCTGTTACCAAAGTGCTTTTACAAATTATAAGTTCAAAATTACTAAAATTGGTTAAATCCAGATCAGAAAGTTTTGACTTCATGTTATAAAACCAGTTTCTGCAAGACGCAGATGCCTTCTGATTTGCCCACAGAGCAATGCGTTTATTTAGCCGATCACAGTGCATACGAGAGAGTCTGCACCAGTAGTTAGCTAAACAACCCCAATTGCTTTACAATTGGAGGTTCCCATGCCATTTCACCATAAACAGCAGCATTTGGGGGTCACCCGAAAAACCGAAAACAGCCTGTTTTCGCGAAAACAGGCGAAAACAGGCTGAGCTTACGAAAACAGGCTAGAAAAAAGGTTTTATGTTGTGAAAGTATATTTAAAGCCATCAATAACAGTTTATTAGTCTATTATAAAATAATAATCACCATTCCTACTCAAAAATGTGCTTTTATTGCCCCAAAATCGGCGTCAATATGAAAAGTGCCGGTCCGACATGACATACGAAAACAACCGAACACACCACTTAGAAGCTATATGTATGTTGTACCGATATCGTATTATACGGTATTCATATTTTTTATATCGTTAATACGGTATTAATATTGTTTATTCACCAATATATTTTAACAAATTATCAAAAAAGATGCTTTTGATGGCTAGCAATCGTCGCAATATGGAAAAATGCTGACCTGCCTTAACTTACGAAAACAGCCTGAAAACACCATTTGAAACAGATATGCTGTACAAATATCGTTATGGCATGCAAAGAAAAATGATATAGAGTTGGTATTATAATTTGTCTGGCTAAAAGTCGGCAACAAATGTTCAAGAAGTGAATAACGAAACTACGGAGAACGGTCAGATTTTATAGGGATCGAGCGAGATGAAAATCAATTAAGTTCTCAAACATGTCAGCACGAGTGGCTTTAATACTAATTAGCGACACTCATGAACTTTTCAAACATGTCAGCATGAGTGGTTTTAATCATAATTAGCGAAACTCTTAACTGTGCTCACTACTAATTATTCTTATCGTTCACACTTTGTCATTCTCAAATACATTTCAAAGCCATATCGCGGCCCTGTAAATCTATTATCTGGATCCATGTCATATTTGTTATATTCGAATCTCATTATATGGTATATTGAAGAAATATTTATGCATTGTGTTTATCCAGAATTAAAATTGTATATACAAATACCTATGTTTCATTCAATATGTGTGGTTCTTATCCAGGGGCAGAATCTGTAAATTATCTAAAATTATATGAATTCGGGTGTGTGACAGTCGAGGGTACCGACAGTCGGCAAGCTTTGACGGATGGATCAAAGATGGTTTGGACTTAAATTTTTTGTATTACAATGTAACAATAAATCCGAGTGAACACATTTCACAAGCACTTTCACTTATATAATCCAGCATTTCGAATTACATGCTCACGTGTCATCATCACAGATAAAACACAAATCACACATTCATATAATAATCCAATTGAATCAAGTGTTGATAGAATTCACGTAATCCACAGCTCAAAGGCTGTACAGGAGGGGTCCGGCAACATGAAAAAAATAAATATCATAGTTTAAATTAATATGTTTACAATATGTGTACAACATTAAATATTGAAACGCATTGCAGAGCTTCATATGAGGGAAGTATTTAAAAAACTAAAATCTGTGAATGGAAGCTCCAGCGCTGACTTACTCCGTACATATTCAGCAGCTCCATCTCTGTCTCAGCCTGCTTCTGGAGGGCATTTCCTCTTCTTGTCAGTTTTTCCATTGTTAACCTATACTTTTCCGAAAAATCCTCTGATCAGGATCTGCAATGTTTGTTTCGACTGTTTGTTTATGACGAGTATACTCGTCCCTCGGGTGAATATGTAGTACTATGTACCATAAGAAAGTGTTTCTTTATATAGGCAAATTGAAGCTTAAAGAAGGTTGAATGTAAAGCAGAATGCTACTTCTGCTTTACTTTCAACATGCTTTAAGGACCTATCATTTTCGTCCATAATCATAACTGTCAACAACCAACACACAGTTTGATACCCGGTGATAAGCTCGATCTTTTAACCAATTAACACATTAGGGTACTAATTGATAGACAAATATTGGGGATTATAACCCAGATCATATTTTCAAATTGCTTTATTTCAAATCTCAGTTTACATACATATATGCAAATACATGAGACAATTATATTACTAGTATTGGTCTGGCATAGGCGCGCAAACAGCATTATGGCTACACAATGTCTCGTCTGAACTGGGGCCAAACTGTTGTACAATTGTCTTAGACTTTTCTTAAATAAAGTATGCATAAACCTTAGTTAAATACTTTTTGCCGACGACACTTTTACGAAAATACTGATTTAATTCATTATTCCTTGGGCAATAGCACCGAGTAATTAGAGCGGTCTAATTACTCCGTAGCCAATAGATAGCTTGAAAACAAAATTATTAGCAAAACTTTTTGAAAATAATTCTTCTTAATACAGTCTTCAATATGCACCATAAACTTAAAGCAGGCTGAAAGCAAATCAGATTTTGATTTACTTTCAACCTGCTTTAAGTGGTCAGTGGTCACCTGTGATCAAATTAAAGGCCTGTGTCGGTAAAAAGCTATATTCATAGCAAATGTTAAATGTTATATATGCACCAACTTCAATTAAACTTTGTATTGAACTCAAAACTAGAAACAGGAATGGGTTAATCCTCTGCATACACAGTATACATCAGGCTCATTTCATGCATTTAATTTGCCAAGGACGAAAACTATATCTGTTTATAATGTCCACCATAATGAATATTATTCTTTATCATACGAGATGGTACATTAAAGCAGAACAGAAAAGTAAAGCATTATAAATTGGGTGCTTTCTGCTTTACTTTCAACATGATATGATGTTCTTCAAAAATAGTCAAAGATCATGGAGTAAAAGGATGAAACGGACGACAACGTACCTTCATGTACTTTCCAGCTATGGCAATTCAGCAGACGGCAATAAATTCAACGACTTAGACCACGAATGAATAACAGATGTGTTATTCAATATACAATACAATATTCATTCGTGCTTAGACCATATAGACATAATTCATTATCCCTAGCAGATAGTAACTTAAAGCAATCTGAAAGTTAACAGAATATACGCCTTAGGATACGTTCTTCTTTACTTTCAACCTGCTATAAGTGGTCACTTCTTTTCAATAGACAAATGCCATATGGTAAATAAGGAAATAGCTAAATCGATAGTTGATTTGACAAGAAGGAAACGAGACAGGATAAAAGTATTATATGAGTAGTACGTACCTAACCAGGGCAGCGCTGGCATCTTCGTCGAACATTACTTGACCAGACGACGACTTACAGAAGAAACAATGAAGCTTGGTGTTTTCCATTGCTAATTTAGACTGTAACGTATCTAACCAAAACCAAACTAAGAATGACACAGCAGACCCATCCTTTGTTTTCATAAATTTTAAGATTTTACACCTATGTGAAATTATGAAGAATGTGACGGCTACATCAAAGGCTATCCTTGCACGTGCCAGCCATCAGAGAATGGTCGTGTTTGTTTGAGCAACGCGTGTCAGCGGTGGACGCGTGTCAGCGGTGGTACTGACACACTTCATACAACCTGGTCCTGTAAATTACTCGTCCTAACGTGTTTGCTGTATGTGTGGAATCCAAACAGGAAAAAATTGTTACAGTTATTCGTTATTGGATTATTCTATCGTTTTGGTAATTATGTACAATTTACTCATATTCGGATTTCTTAACTAATTCCGACTTATTTCAGACAAGTTTAGAACATTGTTTTTAATTATTGACCTTTTAAGTCAATTTTTCAAATTTAGGCTAAATTTAATTAAACAAAAGAAACTTTTACCATCGGCATTTATTTGGGAATTAAGTTTTTCAACCGATGCGCGGTCTCAACCAATTCCCAAATGAATACGCCTTACGCCTCTGCAAACAGGTGAACCCAGACCAGAATGCTTCTTTACGATCTGCCTCATCAGGGTCTACTCATTTTGCCCATATACATAGATTCATAATATATTTCGAGGCGTTTGCGAGAGTAAAGGCCAAAACAGTTTTTAAACGGGATTATTGGATGATTAGTTAATTATACACATATATATCGACTTATAGAAGTATTGAAAGCCAATTTTGGGCATTTTCGGCTGTCCGATATGTGATCTCAACCATTTACCAAATGAATACGCATTTCGTCTCTGCAAACAGGTAAACCCAGATCAAGATGCTCCTTTATGATTTGCCTCACCAGGGTCTATTTAGGTTGCCGATATATAAATGTATAATATATTTCGAGGCGTTTGCGAACGTCAAGGTCAAAACAGTTTTTTAAACGGGATTTTAGATGATTAGTTCATTGTACACATTCTGCTTTAATTTCTGCCTGCTTTAAGCGGACATCTGTTATTATATAGCAAATATTTCTTATGGTAAGAGTACATACACCGAGTTTTAGTTGATCAAATAAATTTTTTGAGTCGGAATTTCGACGATATGATCAAAATATAATTATAAATTTTCATTTGTGCATTTTTTTTTTGAAAATATGAGTGTGTAACACCTATTTTAGAGGGTGTTTTCGTATAAACAAATTTAGATTTTCGTAAGTTAAAACATTCAACCCTAGAGATGAGTAAACTCGTCATTTACAAACAGTGTAGGCCTACTTGTGATGATTACACTTGTCGCATGCAAACAGTGTAGACCCTGATCAGAGGACTCCTTAAGGAACCCTCTGATCAGAGTCTACACTGTTTGTCATTTTGAAATATATTGTTCAAATAAACCCAAGATATTAAATTATTGATTAGACAAATTTTGAAATTGAAATTTTCCGTTAAAAGTTTCAGGGGTGAATGTGTTAAGGCAGGTTGGTATTTTTCAATTTGTCGCCGATAGTTAGCCAACAAAGACAACCTTTTTTATTGATTACTAGTTTTAATACTTATAATACATATCGCCACATATGTTTTGAAACCTATTACCTTTAGTAAACCCGTTACTCCACGTCCTTTTTATAGTTTTAAGTACAGGTTCCCGCTTAAAGCAGGTTGAAAGTGAAGCAGAATTCGCGCTTGGCGCGTTCTGCTTTACTTTCTGCCTGCTATAAGCGGACATCAGCTAAGCTTTATGAGCGAGCTATTCTTTAACGCTTTCACTCTCAATAACGCTTATAAGCGCGTTGCAAAAAGTATGGATCCTGATCCGAAGCCGCGTCACGCGGCGTCTGATCAGGATCGAAACTGTTTGATACTCGTTTTGAAATGCCCTTAGTCATACTGATTTTTTTTTAATTAACTTAGAAATTACATTGCAAACAACAAACATGTGATATTACGCACCGATATTTTTCATTGCGTCGCCGATTTTGGTCAATTTTATTGTCGATTGTAGGTCAACAAAGGCAACTTTTTTAGCCTAAATAACATTTATTAGTTCAATTTATTATTATTAAACAGTGTTTATGTCTTTGAATGCGATATTAATACAAAAAACATATTTCCTATGCTGTTTCCGTATGCTATTACAGACCAACATTTTTCATACCGTCGCCAATTTTGGTCAATAAAAAGCATTTTTATCGGAAAGGGGCCATTATTAAATCATTATAAAACATTTAATTGGAATATATGCTTTTAAATACGTTTTCTCAACGTATGATATAAGTACACAAATCATACTTTCTCAACTGTTTTCGTGTGACATTAGTTATTACGGACCGATATTTTTCATAGCTTCGCCGATTCGGGTCAATTTTATTGACGATTGTAGGTCATGAAAGGCAACTTTTTTAGCCTAAATGACTGTTATTAGTTCAAATTATTGAATTATATCCTTTTAAATACGTTTCCAGTACATAAACCCTTTTTTCTAGCCTGTTTTCGTAAGATCAGCCTGTTTTCGCCTGTTTTCGCGAAAACAGCTGTTTTCGGTTATTCGGGTAACCGGCATTTGGTGTATACTTTCCTACACCTAAAAAATATCTCATAGCTCTAGTTTGAACAGCGTTGATTACAGATATATTCTTTATTTCCCCAAATTGGAGCACTATAGTTAATAACTGGCCAGACAATTGAATCGTATAGTTTCGAAAAAACATTAAAAGGTACTCCGCCTATTACTTTACAACGAGATATCAACAGACCTAAAGCTCGATTTGCGCTTTGTGCGACTGATTTAGCAGTTATATTGAAATCTAGATACTCATTCAAAATAACTCGTGTTCATGAAAACTGATGACGGTTATAGGTGTTGTATTAAGTATAGTGTCCAAATTATATGGGTAAAGTAAAAGTACATTCATATGAGAGCTCAACCTCATGAAAGTGTCATACACGTTCAAACAGGTTACATGTACATCGTGAAATTACAAATATGTTTATGTGATTCAGTAACATGTTTATATTCTAACAATATCTTGTCATGTTGTAATATTTGTTTATACATTATATATATAACGAGAAACATTGTATGTTTAGTTACAATAAAACTTTTGATTCTTGAATCTTGCTAAACCTTGTCTACTACTCACCGGTATGAGTGACTGGTGTATTCCCACGTCCAGTGACCCCCGGGCAATGTTACTAATATAGAAAGGCATGGCTGAGGTGTCAGAAAGGCAGGTAACTATTTCATTAATGCATCTACCTTTAACATGGTGATCGTGAACACAACTCATTCATCCCTGAAACTTTCAAATGGACTATTCAAAATCCCGATAAATTCCAATAAATCTCTTACTTTTAATGGTTCATTTTAACAATGTAGGACACAATTACAAACTGTGCAGACACTGATCAGAGGGCTTCTTCAGGAGCCCTCTAATCAGGTTTCTACCACAGGGACCCGGTACGATTGATTTTTGAGAAAAAAAATTGTCAAAAGGTATATATAGAGACAAGGGGTACAACTGAGTGTTAGTATATTCTCACCCTATCTCGACAAAAGCGGTCATATCACGAATAATAATTGATGAAACGACACCCTTTTTGCATTTCTGTCTAACTAATATAATACCCTTTCATAAAAACATAACATAAAACCAACTATAAGGATGCACTTTCAACAGTAATTGCATTTACTCACAGAAATCAACGAATTTTGGATAACGGGACAGGTGTTCGTTCACAGCTAACACAGCATTGACCACTACCGTACGCTTGTTTAGGCGGTAATCGAGTGTTACAGTCATTGACAACTACTGTACACTTGTTTAGGCGATATTATCGAGCATGACAGTCATACAGTTCCATAAATATACATCTTTGACACCGATCAAAGCTGATTTCTTCTCAAATCATTGCCGTACAAAAAGCCTACATGTACAAGAATAGCTTTACTGCCGATGAAAACATGCGAATTTGTTGTTGGTATTGCAATTGTTTGAGTATAAATCAGCCTTGATCGGTGTAAAAAATGGATATCCATGGAACTGTATGACTGTCATGTTCGATATTACCGCCTAAACAAGCACACAGTAGTGGTCAATGCGGTGTCAGCTGTGAACGAACACCTGTCCCGTTTTCCAAAAGTCGTTGATTTCTGTGAGTAAATGCAATTACTGTTGAAAGTGCATCCTTATAGTTGGTTTTATGTTATGTTTTTATGAAAGGGTATTATATTAGTTAGACAGAAATGCAAAAAGGGTGTCGTTTCATCAATTATTATTCGTGATATGACCGCTTTTGTCGAGATAGGGTGAGAATATACTAACACTCAGTTATACCCCTTGTCTCTATATATACCTTTTGACAATTTTTTTTCTCAAAAATCAATCGTACCGGGTCCCTGTGGTTTCTACAGGGTTTACATAGGACAAATGTACACTGTTTGTTAATGACGAGTATACTCGTTTCTTCGGTTGAATTTTGTTAACATGAGACTGACATGACATGGATTAGATCTATATATATGATCAGGTCTGTTAGTCAAATGTCCTTAAACTTGTATTTACACGTTTTGGTATTGATCAGTCAAAAAGGAAACATTTGTTCATTCTTCTAGTGCTGGACGCTGACTTAACTCATATTTGCAAACAGTTTGGGTCCAGATCAGACGCCGAATAACTCTGCGTCTGACAGATCAGACACCGAATAACTTGGCGTCTGATCAAGATCCAAACTGTTTGACAGTTTTGTCATTTTTTTCACTGGTCTAAATGACTAAAATAAAAAAAGTGAGAAATAAAAGCAGACGACATTGCGTTGAGAAAGGGCAGTCAATCTGTCAGGTTAAAGGTGATTGTGGTCAGCTCAGCGACCGTCATACACTGTGCATTTTGCACCTGACTTTTCATTCAGAAAGACTACTGTGGTCTCTATTTGTAAGCTGCAGCCGTTGTGTTTTGGGATTTTATGAGTTTTAACAGGCCAGTGTCAAGTGGATATCCCGTTACTGTGCCATGGGAAAATATTGTGAATGAATATGTTTTAAGCTCTGCTGCTTTCTATTAACTTTTGATAGTAAACAACTGCATTAGTTTCGACGTGTGATTGTGAATGTATGAGGGACGTGCATTAAACAGTGTATACGTAAGATTTTTTATGTCAACCATATAAATGCATGCTATATGTGCGTATTTGTGTCTATTGTTGCAAACAGTTTGGAGCCACATGACGTGACAAGAGACGTCGAGTAACTCGGCGACTCATCTGGATCCAAACTGGTTGGCACTACTTTCTGTTAAAACATGCAGAAAATAACTCTTTAAAATGATGCAGACGAAACATTTTGCAGACGTCAATAACGATTTTAGCTTGCAGATAGTAGTATTTTCCGTTTTATAGAATATAACAGTACTAGAAACAATGGTGCAGACGAGACATGTCTACCATTTTGTCAACGACAGTGACGATGACAGACTGCAGAAGTTATAGTTCCTTTAACCCTTAGCCTGCCACTCACGACTATAGCTCCATATGCAAACTGCTTGGATCCGGATGAGACGCCGAGTAACTCGGCGTCTCATCCGGATCCAAGCTGTTTGACACTCGGACAACATTTTCAGCAATTTTGAGCAACTTTGAAGCACTTTGAAACTTGAAGCAGACGAGAAATATAGCAGACGACAATTTATTTGGCGGGCTAAGGGTTAATAATATAAAAGTACATGTAATGAAAACATAGACATACAACCGTTTATTGTTTTTAGATGGTCTGATTGTATAATAGTCAACATTCTAAATTAAGCGACCACTCAGAAATAATACACTTTTTTACCTTACCTCGAGTACAGTGATTATTTTCAAACAGTTTGGATCCTGATCAGACGCCGTGTTACGCGGCGTCTGATCAGGATCCAAACTTGCTTGACACTCATTACGATATTTCTTTAATCAATTTACTTATTTTACATATGAGAACTAGATTCTATAAGCAGACGACAATTGTTTAAAGCGGATGACATCATGGCAGTACAAGATTGATTTACAAAATGTGTCCTTTTTTTAGCAGGAGAGAACCATTAACCATTAACTTGACTTACAATTTACTGAACTACATGGTGCATGGATCACTGAGTTTAGTGTTTAATTGATATCGAAAGAAGAAAAAACAGGTTGGATATAGTCTACTTGTTTAAAGGTAAGTTTCAATCCAACTGTTTAACCAATTTCGTACTAGATCAACTATGCTGTATGATATTGTTTGCTTGAATATATTGCCTGATTTTATTCCTGAATCTGACATTAGGTTCTGATCAGGGTCTGTACTGTGCATTGTTTGTCATTTTGCAGTTTATGAATTTAATGTAACACTACAACCCTAAATAGTTAAATAGTAAAAGGTGGACTAGACTCAGTTGGAAATTCCATAGAGTTTCAGAGATAAATGAGTAAATATAGGTTTTAGGTATATTGATACAGCCAAACTTGTACATGTATTAACTCATTATCCCCTGAAACCGGACCAATGGATAATTCTAGTTTGCATTAAAGGCTGGTCCATTTTAGACTATTTAGGGTTGTTTTGGGGAACAAATTGCAAAATTACAAACAGTGAAGTCTCGGATCAAAGGGCTCCTGCAGGAGCCCTCTGATCCGAGACTTTACTGTTTGCATAGAACAAGTGTACTCTTCACAGGTACACGTTTGATACAGGAGCATATATGCCTTACTTATGGCTCAATGATTAAAGCAACAACTGTTTACTTTAAAGACAGGTGATTGTCTGATGCAGTGCAAACAGTAATGCAGAAATATCTTACCAGCTTTCTGCATTACTTTTGCCCTGCATTAAACAACCATATGGCCCAAAGAGTACAAATAAAATACCCATTTTTGAGAGATCACTAAGTTTGAACATATTTGATAAGTAAGAGGACATTGTTACAAATTCTTGTTACTTTTATGTTAAGCTTCAGTGAATGTCCTACTTATTATGTGATATCATATAGCTTTTTTATATGGAGCCTTGACTCCTTTATATATATTTGGAAGGTATGTGTGTATGGATGTAAGGTTATTAGTCAATTACTGTGGTGTTAGATAGGGGAAGTATGTGTGCTATTTGACTTGTCACTGATGTACAGTAAAACCTCTCTATTACCACCACTAAAACAAAGGCTAATTGATTGTATAAAAGACAGGTGACAGCTTAAGTCAAGGTGATAGTAAAACAGAAAGCTCCTTAAGGAGCTTTCTGTTTTACTGCCACCTTGCTTTTAGCAGTCACCTGCCATAAACACCTAATTATCAATGCAACTTATGGTCATGATAGAGAGATTTTACTGTATAGAGAATTAATGAATGTTTGATATGAGAAACTATGAATGCTTAGTCCCTCTCTTATTTTTTCTTTAAGTTTGATTGAAGTGTTAAAGACATTTGGTTGCTTAAAGCAGTTTGAAAGCAAAGCAGAAAGCTCATTAATTATATTTTGCTTTACTTTCAGCTTGCTTTAAGCAACCCCCTGTCAATATTAGGAATAGGTAACCTCAAAGGCGTTTCCATGGGAGAATTTAGAGTTATATTGATAAATTTTCACTTGCATTATTAATCATTTTAGGGCTATTTAAACATCACTTGCTCTGACTATTCTAAAAGTGGGCATTTCTTCTTCCTGTAACAGATTTCTGTATTACTTTTATTTGACTTTAAGTATAACTATCAACCATCAGAAATAACAAGCTTTCTTCAGAGTGATTGTAAAGCAGTATTACACTGTAGCATATGTTGTCTTTTTCATGACCTCAAGGCTAAAAGTCCCCCCCCCCCCCCCCTCCATTTAGTGTTATTATTTTGACTGGCTGTAAATAATATAAGTTGATGTTATTATTTTATTTGCCTGCAGCACACTGGCTATCTGATCTAGCTGTCAATTCATATAGTTTAGCCCTTCTAATGTATTTATTCCTCCACTGAAGAAAATAGATCTAATTTATACAGTCACAGACATGTACTAAAAGAAATATTTGCTTTATCCTAGCAGATGGTAGCTTAAGCAGGCTGAAAATAAAGCAGAATGTGCCTTAAGGCGCATTCTGCTTTTCTTTCAACCTGCTTTAAGTGGTCATCTGTCTTCAAAACTAGAAACTGACTATGGGGTAAAGGGTTAAACCTTTCTCCTGCTATTAGCATATATTGGTGCATTTTGAAAACAGTGTAGACACAGTGTCAATTAATACATTTTGAAAACACTGTAGACACAGTGTCAATTAATACATTTTGAAAACAGTGTAGAAACAGACCAGACAGCTCCTGAAGGAGCTGTCTGATCAGGGTCTCCACTGTTTTCTTATTTGGTCTGTCTGATATGAGTCTTCTCTCTTTTCTGGTGAAAGTTTTCCTTATTTCATAATATTAGCCAATGTATTAGTTCAGATTATATTGTTCATAGTGGGTGGAGTTTTGTATAAGAATATCCAGTGGGAGAATGGGTAATGGCACTTGTGAAATGTCTGTTGGTTATACATCCTGAAATCTCACTTTGAAACAAAAATGCAGAAAACTGCAGTAAAACCTCTCTATTACGACCACTAAATTTGGTTAATTATTGGGTGTTAAATGCAGGTGGCTGCTTAAAGCATGGTGACAGTGAAACAGAAAGCTGTCACCTGTCTATTATACAATCAGTTAGCCTTCGTTTTAGTGGTCATAATAGAGAGGTTTTACTGTATATTAAATCAGAGGATATCAGGGCTCCAGATAAGGGGTAGTTTTCTGAACAAATCCACCATTTTCTCACTAATTTCAGCACCAATCCTATGGTGTTACTACTCATTAGAATCGTCTCGAAGAGACGATTCTAATGAGTAGTGACACCATAGGGTTTAATGCAGAAATAAAGATTTTAGTTTTTGAAAAACTACTCTTATCTGGAGCTCTGGGATATTATGACCGTGACAGGGTTAAATATAACCCTTTACTCCATAGCCTTTTGGCTAGAATATAGTAAATATTTGTTATGATACATATTCAAGACTGTATTAAATGGAACTATTTTCTTCAGTGAAGGAATAAATTCAAGGCATAAACGTGTGTATCTAACTATCTATTGAGTAAAAGATTAAACCAGGCAGATGAATTTGACATTGAAAGGGTTAAAACAATAGTACTTAATGTTCAAAGAGCTAAAACAACCAGAGAGTCCACAAACAGGGTTCTTCAGTGTGTGAATTGTCTCCCCTGAACAGTCGTTCATCATTACATGAACTAACATGAATAATACAGCACAAACATTAGAGTGGTTTGAAGTCTTAGAATGCAAATGGCTAAATAGTGATTACCTCTGAAAACAGGTTGATTCTGGATGATACACTGAGACTTAGTTGGCTTCTGATATTGATGTAAACTGTTTGACACTCTCACCCTATTTTGAAAAGAAAGTTTAGAAAATTATATTTTTGAACGGAAGCAGACAGTATTTGTTACAAAAAGAAATACATGTATTACTAAAGTGTCAAAAGAGTTAAACAACCATAGGATTCACAAACAAGATTTGTCAGCATCTCAGGGCTCCAGATAAGGGAGAGTGAACTGAAGATTTTCGACATTTTCTTACTTATTTTAGCACCAAATCCTATGATGTTACTACTCATTAGAATCGTCTCTTCGAGACGATTCTGATGAGTAGTGACACCATAGGGTTTAATGCAGAAATAAAGATTTTAATTTTTGAAATACTCCCCTTATCTGGAGCTCTGGCATCTGAATTATCTCCCCTGAAGAGTCCATCATATTACCTAAGTAGCACAAACTATAACCATTTGGGTGGTTTTAGATTTGAAGCTAAGTACAGAGTTTGTACTTTATTGTCTGCAGCTATTGGTGCATGCTTTCATTCTGAAATTAGTAATGTCTAAAAAAAATCACAACAGGGTCAGGTTATCAAACAGTTTGGATCCTGATGAGACGCCGAGTTACTCGGCATCTCATCTTGATCCAAACTGTTTGCAATTGTTATCACACCACTTCACATACATGCAAAGCATTAAATCAGATGGTACACAAAGCGTGAATTTGACCTTTTAACAGCCACAATGAGCCAAGGCCAATTGTCATTGAACATAGAACATAGAACATCCTGGCTGACTGTGTGACTTGGTGGTGAAAGTTTGACAGGAGGGAAAACATCACGTGAAACTGAAACTACCAGTTTTGTACAGTCGAATCTGTTGTAAGCGGCCACGTACAGGAGACGGCGAATTAGCGGTCTGAAGGACAGCTTAACTATAATGTAGAACAAAAGTGAAACAGAAAGCTCCTACATGTTTGTAGATGAACTAGGTATGCAATATGTCCTGCTATAATAATTAGGATAGAAGACTCACCGCTAGTATTTTACCCTTTACTCCATATATTATAGGGACTCTTTTTCTACGCATTTAATTTATTCCTCCACTGAAAAACATAGTTCCAATTTAGACTATACAGTCATGAGTATGTATCAGTAGAAAAATAATCTATACTCTACCAGATAGTTGCTTTAAGCAGGCTGAAAGTAAAGCAGAATGCGGCGCATTCTGCTTTACTTTCAGCCTGCTTGAAGTGGTCATCTGTCTTCAAAATTATAAATAGGCTATGGAGTAAAAGAATAATATATTTCTTTAATTTGTTGCAGCAAGGGGTTGAAATCAGCTAGATATTGTGTGACCAGTTAGACATTGAAATCAACACACTATTCTATATGTCATTACAATTCATGACAATGGAGAGTAAGAAGGGCCCACTGCCCAAGGTCGCAGCGGGCAAGGACAACAAGGCCTATGTGAATGTATCCGAGCCTGAGGATTACAGGTACCTCAGACCAGTCTACACCAAAAAGGCAAATAACTCTGACAAAAATGTGAACGGAAAACCAGAGACACTGCGAGTGGAGTTAAGGAAACAAACAGCAGACTCAGGTTAGTGTTTTATGGTACATTTGTAGTACTTTGTAGAGTTCCAGGTAAGAGTGCGTAAACCACTTGTTTCAACATTTTCTCCTTTATGCCACCATTAAACCAAGCAATGATTCTAATTAGTACTCACATCATAGGGTTTGATGGTGGTATTCGGGTTTTTATGTTTGAAGTAAGAAGCAACTGGTTTGTAGAAACAGTGATGTTTCTTCTTTTAACCCATTTACTCCATAACTATACCATAACTACACCTTTTTATGCATTTAGGTTATTCCTTCACTGAAGAAAATAGATCCCTTTTATACAGTCATGAAATATGTATCATAAGAAATATTTTCTATATTCTTGCAGATAATGGAGGCTAAAGCAGGTTGAAAGTTAAGCAGAATATGCCTTGAGGCGCTTTCTGCTTTACTTTCAACCATACTTTAAGGGATCATCTGTCTTCAATACTAGAAACAGGCTATGGGGTAATGGGTTAACTAATTCCTCCACTGAAGAAAAAAAATTCAAATTTCTACATCCTAGCAAATGGTAGCTTAACGTTTTGAAGTTGTTTGAACCCTAGATACACATATATTTGTCCTTTGCAAACAGTGAGTGTACTTGTGAAGAATGTACTTGTCATATGCAAACCGTGAAGACCAAGATTAGAGGGCTCCTACAATGTAAAAAACCCTAAATTGTCAAAAGTGGACTATACTTAATTAGAATTGTCTATTATAAGTTTCAGGGGTGAATGAGTTAAGAAGTATAAAAGTAAATCAGAATGTGCCATAAGGTGCATTCTGCCTTACTTAGAACCTGCTTTAAATGGTCACCTATGTCTTCAAAACCTAGAAAGATTTAAGGATTGCTGTCAAAGTCAAACAGAACAGCGGATGTAGTCGAGGGGTAAAGCGCTCTATTACAAAGTCAGGGGTTGTGATTTCGACCCCCCGCCGGACCAAGTCCTTCGGATGAGACTTTGTAAAGCGAGGTCCGATGTAGCTGTGCTTTACACTGGGCATCTAAATGAACCAGAGAACTCCAATTAGCCCATAGATGGCAGAAAGGGAAGTTAACAAACAAAACAAAGAAAAAATCAAAGTCGAACAGATCTATATTTTAAAGCTATCTAAAGCTTTGAAATACAGTAAAACCTCTCTATTACGACAAGTAAAATGAATTGTACAAAAGACAGGTGACAGCTTAAAGCATGGTGACAGTAAAACAGAAAGCAGCTAAACCTAATAATTAACAAAATTAAATGTTCGTAATAGGCAAGGTTTGTTGATTGAGTTCCAGGTATGGAGGTTCTACTGTATCTTCATGAAGTAAGTTGTAGTAAATCTTTGCTTAACCCATTGCCCCATAAATACACCTTTTTACGACTATAATTCCTCTACTGAAGAAAAGAGTTCCAATTTATACAGTCATGAATGTGTAAAATAAGAAATATTTTCTATATCGTAGCAGATGGAAGCTTAAAGCAGGCTGAAAGTAAAGCAGAATGCGCCTTACGGCGCATTCTGCTTTACTTTCAACCTGCTTTAAGTAGTCACCTGTCATCAAAACAAGAAACAGGTTATGGAGTAAAGGGTTAAAGCAAAGCTCAAAGTATAGCAGAAAGCTTATGAAGGAGCTTGGTGCTTTACTTATAGCCTACTTTGAGCATCCACCTGTCTTAAACATTGAAAAAAAGCTATAGGTGTAAGCCAATAGAACTGATTTTGTCACAACAAATTAATGCAAGAGCTTGTGACAGTCACATCAGATTTGTCTCCCTTTGACAATGCAGAAGCTTGTGACAGTCTTATAAAGATATTAATCTATGACCAGTTCAGAGTGACAACACTAAGTCTTGTTGTTGTATGTTTTGGTTTGGTACTGTATTAGCTGCATCATGAAATACAGGTCCTTTGATACATGACAAACAGTGTAAACCCCTCTCATCAATCTTTTAAAACATGGATAAACTGTGTTTTACCTTGAAAGACTGTGAGGTATATTCAACACAACGGCTCCAAACTGTTTGCCACTCAGATCAACATGAATAGCCAGAATTGTCGGAGAGTTGTCCTTTTTCTATATTTAATTGCAATGCGTTTGTGTTTCGTTTGCGTTTAAATGGGAAAGAATAACGTTTTCTCCACTGTACATTTGATTTAACCCTTATACCTCAAAGCCTGTTTCTAGATGTTAAGACAGATGACCACTTAATGCAGATTGAAAGTAAAGCAGAATGTGCATAAGGCACATTCTGCTTTACTTTCAGCTTGCTTTAAGCTACCTGTTCTGCTACAATACAGAAAATATTTTTTGTTATGTACATGTATATTCATGACAGTATAAAATTGAACTACATGTTTTTTCTTCAGTAGAGGAATAAATCATATGACATATGTGCTAAAATGCGTATTTCTGGGGTTATGGGTTAAGGGTTCATTTTGTAAATATAAACCACAATAGTAGCTACTAGCACTGTACTGAATTATATTTTTTGTTGAAACCACATCATTGACTACACACATCCTGGTCACCATGAATGGTGAGACCACAACATAAGGCCTGGCGACAGTGTGGGTAGCGTTTATAGTGCATTAAAAAGCAGGTCAGGAAGTCAATGCAAATCAGTTGTCTACATTTCTTTTTAGTAAATTTTGCTTTCATGTTGTTTTTATAGCTGAGGAGATCTAAATACAAATCTATGTTTTATCCATTTACTACTTTATACTATTAAAGCAAATAAAGTAATTAATTGAGTATACAGGTAACACGTATACAACAGGTGGCAGAAATAAAATTAATGCATTACTTTTGTCACGCATTTTAATATCAACAGGCAGCCTATTTTAGTGGTTCGTCAGTACAGGTTTGATCGTAAAAAGGAATGAAAACTTAAAAAAGTAACTATTTTGTTGTGTCTGACCTCACAAGTCTTTCATGGGACCTACTGACCTAGTTCGGGTTATGCCACTTGTACTTACATGCCCTCCAGTTTCTGAGTGTTCTATGTGATTATGAGAAACTGTCAAACTTGTGTTTAGCACCATTCAAAACAAAATCCATTGGCAGATCTCTAAGACAGGTTGTAGCTTAAAGCAGGACAAAAGTAATGCAGATATAGCTCCTAGAGGAGCTTTCTGCATTACTTTTGTCCTGCTTTCAGCGGTCACGTGTATGTAGTGGTCTACATGGTTCTTCAATTAACAGTTGCTTAATACAGGTTTGACTATAATTATTGTATGCCATGTTGTGGTCAAATACTTGAAGCATTTCTTTGAAGACAATTTGGAGAACATATTGCATCAGATTGTTGCAGTCAGATCGCATCGACCCTCAACATTTTTACGCTGGTTTCTTTTTTCATATGGACTGTTCCAGTTTTAACCCCCCCCTAGAAACGCCTTTTAGTGCATTTGCTTTATTCCTTCCTTGAAGAAAATAGTTCCAATTTATACAGTCATAAATATGTACTAAAGAAATATTTTCTATATCCTAGCAAAGAAGACAAAGCATATTGTGACTAAAGACACCTTCTGCTTTACTTTCAACCTGCTTTGAATGAATGTTCACCTGTTTACTATGGCTCCTTATGAGGATAGGATAGACATATATGTAAAGGCATTTCTATAAATTATATGTAAAGATATGATAAATGGGCATTTCTATGGAGTATAACTATATGTAAAGATATCATAAACAGGCATTTCTTGAGGTATATGTAAAGATATGATAAATGGGCATTTCAATGAGGTATATGTAAAGATATGAGAATAGGGAATTTCTATGAGGTATATGTAAAGAAATGATAAATTGGCATTTCTATTAGGTATAGACGATTCTATTTAAAAGTTTTGCATGATTTATCTCCCCTGATAACTACTCTTCAATATCTCCGTCCGCCATTAATACGCTGCACAGCGAACGAAATCGATAAAGGGTCAATCATGAGCGCTTTACCCTGAATAGATCTATACAAAGCGTATTGCAGACAGTTTGGATCCTGATCAGACGCATAACTCGGCTTCTGATCAGGAACCAAACTGTTTGACAATCATAACGATATAAGTTCTATTTAAGTAACCTTACCTAGAACTCTCAAAGTGAGAAATTTAGAAGCAAACGACAGTTGTTATAACCCTTTACTCATAGCCTGTTTCTAGTTTTGAAGACAGATTACCACTTAAAGCAGATTCGGTGTAATGCAGAATGAGCTTAATATATATAATAAGGGCGCACTCTGCTTTAAGCAATCATCTGCAGTGATATAGAAAGTATTTCGTAAATGCGTAAAAAATTGTAGATTCTATCGATGGAGAAACGGTTTAAAGCAGATGACGGCATGGCAGTGAAGGTGTTGATCTTGTCGAAACTCGTTCTGTCTAAGGTCCGGTACGCTTGACAATTTGTTAGATATAGTGTGATGGTCTTGATTTCACATTGCTTTTTAAAGCAAAATGAAAGTACAACTTTAAGCTCTTATATAAACATTCTGCTTTGCTTTCATCTTGTTAACAACAATCAAGCTGAATATAGGAATCAGTGCAAGGTCTGCACTGATAACAATATTTGCGAATAAAAATATAACACAAAATAAAAAACAACAACACACCAACAAACAAAAAAACCCAGATATTGTCAAACAGGGGCTGAAAATGCTCATTCCAAGATTCAGGGGTGACATATTTTATATAAGTTTAATGATATATTGAATACTTTTTAAATTTTATATGTTAACTCATACGAAAATATTTAAGCCTCACCATGCTTCAAATATATCGTCTGCGAAAAAAATCAAAATAAGTTTTTATTCTTTTTTAAACGGAATAAAATCTGAATATAAGTGTCCAACAGTTTGGATCCAGGTCAGACGCCGAGTTACGTGGCGTCTGATTTTGTTCTAAACTGTTTGCAAATATAAGTGGAGTCAGGATCGGCAGGCAAAATATTAAAATAACTTAAGAAAATTACTTTTGAATGTAAACATGAATTAAAGTTAGAGGTGACAATAGAAATAATCAACCTAATCACTGATTAGAATTGGATCTATACGATTTGCTAAAATACATCTCTGATGGCTTACAAACTTGACAGTCTTTAATTACTTAATTAGACACAGATGTGCACAACATATTCTCGATGTGGCAGGGGGTAACCTTTCTGAGACACAAGATTGAATGGGAGATTCAGATCATATGCTATATAACCTGATCAGGATTTTGATCTGGATCCACAATGCTGGCGGATGATATACAAGTGGCGAACAACACTCTTTTGGTTAATAGGTAGCTTATCATAATTGTCATAAACATTTAAAAATAATTTGAAGCCTGTATCTAGACAAGACTCCAATTACTTTGCACCCCATTGATCTGGAATCACACTGCACGTGTTACTCATATGGCGATTAACACTCTAACGGTGAATAGGAAAGCAAGACTTATAAACGTGTCAAGTGCAGTATTTAACCAGATCAGACGCCCATGTTATCGGAGTCTGATCTGGATCCAAACTTTGTGCACATTAAATTGAAATTCTATGGTGATATTTTCTAGTTTTTACTTTTAACCGACAAAGCTATATGGGTCTAATCTATGATCCATGGGCTATGATTATGTCGGTGTTTTTGCTAGTGGGTAATAAAACTACGGGTGTCTTACGCAACCTACCCCCTGCTCGAAGGGTAAACCAATCAACCGGAAATATTGCACATCTGTTGGTAATTAAATGACCTACATGCACAGTGATGTAACTTTTGTCACCGAGCCAACATTGACCTGAATTTATGAAATTTATGGCTACCGCTTTATTGATGAGAAAATATTTTGAACCGAATGAATATTTTACAAACAACATTTTGGAGCTCAGTCAGAAATACCGAACTAAAAGACATTCTTTTAATTGTACATTTCGGAGATGTTGAATAAAGAACTAGTTCTACATCAATATCGGGGAAAAGGCTATGTAATTGATTATTTTTAACAATTTCGGTCAGTCGTTTTCATTTCATCGTAAAGGAAAAAGGGTGGAGGCGGCGAGATCATTGTTATGTAGATGATCAATCTAATCAAAACTCTTATTATACCAGCCGAGATAAAATTCCTCTCATTCTTAGCATTATTGTCTCTAACCGAAGAAACAGAAGTTTCGGTGTCTAAAGCGAACTTAATTTTGAAAGAAATGATATATTACTAGTGATTGTGTCACTATATATGTATTAACTGATTCACTCTCCGATTGCTTAAAGTGCAGCGTATTAATGGCGGCTAGGTCACGTGACTCATAATGGCGGCCGTCTAATTATCGAAAATAGAATCGTCTATATGTAAAGATATGATATATGGGCATTTCTATGAGGTATATGTAAAGATATGAGAATAGGGAATTTCTATGAGGTATTGTATAGACATGAGAATAGGGAATTTCTATAAGGTATATGTAAAGATATGATATATGGGCATTTCTATGAGGTATATGTAAATATATTAGAATAGGGAATTTCTATGAGGTATATGTAAAGATATGATATGTGGGCATTTTTATGAGGTATATGTAAAAATATGAGAATAGGGAATTTCTATGAGGTTATGTAAAGATATGATATATTGGCATTTCTATGAGGTTTATGTAAAGATATGAGAATAGGGAACTTCTATGAGTTATATGTAAAGATATGATATATGGGCATTTCCATGAGGGTTATGTAAAGATATGAGAATAGGGAATTTCTCTGAGGTATATGTAAAGATATGATGTATGGGTATTTCTATGAGGTATATGTAAAGATATGAGAATAGGAAATTTCTATGAGGTATATGTAAAGATATGATATATGGGCATTTCTATGAAATATGTAAAGATATTCAACCGAGGTAATGTAAACGTGGGTATTAGCAACATACATGGATCTGTCTGACATGAGTCTGCTCTCTTTCCAGGTGAAAAGTTTAATTACTTTATTAGTCAATTTAATAGTTCAGATGTTCACATTGAGCAAGGTTTAGGTTAACCCATTACCCCATAGCCTGTTTCTTGTTTTGAAAATAGGTGACCACTAAGCAGGTTGAAAGTAAAGCAGAATGCACCTTAAGCCTGCTTTAAGCTACTATCTGCTAGGATGAAGAAAATATTTCTCATGATACATATTTATGGCTGTATAAATTGGAACTATTTTCTTCAGTGGAGGAATAAATTATAGGCGTAAAAAGGTGTATTTATTGGGTAATGGGTTAATAGGGTTTTCTATGAGTGAATGTGTTAGATTGGATGATGAAGCTTCTCTGTCTTTCTTGGTAAGTCACTAGTGATTTAATAATTTAATGTTTTTTCTTGGTAGTGATTTGATAATTCGACATGACGGTGTTAATTTTTACAGTGCTGGAACCGGAATACATGTACACATCCATTTCAAACAGTGAAGAACTATATAACAGGACTCCTTCAGGGTCTGCACTGTTTGTCACATGTTTAGATATTTTGGGGACAGGTCCCTTGTGAGTGCATGCATACTGGTCATTGGTCAGATAATGGACTCATCCATGTCAAAATTCAACATGGTAAGGGTATCAGTAACACTGTTTGTGTTAGATCTATGTATCAAATATTCTCAAAGGTCACATAATTATAGAGAATTGGCTCATCCTTAAAGACATACATCAATGTGATAAAACCAGTAGTTAGAATTTGATGCCACTATAACAATATACAGGGCTCCAGATAAGGGGGAGTAAAATGATCAAATCAAACAGTTTCTCACTCATTTTAGCAACAAAACTTATTGTGTTACTACTCATTAGAATTGTCTCGAAAAGACGATTCTAATGAGTAGTGACACCATAGGGTTTAATGCAGAAATAAAATGTTAATTTTTAAAAAAATCTTATCTGGAGCTCTGAAATATACATGGCTCCAGATAATGGGGAGAAAACTGATAAAATCCAACATTTTCTCACTCATTTTAGAAACAAATCCTATGGTGTTTTTACTCATTAGAATCTTCTCTTCGAGACAATTCTGATGAGAAGTAACAACATAGGGTTTAAAGCATGACTGAGTTAATAAAGATTTAAGTTTTTTGAAATACTCCCTTTATCTGGAGCCCTGAATATAATGGTAATATCTGTAATCGAGGGCGTGCTCGATTATCAGTCCGGAATTGACGGGATTGACGGAATCGAAATCGAGTGGTCCGGAATTCAATTCCAGAACTGTTCTATCAGTTCTTCCCAAGGAGGTGGTGTGAGCAGAATTGTGACGTATCATCATGGTTCCCGGCACAATTTACCAACGCTTCGACAGCAAAGTTATACGAAGCAAGGAACCAGACTACCATATTTGCAAGGGTTCAATTCTGTTTTTACTTGATTTACAAATTCTATGGAATGGTTCCACACAGTTCTGGAACTGATAATCGAGCACACCCCGAATTACATGCCAGTTGTTGTTAAAAACTAATAATGAAAAACATGTTTATTTAGCTAGAGTTATTCAATTCTTATACATGTATGTAGCCAAAATCAGACATGGGGTCAATTACTTAGCAAAGTAATTAACTAAATTAACGATTAGTTGAATAAAATTCAATTAAATTACCAATTAAATTACTCTGTTGTTTTTTTCCTTCAAAAGTAATGATTAAATTTAATTACTTTACCTGATTAATTAATTAAATTAACAATTACTTTTCACCATCACACTACATGATCCAAGTTTATTAATTCATTGCAAACAATATAGACCCAGATCTGAGGATTTTGAAGGTGCCCTCTGATAAGAGTCTGCTCTATTTACTATTTAGCACAATCCTATGCATTGGAAAATGTCACTGCCAATCACAACCATGTAGAATTATGAAACCAGTGTGGAAACAGATCAGACTTTGAGTTGTTTTGAAGCTGATCAGAATCGAACCTGTCTATGCCAAGCTAAGATTTGTTATGAAATTGTCAAAATGTAAGTGTTAATAGTTTTCAAAGTGAGGGTCTAATAGGCTTTATTATATTAAACTTTTTCAGCTCTAAGTAAAATTGTCTTCTGCAACAATTTGTTGTCTGCTGCTTTTTAAAGATTCAAACTGGTTGTAAATACCAGTCAATTCAAGATCAGCAGAGAATGTTAATTAACCTTTTACTCCATAGCCTGTTTCTAGTTTTGAATACAGGTGACCACTTAAAGCAGAGTGAAAGTAATGAAGAATGCATCATAAGGAGAGTGCACCTTAAACTCCACATATGATAGACATCAAGCAATTGTAACACTAATAATGCTGAAGTTTGAAAATGATCACATTTGTTTTCTGATAAATGCCTTAAGTTAACATTAGAAAAACAGTTTACATTGACATTCTGGGGGTTTGCCCCAAAATTATTTAAAAAAAAAGACAAACTGCAAATCCTGATCAAATTGCTCCTTCAGGTCTACACTGTCAGCAAGGAACTGCAAGACATCAAACTGACCCCTGAAATTTTGAACCAGTGTCAAATAAGTCTATTTCAATTTTGGCTATTTAAAGAGGCTCGCAACCGGATTAAGCATTAAAAATAGTGATTTGTAAATATATGTCAAATGCTTATATAAATGGGTAAGATTTAGGTTAGGATAATAAATTCTGTTAAAAAATGCATTTAAAAAAAAAAAGAGAAGAAGCTCTGGTGGGATTCGAACCCGTGACCCTCCATGCGGAGACAAACATGAAAAATGAGGAAACGCCTTTACCCCCTCGGCTACGGGCGCTCCCTATATATATGGTAGCGAATTAACGTACTTCACTGGTAGCGATTGATAGAACATCATTCGGCACGGGTTTATGTCTGAGCCCGTGTAGAGAAGCAACAACAACAACTATACCGTCAGCTGACGCTATAGAAAAGCAATGGAAAATATCTAAAAAAAACTAAGATTCTGTGATGATTCTTGAGACTTTTTTGTACTGATCATATTTTTTTAATGTCAGAAGCCACATAATGCCACAAATTTGCTTTTATTTGAGTATTTTATTTTATTTTGACAAGTACACCATCCGGTTGCAAGTCCCTTTAAAGTAGGTTTCTTATGGTGTACTTCAAAAAGACAAACAGTATAGGCCTATACCTCGACCAGAGAGTTCCTTTAGGGTCTATACTGTTTGCATTGGACAAGTTTACTCTGCACATGTACACTGCTTGTTATGATGAGAATACTTGTCGCTAGGCTTCAACAAGTTAATTATCAGCACTACAAGGCTTAATCCTTTAGCCCATAGTCTGTTTCTTGTTTTGAAGGCAGGTGACTGTTTCAAGCAGGTTGAAAGTAAAGCAGAATGCACATTCTGCTTTACTTTCATCCTGCTTTAAACTATCAACTGCTAGGATATAGAAAATACTTCTTATGGTTCATATTCAAAACTGTATAAATTGGAAGTACATGTATTTTCTTCAGTGAAGGAATACATTAAAGGTGTAAACAGGTGTATTTATGGAGTAAGGGGTTGATTATTTTTAGCTTACATAATTTTCCTTTTAATTATTTGTAATTAAACTACCTGTGGATATATTGAGTGTTATTAGAATGAAATTCCTAGACTGAATTTCAACCAATGAAAACACTTCTGTAGCCATCAGTCATATATTATTTTTCGTTACTTCAGTCATGTCATGCATGAACTTGGTTCAAATCCATCCGTCTTGTGAGAGGGATTCACATGATCATAGCTACTTGGTACACAGTTTCATCATTGTACAGTAAAACCTTTCTATTAAGACCACTAAAAAGTAGACTGAATGATGAGACAGGTGGTGAAGCTTAACGCAGGGTATTTAGGAACTTTTTCTGCTTCACTTTCAGTTGCTTTTGTCGTAGGGTGGATTTTCAGTAGCATTTAGATCCTTAGCTCTTAGTTAATACATGTTGGTCTTGTAGGAATTTGATAAGTTTCAGTGTCTTCCTTGATAGCTCTGTCGGTAGAGTGATTGACTAGCATTCCTAAGGTCCTAGGTTCGAGTCCCATCTGATTCAAAACTTTTTTTTTTAAAGTCCAATTCTATTGACTTGTCAGTCCATAACGCAGATAAGGGACAGGTTATGTTTAGTATTTGTTTGTTGAAAGCAGTGTCCACTATATAGCTTCTCCACTAACGTTTTGATTAATGACTGACACACAACATTGTGTGGATTTATAGCCTTATATAGGACAGATTGCAGCTTAAAGCGACTCGCAACCAGATGGTGCATTAAAAATAGTAATTTGTAAATATGTGTCAAACGCTTATATAAATGGTAAAGAATTAGTTTAGGATAAGAAATTCTGTTTAAAAAAATGTATTTCAATAAAAAAAAAATATAGGTCTCTGGTGGGATTCGAACCCGGGGCCCGGCATTGGCGGACAGAAGGCAAAATAGGGGAAACCGCTTAGACCAATGGACCACGGAACTATCCGTTTATCTCGGATCGATTTAACGTATTTCAATGTGTAACGATCGAAAGTGCATACAACTTCGTAATTCGGCTCGTGTTTATGTCTGAGCCCGTGTAAGGAAGCAACAACAACAACTATACCGTCTACTAGTCGGTATAGAAAAACGATGGAAAATATCTAAAAATCTAAGATTCGGTGACGATTCTTGAGACTTTTTTTGGACTGATCATATTTTTTTAATGTCAGAAGCCAAATAATGCCACAAATTTGCTTTTATTTGAGTATTTTATTTTATTTTGACAAGTACACCATCCGGTTGCGAGTCCCTTTAACACATGACAAAAGTAATGCCGCACAATAAAGATCCTAAAAGAGCTTTTATGCATTACTTTTGTCATGCATTAAGCGGTCCCCTGTCTTTAAAGATCTACAAGATACCATATTCAATGGTCCCTTGTTACAGGTCTGGCTTATGGTATATTAATTTCGAGCTGAAGGCATTTAAAAGTTGAACACAAGAAAGGTAACTCTGTTTGTGTTAAAACTGTGTCTGAATTTCTGGAAATCATGTATAAAAAGTAAAGTCTGCAGTAGATTTTTACCAAATTTTTGTAACTAGTAGAATTAATTAATATCTGTATAATTAGTATAAAATTAGTGTATGTCAAACATCTAGATTTTTTGTAATTTGCAATTTAGTGACTTTTTCAGATTTTGACTTTTTTAAAACATTAATATTTCCAGTAAATATTTCATGATTGTTTTTTGTTTGGACAATATCTTATATTGTCTGTACAGTTTACTTGAAGGTTTAGAAATAATTGAGTTATATTTTTTTCATAAAAAAAATATTCCTGTTTATTAAAAATGGAACTTTTCTCCAAAAAAGGTCCTGTCAGAAAAATATGGTGCTGTAATTTCTTTTTATCTTAACAATTTTTCACTCTCCATATGTTATATTTGAATTTAACCCTTATTCTGCGGTGATATCGTCTGCTCCGAAATTGTCGTCTGCAAAATCTGTTAAATTAAGATTAATACGTTTTTTGAAGTAAAGAATCCTAAAGACAAGTGTCAAACAGCGTCTGATCTGGGTCTAAACTGTTTGCAAAAATCAGTAAGGTCGCGATCAGCAGGCAAAGGGTAAATAAAGGTTTCAATGAAGTTTGATAGGGAATAAGCAGACTCGCGAACCACCTTAACAATTACAATGTCATTGGCCAGTAAAGTAAGGACCCCTGAGAGGTACAGACTCATGTCAGGTTGGTTCTATTATCAAACAATGCAGACCCATACCAGACAACTCCTTCAGATCTACACTGTTTTAAAAAAGTGTCAACATAATATTACGTTAATAGCAGGAGAAGTGTCAAGACTGAGTTCTTCTGTCTGTTGGTTAACTCTTTGCATGCTGGGTAAATTTTTCGTCTGCAACAATTTGTCGTCTGCTATCGTTCTAAAATAAGAATTTTCAAAATTTCTTTTAAAGAGGCTCGCAACCGGATTAAGCATTAAATTTAGTAATTTGTAAATATATGTCAAATGCTTAATATAAATGGGTAAGATTTAGTTTAGGATAATAAATTCTGTTAAAACATGCATTTCAAAAAAAAAAAGAAAAGAAGAAGCTCTGGTGGGATTTGAACCCGTGACCCTCCATGCGGAGACAAACATGAAAAATAAGGAAACGCCTTTACCCACTCGGCTACGAGCGCTCTCTATATCTATGGTAGCGAATTAACGTACTTCACTGGTAGCGATTGATAGTACGTTATTCGGCTCGGGTTTATGTCTGAGCCCGTGTAGAGAAGCAACAACAACAACTATACCGTCTACTAACGCTATAGAAAAACGATGGAAAATACCTAAAAAAAATTAAGATTCTGTGACGATTTTTGAGAATTTTTTTTGACTGATCATAGTTTTTTAATGTCAGAAGCCAAATAATGCCACAAATTTGCTTTTATTTTAGTATTTTATTTTATTTTGACAAGTACATTATCCGGTTGGGAGTCCCTTTAAATTCAGTGTCAGAATAGCAAATAGTTTGGATCCTGATGAGACGCCGCGTTACGCGGTGTCTCATCTGGATCCAATCTGTTTGCAGACGTAATCACTATGGCAGGTATGTACGCCGCTAGCGTGCAAAGAGTTAAAGAAGGATGAGCTTCTGCTTTAAGATACAAGAAACAAATTTTATTTCTAGTTGTTATACAAGAGAAGTTTTACTGAATTTTAAAACTTTTAATTTATTCAGTTAATTATAGGTAACTAGTTACCAATTAATGTTTTATTCCCAGCCTTTATGGGGTATCAAACCCAGATTATGTCACACTATTTATTACCATTTAATACATATGTTAAGGGTTTATGGGTCTATACAGCATTGTTCTGGACAGCTTTCTGTTTTATGTTCACCTTGCTTTAAGCAGTCACCCATCTTTGATACAATCACTTAGCCTTCTTTTAATGGTCGTAATAGAGAGATTTTACTGTACATGCTAATAGGTGACTGCTAAAAGCAGGTTGAAAGGCAGATTACCATCCTCCTGTATGATCGAGCATTGAAAACGTGCAATAAGGGAAAAGTGACAATGCAAAACATAGACATGAAAGGTGAATGTGACCAAGCATTATTGTGTGACCTAGTCCTGTTTGAACAGGAGTGACAAGTTATACTGAAATTATTGTGCTTTATAATGGATGTAACTGACTGCAGTAGATGTCAATCTCTGAGAGTGTTTATACCATCTAAAGTGGAAATTACAAATAGTTTAGATCCAGATCAGATCAGAGCTCCAGATAAGGGGCGTTTTTCAAAAACTAAAATCTTTATCTCTGAATTATTAAACCCTATGGTGTCACTACTCATTAGAATCGTCTCGGAGAGACGATTCTAATGAGTAGTAACACCATAGGATTTGGTGCTGAAATGAGTGAGAAAATGTTTGATTTGTTAAAATAACTCCCTCTTATCTGGAGTCCTGCAGATGTTTAGGAAATGTTGGAATATTAATCTTCTTCACTGTAGTTATATAATTTCAGCAAATGATAATTGTTTGACATGCATTCAACAATCACAATAGGCTAAACTTATTAAATAAAACTTTTATAAGAAGATCAATTTTCTGTCTTATAGGCAGGGGTCAACTGAAATGCAAGATAAATGTAATGCAGAAAGCAGGCTGAAAGTAGAGCAGTACAGCAGAATGCACCTTATTCTGAGTCATAAGGGATATTCTGCTTTACTTTCAACCTGCTTTAAGTGGTCACCTGTATTACAGAAAGCAGGCTGAAAGTTAAGAGCAGTACAGCAGAATGCACCTTATTCTGAGTCATAAGGGATATTCTGCTATACTTTCAACCTGCTTTTTAAAAGTGTTCACCCGTCTTCAGAACTAGAAGAAAGCTATGGGGTAATGGGTTAAGCCTGTTCTCACAGCGATCTCACTGAAGTGACATTTAAAATGTCAGATGATCCATATAACTCTTTGCATGCTGGGTAGTTTTTTCGTCTGCAACAATTGTCGTCTGCTGATGTTCTAAAAATAGATTTTTCTCAATTTCTTTTCAAAACATGGTCAGAGTGTCAAACAGTTTGGATCCTGATGAGACGCCGCATTACGCGGCGTCTCATCTGGATCCAAACTGTTTGCAAAGGTAATCACTGTGGCAGATATATCCGCCGCTAGCATGCAAAGAGTGAAACACTTATGTAACTTGTCTGCTGAAGAATGTTGTCTGCTAAAATTCTTATATTGCCTTGATCTCCGTCATATATATTTTCAGGAACAGATTCTGAATAGCAATCAGTTTGGATGCTGATCAGGTCCCACTTATGCCTGATCTGCGTCTAAACTGTTAGCAGAGGTTTTCAATACAAGTTTTCAGTGTTAAAATGGTTAAGTCATATTATAATGGGTTAAATAAACCTTGCCCCTAGTCTGCATTTAAATTGTCTGTTTAAATTTTAAACAATAAATAAAGTATGGTCTGCTCAAATATGTTGTCTGCTGAAATTTTGTACACCTCTTATGTATTCTTCAGCTGAAGAAAATAGTCATAACCATATGAAATATTTTCTGTATCCTAGCAGATGGTAGCTTAGAGCAGGTTGACAGTAAAGCAGAATGCACCTTATTCAACTCTAAAGGTTCAACATTATGAGTAATTTCTTAGTGAAGGAATCCTGTAAATTACTAATCAAGGTAAAGAATTAAAAACTTTGAATTCAGAGGTGTCATTTTGAGATATCTTTAAAAACTTGTTTAGATCCAGATTACTCCATAGTAACGCTGTGTCTGATTAAGATCCAAATTGTCTCTTGTTAGGATTCACAGTATGCAGATAACGTTTAGCAGGCAACATTTATTTAGTTAAACTTTTAGTATGCTAATGCCAAAAACATGATTACCCAGTGAGTTGCAAACAGTTTAGATTCAGATGAGACTTGGCATTATGTAGTGTCCTATCACGATACAAATTGTTTGACACTCTGACCTTATTTTGAAAAGAATTTTGATTTTTTTTGTTTATGGAACAGTAGCAGACGACAACTATTTCAGGTGACAATATTACTTCAAACATTAAAAGAATTAAAGGGTTAAAGTCAGATTGAATCAGACAGAATGATTATACCTTGTGTACTTTGTATGTCACATGTGGTATTCTGCTGAACTCTTTGACAACTAATTAAATGGTGTCTGCTTTATAATTTGTCATTCTGCTTGAATAAAAAAAATTTTTTTTTTTTTTTTTTTTTAAATGTTTTTGATGAGAAGACATCTAAAGACAAGTGTCAAACAGTTTGGATCCTGATCAGATGCCAAGTTACTTGGCATCTGATCATGATCCAAACTGTTTGCACATTCAACCCTATAGTCATGCACGATAGGTTAATGTGTATTGTTTGATTAATTATTGTTTGCTGTTTGTGGCTTGGGCTGTCATGATGGATTGTCTCGGGGACTGTGTTTGCTGGATAATTGTTTGACATCAACACTTTAACAAGAATGACATGTGAAGACATAATAGTAAATAAAGTCAAACAATGAAAATATCCTACATAAAGTCAAATCATTTTATATAGGCTGTATTATACTGGGATTTTGTACTGGTTACGTGGTTGTGATTTGAGGATAATAACTCTTGGGATATTCAATAATTTCGGAGTTCAAGTGTTTGTGACATTTTTTTTAAGAGTGTGATATCTGGAGATGAATACTTATATAACAGCAACACATGTACAAGGTGAGATGATTTAACCCATTACTCCATAAATACACCTATTTATGCCTTTGATTTATTCCTCCAATGAAGAAAATAGTTGTAATTTATACAATCATGTATATGTATCATAAGAAATTATTACTAAAATCTTGAAGATGACCATTTAAAGTAGGTTGAAAGTGAAGCAGAATGCACCTAAAGGTGCATTCTGCTTTACTTTCCACCTGCTTTAAGTGGTCATCTATCTTCAATACTAGAAACAGGTTATGGGGTAATAGTTTAAGATTTTATATGATAGGGCTAGTATTTATTCTCTTCTCTGCCTTAACCCATTACCCCATAGCCTGTTCCTGTCTGTTTTACTTTCATTTTAAGTACTCACCTGTCTGAAACAAAACAAAATAAGTTCTCTATATCAGAACCTGTTGTTTCATACGCCTGTCTTCAGATGTATTATGGTATGTTGATGCCCCTCCCTCCATCTGTCTGTCCATCTATCCTTCTGTTTTTTCCACTTTTTTCTCATACATGGTTTTTCAATTCAATTCAAATTTTATCTAAAGTTAATGCATTTGTATTTCCATGTTATGCCGCTATTGCCAAAATAAAATCAATCAATGCATACATGTATATAACAGTTAAACATTAGCTACATGTATGTATAGCTGTGTGTGGCAGAACCACAATATAGATAGATAGATAGAGTATATATGTATTTGACATATGAAGCTTAAATTTGGTATAAGGCATTGTTTTTATGAACTTCAAATCGAGTTCCCCTTCTACTTCTACTAGGTACTAGGCCACATTCAACAGCAATATTATTGCCAGAGGTTGCATAAAAAAATAAATCTATGAGTTTAGATATTTAGATAATGTATGTGGCTAGTCAACACTTGAATGCATCAACTGAGCCTGCTGATACTGTGTCTGGAAGGAAATTTTGTCAAACTTTCCATGTCATCAAAATATGTCAAAATTTCCATTTATGCCATTTTTTGAACTTGATATTAGAAATTCGCACATGCTTTCACATATTGAGCTGAAATTTGTATATGAAGTTGTTTTTTATGATCTGCATAATTATCACATTCATGTTTCATCAAATATTGTTTAGCTTTACATGAGTTATTCCCCTTTTCAATTTAATATACCAGTATTAGAAATACTTTGTTTTCCATGCTTGTTCCCCATATACCTTCACACATTGAGCCAAAACTCTGTATTTAAAACATTTACAAACATTATTCGGATGACCGGGTATTGGTGTACCATAAAAGATGAACTATTAAAGTACTTATGCATATTATACGAATCCACAGACTTCCATGCCATGGACAAAATGAGTGTAAAATATACATTTCATAAACAAGTCATTGGATGAACATCATTGTGGTAAAGTCAACAGAGTGTGGGAATATGGAAATTAACAAACTCAGTAAGCTAATGTTGTCTGGTCAAAATGTCATCTGCTCAAAATGTGGGTTGCCAAATTATTTTGCGCTGTCTGGATGCAAACATTTCATAAAGGTGTGCTATGCAGTCAAACTATTTAAAAGAAGCTTCAGAAATGACTAGGAAGATGCAGGTAACCACAAACAGCACCCAGGCAAAATATGACCATGGTTGACCAAGACCAATCATGGTTCATTATGGGTTTTTTTCAGGTTTAACCATGGTTGAACATGAATTTCAGTAATTAATGACCATGGTAGAACCATGGTTTGAAAAGAAACCTGGTCACAATATTGTTGACCTAGGTTGAACATGGTCCAAATGCTACAGACCTAAGGTTGACCATAGTTCAGCTTTTTTGACCATGGTTACAACAAACCATATTGTCAACCTTGAAGAACATGAATTTTAATTTATAATTACCAACCATGTTTCTCTGATCAAGTTCATTCCATGCATGAAAGTTCATGTCCCTAGCATCAGTAGAATTGGAGATATCTTCTGGACAAAAAGTGTGACAGATAGAATATCAGTAATATGTGCTACAATTGTAAGTTTCACAAAACAGTGAATATTATACATCACTCAGGGCACCTGCTGACAACATAATCACAAGGTCAGAGATTTGAAGTTGTCTGTTTATCTGTACTTTAAAATGTGAATGTGGCAAAAATTAAAGACTCCAAACCAGTTCAGACTCCTGCCAACAGGTTCATGGTAAGTTACATAACTTACATAAATACAGTTTTATAATGAGCATGATACATTTTGGATATTTACATGATACAAACAAAAGCATGTGGTACCCCACCCACTAGTAGTTTACTATGACACAAGACACATTATCTATATGCCTTTGCAAGCAAAGTACTTGTCAGTTGGAAAACAGTCAAAAGTATTTCTGTTACTGGAGCTTGTTAGATTTTAACTTAACTTTGTATTAATTTGAAAACATGATGTTGTTTGAAGGTGACCTAGTTGCAGCCATGAGGAGCTTAGTGATGTAAGTCACAGTGACTATACCACCTGGCCACAATTCATAGATATTAATTCTAATTATAGCCTAAAAGGTTATGGTTAAGGTCATGAAAGCAAGAATGGTTAAAATATATTGTGATGAGTGAAGTGTCTCACATTTATAATTGCTGTTTGTCATTCTTATTCCAAATTCAGCCGGTTCTAACCATGGTTGCCCATGGTAATTCCTGGTTAACTATGGTCCGGGGAGCAGGTTTTTAACAATAAAAGTTAGTAGACCATGGTTGATGATCCTGGGTTCAAACATGGTCTAACCATGGTGCAACCATGTTTATTTGACCAAGGTCTAACCATGTATCAAACCATGGTTTCCCTTTGAACCAGGAATAACCATGGTTCAAACATGGTCGGCCAATTTGCCTTTTGTTAAAAGCATGGTTAACCATGGTCAACCATAGGTCCCTGAACCAAAGGTAAACCTAAGGTTAACCATGGTTAAACTTGGTCAATTTTTGCCTGGGCAGTCAGTTTTACAATTTATTTGTTGATTCTACCGGTTTCAGCCTTTAAAAGAAGATTCGTGGTCAGTCTTTACAACCTGTAGCTGCCTAATGCAGTCAAAACTGTATTAACCCTTTACCCCATACAAAGGTTCTAGTTTTGAAGACAAGTGATAGCATAAAGCAGGTTGAAATTAAAGCAGAATGTGCCAGCTTGCTGTAAGCTACCATCTATGTAAACAAACAAAACCCCAAAGAGTTCAATGATCTCAATTCTTTTTCATTGAATGACTTACAGTTTAGCACCAGTGACTCTACTTCACTATCTTCTTTAACCTATTACCCCATACATATGCCTTTTTACGCTTTTAATTTATTCCTCCATTTAGGAAAATAGTTCCTTTTTATACAGTCATAAATATGTATTATAAGATATATTTTTTTATATTCTTGCAGATGGTAGCTTAAAGCAGGTTGAAAGTAAAGCAGAATGCTTTAAGTGGTCATATGTATTCAAAACAAGAAACAAGTTATGGGGTAATGGGTTAAATATTGTAAACAGACTAAACTTTTTGTACATGACAGTTGTTTTGTGGCCATTAAAACAAAGTCACGGCAAGTGTGTCATTAACTGTTTTACATGTGACATACGTATTAAACATCTATTCAGTTGACTGCACGTTTCGTCAAGATCTGTTTGCACACATCAATGAGTTTTTAACGTTCGGATGTGTCAAATAACTATTATACACCCCGCGATCAAGAAAAGGGTGAATTTAACCTGCATGCATACCATTAGATGATGGATAGGAATTAGGTGTTATATTTTTTCACCATACATGATACTGGGACTGACATATTTCTCATGTTGTGTGAATGTCTTCATCAAGCTCTTGGGGTGGTGGAAAATACATTCAAATAGCACAGATGGATTCAGGTGTGTACAAATTTGTTTCTTTACAGTTTTATAGTTGTTGGGTAAACTTGACTCTGGGTCGGTCCGGGACGAATTAACGGTGACTTACAGTAAGCCATTACCCTATGAATATGTCTTTTTACATCTTTAATTTATTCCTAAATTCACTAAAGAAAATCTTTATGCCTTACTTCTGATGCCCTGCATTAAGTTGTCACCTGCATTACATACTGGTATTCCTGTCTTTGGTGACCTTCATTGTTATTCATTGCATGGCAATTGAATTTTGAAAACTCCAATTTAACCCCAGGGCTGCCATAAGTTGACATGAAAAATCCTAAGATTTCCAAATTTGCATTTTTCAAGTGCGATTTTACGAATCGTACATTTACCCAATCGCCTGTTTCTAGTTTCGTTGACACGTGACTGCTTAAAGCAGACTGTAAGTAAAGCAGAATGCGCCTAAAGGCGCATTCTGCTTTTCTTTCAGCCTGCTTTAAGCTACCATGTATTAGAAAAATCCGAAGATTTAGGAAAAATCCGGATAAATGGCAGCCCTGTAACCCATTATCCCATAAATACATTGTTTTACGCCTTTCACTTATTCCCCAACTTAACAAAACAGTTTCACTTTATACAGTAATGAATAATTTTATTATGTACCATAAAAAATTCTATATTCTTGCAAATGGTAGCTTAAAGCAGGATGAAAGTAAAGCAGAACGCACCTTAAGGTGCATTCTGCTTTTATTTCAACCTGCTTTAAGTGGTCACCTATCTTCAATACTAGAAAAAGGGTATGGGGTAATGTGTTAGTCAAAATCACCTGTATTTCAAAATGCAGGTAAGTTCTTATAAAGTGAGTTTGAGTACTAGAAGTTAGCTGTACTAAAAGAATATACATGTACATGTACCATAATAACAGCACAGCACAGTCAGTTGATTGATTGATTGATTGATTCTCTTTTCCCTTTGTTTGTGTTAAGTCCATCTGTTGTTCTTTCATTCATTTCAGGCTGCAAAATTTTATCTTGGTTTGGTTGTTCATAGCAAGTTGCTGCTTATCCCATTACTCTGTAGATACACCTTTTTACGCCTTTACAATCATCTTTCCACTGAAGAACTTAGTTCCACTTTATACAGTCATGAATATGCAACAGAAGAAATTTATCCTATATCCTAGCAGATTGTAGCATAAAGCAGACTTAAAGTAAATAAAAATATGCGTTTAGATGCATTCTGCTTTACTTTCAACCTGCTTGTGGTCACCTATCAAAATGAGAAACAGGCTCTGGGGTATAGGGATTAAAGCAAGAAGAATGTAAAACAGAGAGGTAGAATAGAAGAGTTTTGCTTTTATTTTTGCTTTAATCTTCCACTTGCTTTATACACCATCAACAAGTGGTAGCTCAATAGAGATTTGTTGTGTTCAGAAGATTTATGCCCGGGTGGCTTCAGGATATTGTGACCTAAGTTTTACAGATTTTATTGGCTGTTCTGAATTTCTGAAATGGTGATGATTTGGTTGACTGAAATATTCAATTAGTTAAACCTTACTTTAATCCTTACTATGCGGTAATCAAGTATATATATCCATTTGCAAACAGTGCAGACCCAGATCAGAGGGCTCCTTCAGGAGCCCTCTGATCTGGGTCTGCACTGTTTGTCACACTTGTAAATATTGTCGGTACCATCCTTCATTACTAAATCACTATTAGCTGGTCATTTTTCAAGATTGGAAAAGTGCATTTAAAAATTCAACATTATAAGGGTTTTAAGGATAGGAGACATCAATCTAGTGATCGTCTTTCTGACATCAATAGTCACCATACCATGTCACCATACCAGGTCTACAGTCAATCTGTATGTACGTCATACCCAATAAGTTTTTTCTAGATCTAAATGTTTTTAAAAAACAACCATTTTACAAAGAAGAAAGTAATCAAGCATAAATGTTAGCCAAACCCATGCACTTGACTCATGCTTCGGTTGCAAACCAATTTGATTTCTGATCTTGATCAATTAACATTATGTATATAATGTGGATCATGATCAACAATCAATTAAAACTGTTTGCATCTTCATTCTTAATTCTTCTTAAGCTGTTTGGGTACATTGATGCATTTTGAAAAAAGTATAGACCCAGATCAGACAGCTCCTGAAGGAGCTGTCTGATCTGGGTCTACACTGTTTTCTTATAGGAGCTGTCATACATGAGCCTGCACTCTTTCCAGGGGAAAAAATTCTTTTAGCCATTTGAAAATGCATCACATTATTGTAAATCGCTTCTTAACTATTAGGGCTGTTCTATATAAAGTCCTACTTCAATGTTTATAGCTATTGTCCTTTGTTACCTTGCACGATATATGAAGTGTACCAGAATATCATTTTTGTAAGACCACAAGTTTCCAAATTTAGGTATAGGATATTGTACACCATAACTCATAGAACCCTAGTGAACAATATAAATAAAAAAATACCGCATCTTTCACAAACATTAATTTGATTTTGAGACTGGAGCTGTTGACCTGTAAGAGTTAAAGCAGAGTAAGATTAAAACAGAGATATTTTCTTCTCTTTCCATGGAAATGGTATTGACCAATGATAAAACGTTATTGTAGTAGGAATATTCCTGAGGTCTTGGTCAAGTATCTATTTGCCTGCTGTGATTGTCAGATAATCAGATGATCCAATGATTTACATGCATGAATACTGATGGCCACGGTTTCCTGGCAGATGTTAAATCGAATGTGACAAATCATTTATCAGAAAGTCAACAGAATCATTTCTCCTGACTCTGGACCAGTGCTGTATCATGTAGCACCCATTGACTCATTCTTCCCTTCAAACACCATAGAATACCTCTTATCCCTTCTCCTCCATAGATGTGCCTTTGAGAGTCATAGAAACAATACAATTGAGTATTCAGTGATGTTTTGAATACAGGTTGCAGCTTAACCCTTAGCCCGCCAAATAAATTGTCGTCTGCTATATTTCTCGTCTGCTTCAAGTTTCAAAGTGCTTCAAAGTTGCTCAAAATTGCTGAAAATGTTGTCCGAGTGTCAAACAGCTTGGATCCGGATGAGACGCCGAGTTACTCAGCGTCTCATCCGGATCCAAGCTGTTTGCATATGGAGCTATAGTCGTGAGTGGCAGGCTAAGGGTTAAAGCTACCGGTAGATGAAAATAAAGCAGAAAGCTCCCTTAGAAACTTTCTGCTTTACCTTTATCTTCCTTTAGCCAGTACAACCTGCAATACTGTTCAGTTATAGGTGATTGTAACTTTTGGCTACAGAGATTTTTTTTTAACTCCGCTTTAAATAAAGGGCACTGTCTGGAAAAGCACTCATTAATGATGTAAACCAAGATCAAAATGAAACAGAAAGCTCAAGTATGGTGTAATGATTTTCTGCTTTACTTTCAGTTTGCTTTAAGCAACCTATCATACTGTTGGACCAGGCCAGAACCTGACATTTTTGTAAATCTGTCTTTTACAAAGATTTCTTTACAGTGTTTTAAAAAGACGTTCTCGTTGAGACAGGAATCTTATACTATTAATTGCCATTTCCCCCAAGTCTGATTAACTTCTCCACTGTCACTGGCACAAATGTCTTTATTTGCATTTAAAGTTTAGATCCATATCAGATGCTGTGTAAACACAGCATCTGATCAGGATCGAAACTGTTTGCTATTCATTACAATATTTCTTATACAATACGAAGAATTTAAATTTTGGAAAGAAAAACAGATACACATTTGTAAGCAAATGGTAATATAGCAGAGCAAGAGTTGATTTGCATCTGTTTCCTATTCCTAAAGAATGACAGCAAACAGATTTAGACACTGTGTTTACATCAGGGCTGCCATTTCTCCGGATTTTTCCTAAATCTCCGGATTTTTCCCAAGTACATGGTAGCTTAAAGCAGGCTGAAAGTAAAGCAGAATGTGCTTTAAGGTGCATTCTGCTTTACTTACAGCCTGCTTTAAATAGTTGCATGTCAACAAAGCAAGAAAAAGGCTATGGGACAATGATACGATTCGTAAAATCGCACTTGAAAAATGCAATTTTGGAAATCTTAGGATTTTTCATGTCAACTTATGGCAGCCCTGTTTACATCAGCAAAAAAAATGTAAATTATAAACATTGAATCAATTCAAATTCTTAGAGATTTATTGTCTTGTTGTGTGCTACAGTTGCCGTCTGCTACTACATGTACTTTAACTCTTTCCTCCCTAAAACTTTAAATGGACAATTCCAGTTTCCATTTAAGTCTAGTCCATTTCTGACTTTTAAGGGTTGTTTTGGTCAATGTTTGGCATTATGACAAACAGTGAAGACCCTGATCAGAGGGCTCCTTTCGGAGCCCTCTGATCTGGGTCTTCACTGTTTGTATAGGACATGTGTACTATTCACATGTACACTGTTTGAAAAGCACGCCTATATGCGGGACTAGGGTTCAAAGAGTTAAATAAACTAGAACTAATTCCTGAATTTCTTTTTAACCTATTATTTAAGCTTACATCAGATTCTGCTAGTATATAGGAATTATTTCTTATGGTGCGTATTCATGATTGTATAAAGTGGAACTCAATTTACTTTCTTCAGCGGAAGGTAAAAAAGGCTTACTCATGCAGCAATGGTAGCTGTCTGTTGATAAAGTGAACAAAACACTCCAGCATTTCAACTTGCTCCTTTGAGACAATTCTAGGATTTATGGAGACACAAGGATTTAGGGATTTATCTCCACAAGTCCAATTATCTTGAGCTACTGTATGTAGATACAAATATGTACATGATAAAACAACATTATAAAGAAGGTCTGGGACCAGTCAGCTTTAACAAACACAGACAAACCTGTGATGATTCAGGGTGAGATTTAAGGAGAGGTGACTGCTTAATACAGGGCAAAAGTATTACTGTATTATTAGCTCATATACATGTACAAGACTTCTGCATTTTTTTGGGATGCATTAAGCTGATACCTGTAATTAATACAACATTATATATAATTTTATGAATGGCAGCTTTGCATGCTGGGAATTTTTTTTTCTGCAACAATTGTTGTCTGCTACTGTTCTAAAAATAGATTTTTCAACATTTCATTTCAAAACAGGGTCAGAGTGTCAAACAGTTTGGATCATGATGAGATGCTGCGTTATGCTGCATCTCATCAGGATCCAAACTGTTTGCAATAGTTACCATGGTTTCACCACTAGCATGCTTGGAGTTAACCCTTTACCCCATAGCCTGTTTCTAGTTTTGAAAATATGTGACTTCTTAAATCAGGTTGAAAGTAAAGTAGAATGTGCCTTAAGGCACATTCTGTTTTACTTTCAGCCTGTTTTAAGCTAGTATCTGCTAGAATATAGAAAATATTTCTTATGATACCTATTCATGTATAAATTGGAACTATTTTCTTCAGTGGATGAATAAATTTAATGTGGCAAGCCTTAAAGGCGCTTTTTATGGGGGGGGGGGGGGGGGGGAGGGTTCTAATACAGGTTTGACTACACGCACACAGTATTTGATACACTTAGTTTGACTTGAACTCCTGATTTTATTTTAGTCTGAGGAAACTGAATAGGAATGTGCAGTTAAATCATCAGTTTACAACAATTCACAGAATAAACCATAACAAAATTGCACTAACTTGTGAGATATTTTATAGAGAATTGAATTTTGTCAGGCTAATTACATCCATCACTCTTGTTTCCATTATCATGTTTAACTATTTGAGTGCTGAGTTTGAAAAAAACATTCTGTTTCAACATTTGTTGAATGCGCCTTGGCTCATTCTGCTTTACTTTCAGCCTGCTTTAAGCTTTCGTCTTCTAAGATATAGTAAATACTTCTTATAATACATATTCATGACTGTACAAAGTGGAACTGCTTTATACTGTTTTCTGCGGGAATGAATTAAAGGCATAAAAAGGCATATTTAAGTGATAATGGGCTCTGATAAAGATACCTTTTCAGTCAAATGTATGAAGTCTTGATTTGAGAACAACTTTTTAACCCCGTAGCATCTTTCCAGTATTGAAGATAGGTGACTTCTTAAAGCAGGTTGAAAGTAAAGCAGAATGCACCTTCAGGTGCATTCTGCTTTACTTTCAGCCTGCTTTAAGCTACCATCTGCTAGGATATAAATAATATTTTGTTCGTGCATATCCATTACTGTATATTGAGAATAAATTGAAGGCGTAAAAAGGCGTATTTATGGGGTAATGGGTTAAAGAAGACAGGGTAGATTCAGTCCAATTTTTCCTTTTCGAAATATATATATATTTCTCTCTTGTTTTGCAATAATTCCTCTTTCAAAGAAGAAGCCGGCTGATTTGGTTATGGATCATATTAACTGTAACGATTATTTTTTTTCTATCTCGTAAAGTAATGCACAAGCTGATGCGTTGTTGTTTTTCAGCTCGGTAGCAGGAATCAATGGAAATGGGTATTATGTTTGTTACAATAAATTCAATTTGACTGTTGTTTATTATTATTGGGTTCTGGTGAGACTAGAGTTGTCAATTATTTAGTTTCTATAGCACCATCTTAGTGTAGGAGGATTGATTCCAATGAAACAGGGTCGTCAACAATCACATAGTGTTGCCCAGTGATTTTGGAAAGGAAGGGAAAGTCTTCCCTCGAGAACAGTTACAGTCTATTCCTGCTAATTCTTTTATACAACTATAACATTTATGTTCTGCATTTGTACTACATCTTTCTAGAAATTAGCTTGAATCAGATTGAAAGTTGCTTTATGCAGTTTCTGCCTTTAATGGTATTATGAGTCGTCTTTGGAGTGGTTGTAATAGAAAGAGTTACTTTAATATTATAGTTAACTCTTTCCTCCCTGAAACTTTAAATGGACAATTCCAGTTTCCATTTTAGTCTAGTCTATTTCAGACTTTTAAAGGTTGTTTTTGTCAATGTTTGGCATTATGACAAATAGTGATGACCCTGATCAGAGGGCTCCTTTCGGAGCCCTCTGATCTGGGTCTTCACTGTTTGCACAGGACAAGTGTGCTATTCACATGTACACTGTTTGAAAAGGACGCCTATATGCGGGACTAGGGTTCAACGGGTTAATAAAGGCTGACCGTAGCCAAGGAAAGTCCTTTCCTCTAAAGAAAGATCCCAATTATCAATTCCTCCTAGACATGCAATTTTATATTTATACCATGGCCTGTTAATGTTTCTGTATCCTGACAGGTGGATGCTTAAAACATGCTGGAAGTAAAGCAGAAAGTTCCTTTAGGAGCTTTTTTGCTTTACTGTTTGCCTGCTTTACTGTTAGTCTGCTTTAAGCAACCACCTGTCTAAACGAACCATGGTGAAAGGGTAAATGTTTTGCATCAATTATATTATGATCACACTGATGTTTGCTTAGCCAGGGGGCCTCCGTGGCCTAGTGGTATAGTCACTATGACTTACATCACTAAGCTCCTCACCGCTGTGAGTTCGAATTCCAGTCGGGTCGTTCGGATTTCTCATGTTGGGAAGCCTTCCAGCTGGCTTGCGCTAGGTTGGTGGTTCTACCCAGTTGCCGATTTGTGCCTGAAACAGTGCATAAAGGACTTCTTTGGACTTCCTCCACCTGTAATTAGCTGGACGTCGCGATATGACTGAAATACTGTTGAAAGCGACGTAAAATCAAATAAAACAAATCAAATTTGCTTAGCCATATTTCTTTTGTCTTTTTTGTTTTGCTGTCAATTTTCCTCTACAGCATCATAGGGTGTCTATAGTTAATGAACCCAAACCTAATCCCAAATACTGGTACTTTACTCATTTTAGAAGCAGAATTTCCTCTTATAGGATAGTTTTAACAGTTGTTTATTGAAAACAATCAAACCTTTCTTTGGCAAAGATTCAGTGAAAAAGCAAGCATATCTAAAAAAAACGGTTTACAGCTGAATTCATGCACAAGAAAAGTAATGCAGAAAGCTCCAAATGGAGCTTTCTGCATTACTTTTCTTATGCATGAAGCTGCAACTATATTTTTCACCACTACTTCTTTGAATTGTTATTGAACCCCATGCACACTCAAATAATGTTTGCTTCAGAACTTGGTTTGCTGAAATTGTTAAATTAAATTAAAATCTTTTAAATCATCTTGAAACAGTTTACTGTTAAAATGACAAACAATTTGGATCCTGATCAGTGGCCAAGCTACCTGGCATCAGACCTAAATCCAATCAGTTTTCAAATGCATAACAGTGCGTAACTAAGCATTCTAAGAGTTACCAACGAGTTGACTGTCGTTCCGTGATTCTTTTTTGTGGAAAAACCAGTTTTTCCTGAGACGGGAAGAAGATTACTAGTGTTTATTGAATAAAGAGCAGGGAGGGAAACATCTATCAGAAACTCAATCAGTGTCACTTACATCTGTGGGAGGAAACTGGGTGCGATACAGACAATCTCCCGTTAAACCACCACTCTCTGTCATAGCCTGGAAATTCCTTTAGACAGTTGATAGTTTAATGCAGGATAGAAACAATGCAGAAAGCTCATGTATGAGCTTTCTGCATTATTTTTATACTGCATTAATTAACCACTTGTGTTGTTGACTGGCATTGGAACTTGTGTTGAACAGTTGTTAGATAGAAGATTGACAATACAAACAGAATGATCACTTGTGAGAATGGCAAGGAATGGTCACAAAATACTGGTACAGAGGAAAAGGATCAGTCAATGCAGAAGTATGCAGCTCTCTCAATACAGGTGACTGCTTAATGCAGGACAAAAGTAATGCAGAAAGCTCCTAAAGGAGCTTTCTGCATTACTTTTGTCCTGCATTAAGGTCAGACATAGTTTAAAGGCGGGGAAAAGTGTTTTTTTTTTAAATGAATGCTTAACAAAAGTTTTACAGTGTCTTGTTTTTCTATGAGGAAATTTTATGATAAAAGCAAAAGGTCACAATAATTCTGAGAGTTACTGAGGAAGGGTTTTTGATGGTAGAGGAAAAGGTCACAAAACTGTAAACACTTGTTTTCTATTGAAATTGATAGTTGATATAAATAAGAAAGGTCACAATAATTCTGAGATTTACTGGGTAAAGGTTTTTGACAATGGAGGAAAAGGGCACAGTACTGCTGTTCTGTGTTGAAATTGACAGTGTCGTCTTGCCCGGGCATGCCCAAAGCCCAGGGCAAGTGGTTTCTGATTCGGGCAAGTGATATTTGCATCAGAATTAGTGATATTAGCATCAGAATTTGGCAGTTTTTGACAGATTTTGGCAAGTGGTCTGAAAAACCTAAGGCTATGACTGTTGATATAAATAAGAACTTGTTTGACTTGTGTGTGGTAGTCACTGTTAGGTATGATAGTGACCTTTATTGTTCATTCTTCACTGTTTTCTACTACCGGCCAATTCCCTGGTAAACTAAAACCAATAAAGAAAGAATGGCAGAGAAATTAGACAACAAATTGATATAATTAACCCCTCTCTTGCTGGCACTGTATAATGTGGATAGTTTGCAAGTGGTTTTAACTCTTTCACTACCATTGTGACAGAAATACCTGTCATATACATCTTTATCATCTACTTTTACTTGGAATTTTATATGTTTTTGACTTGGGAGACATTGATATTGCGTGTCAAACAGTTTGAATCCTGATTAGATGCCGCTTTACGCGGCATCTGATCAGGATTCAAACTGTTTGCAAATGTCAGTCTTGGCAGCGAAAGAGTTAATCCTTCTGCTGAATATTCATTTATAATAATGTACTTACCAGATTTCAACCACTGAGAGGGTTTGCTGAAAGAATATGTCTGACTTGAAATCATTAGATTGGTAAAATTGAAATAAGGGAGATAACTTACCTATATAACTTAACCAGAGTGCAAACAGTGAATATTTGCTTTTTTCAAACATTTTGGATCATTGTGTCAGATCAGAATCCAAAATGTTTGCTTCCTGGAATAAAATATATAGAGTTACAGAGTAGATGGCAATATTAAGCTGGAAACATTTTATTCTTCTCTAAAACTGACTTACACAGCATGGTAAAGATGTGGAGCTTCTCCTGTCTTCCCAAAGAAATCTCAAGGGATCTTCAGTCTACTTCGAGGCATCTTGTTACAACAAAAGCTGGTGTTGTTTGGTGCCAGAAATTTACTAGAAGTACAAAATGTCTGTATAGACTCTGTCAATACAATGTAATGTATTGAATGTTTTAACTTTTCATTTACCATGTACAGTGGTTTGAGGATTTTCCTTTTTCCCCCAAAAAAGGTTAGCCATGTAACTGTTTTAAGTAGGATGAAAGTAAAGCAGAAAGCTTCCTGATGATTTGAATCTACATTAAAAAAAAAACACAATTAAGCTTAAGTTCCATCCATAAATTTGATTAGTGAGTTCAACAATAGATCTCGTCGACAGATTAACAACCTTACCAAAACAAAAACACCATTCCCGTATGCCTGTTTGTATTGCAAAGAGAATTGTAATTGATTTTGGATATTGTAACCCTTTCCCACAAATAAGTGCCATTACGACTATGTGTCCACATTATAAGTACCATAGGATGCCACTACCCTGTCATCTCTCTCGACCCGCCAAGACGTGCATGTCGTGAGAGAGGCACAGGGATCTAGTCCATGGCTAAGTGGGCAGGCTTAGCCAATGGCTGGATCCCTGACCAACATCGGAAGGTGTGGCCCTAAGAAGCGCCGTTTTTGAAGATGTATCCTGGAGTCAGCTTGTTTTCCTCTCTGCACCACTGGATCCAAAGGCAACTTAGAAGAAATTCAACTTTGGATTCCAGACCCCGTCGAAATTCAACTTTAGAAATCCATCATCTGATGTCGGAAACAGCCACTTCGGGAACCAAACTTTAGACCTCTCTGCCGGCTGAGGAGACGTCCAGGCGATAATGGTGCAAGATGCAGGATCCCAGAACGTGGGATGAGGCAGCTATTAGTCACACGTGGGACGCTAAAACTTAGTAGAACAACAACCTTGTCATAATAAATGTCCTCAAGTAGGGATACTAAAATGCTTTGTGGAACATATTGAAAATTGGTTTATACACCAAATATGTTATCCAAGTAAAATAAAGTCATTATTATTAATATTATATTTTCTGCATTATTTTTGTCCTAAATTAAGCATTTTGGTGTAAATACAAATTGCAGCTTAAAGCAAGATGAAAGTTAAGCAGAAAGCTGCTAAAGCAGCTTACTGCTTAACTTTTATCTTGCTTTAAGCAATCATCTGCCTCAAACACAAAATTATCATAATTGCTTTATCCGTTTGATATACATGTAGGTGATTAATTACATTGATGGTTATTGGGACAAGGGCTGAGAGGAATCTTTATTTGTCCAAAATGCTATTAAACATATGTTAAGGGGCAATTCTCTGATCTGTCTTTTTAAGTTAACACTTTCTTTATATAACTCTTTTCAGTGCAGGTCAACAGCTGCTTATTTAAAAGCAAGCTGAAAGCAATACAAAAGTATGCCATTATTTATAGTGTCTTAGCGTAATAACTAAGCTGTAACTAAATGTTAAATTTTTGAAAATGGTTACAAGAAATGTGCGACTCTTACAGCCAGGATAACAATGATTGCCCAGAAGCATATTCTTTTCAATTCTTCTCAACAACAACAACAGCAATAAAGTATCATCAACACCATAGGTGATAGGTTAGGCATTATAATGTAAGATCCCTCGTTTAAAGATAAGCTGACCTTGTTATTTGCTACCTGTACTTTCTAGTCAACAATGACTACATAAACAAGCATTGAAATTGGATCTTGAAACAGTTGGGCTTTTTCTTAACATCAGTGAAAATAGAATCATTCGGTAATGAAATTTGATCCTGAAGCCAACTTGTGCATAATACCTGTAATGTTATAGTTAAACAAGGCTATGCTATACAGTCAATTCTGTGTAATGTCTCAATTCAAAGAAGTGTAATTTTTCAGATGTTAGATGACAGCTTAATGCAGAATAAAAGTAATGCAGAAAGCTCCTTTAGGAGCTTTCTGCATTACTTTTGTTCTGCATTAAGCAACTACATGCATCTGTTTACAATAACCATCTATTTCAATGAAATTTATTCAATGCAAGTTTAACAGTACATGAATTGTATATGTATACATTTTTGTGTATGTTTTAAAAGTCGCCCGCCTGTTGGGCTTTCTGTAACTTGAGTAAATAGAATCATTTGGTAGAAATAATTATCTATTTTGAATTTAGAGTGTTGTGTGGGATATGGATAAGTTGCTGTTTAATAGTGTTGCTATCGCAGGGGTCTATTTTGCCAATATTGGCTTTATTTTGGCGTTATAGAATTTCGCCGAGGATCTTGTGTAGGATTACCATGGCAATTGAAAAGAAACTGTTGCTAGGAGTTGATGGGTGATTTGTGAGTGTAAATTTAAGGCCTATAGATGGATTTTATAGTTAATCTTTTGAATGTTGGAAATACATATATGTAGTAAAATGTAGCAATAGGTAACTTTTAATACGTTGTTGTATTTTAATGCAGGAAAAAAGTACTTTTATTCTGTATTAAACATTCTTCTATAGAATTTATATAGAACATAGAAGTTTTCTTTCAAAGAATGGCTGCTTAAAACAATTTAAACTATTGTTAGAAGACTTTAAGACTGGAAACAGTAAATTGAGAATTTGACATCTAATACTATAGGTTACACATTGTTTCTGCAAATGACACTTTTAGCAAATTGTTAACGCTTAAGAATCAAAATCTGTTTTAAAGCATCATTTAAATTTAAAAGCAGATGTGTATGTAGGACTTAATGGGAGATTTCTGCTTTGATATTGTCCTGAATGAATTTAGCTGCAATCTGTATTCAGATACTCACGTCAAGCTATTTCAATTAATGGTCACTCTACAACGTCAACCTTAGTGTTGACTGTATTGAGATAACGCTGTTTGTGTTACTAGGTCAAAATAACAGGCCAATTCATTCATTTATTCAGAGAAGAAGGATTATTATCTAAATTTAATTTTGTGTTGGAAACTGTGAATGAGAAGCTGATAATATGGAGTAGGATGGAAAAGTTGATGTGTTTTTATTTACATAATACAGAGACTTGGATAATGTCAGACCTGCTATAGATGTTCTGGTGTTGAATTTTATGTGCTGGCATTTATAGCCAGATCTCTATCTTTATAATTATTTCACCATCCCTCTATTATAATTATTCAAAAAGAGACTCATTTTACATTTTATGCCAGGTTGATGCTAAGAAAGCAGGATGAAAGAAAAGCAGAAAGCTCCTATAGGAGCTTTCTGCTTTACTTTCATCCTGCTACATGTGTTTTTAACAGATGATGAGTCTTCTTTCAATAGCTGGGATTTTTATCTCTGAATTTTACAGGTGTTTAATTAAAAAGTGCAGACATATACACTTGGATAATATAGCCGTTTTCTTCAATAACTACAATTGACTTGTGTTTAATTCATAATTTCATATACATACAAATGTATACTGTATTATATCTTTATTTAAGTCTCATCTGTGTACAAACATATGTATGTTCATAGCCCTTTTCTTCAATCACACAATTACAATTTGACTTGGATTGATACATAAACCTTGTAATCTCAAAGGGAGAGAATACCCTTATCAGTTACTGGGTAAAATGAATCGGGGACGTAGAGAAATAAACAGTGACATACCTGTTTATCTAGATCTTCAGGATGACGACCATTTTCCGGGGTTTAATAACAACAATAAAATGGCTTTCGATCCGTTGTTGCCCCATAGTCCGAATCATCGGTTAGGTAGGTGATTGATGTTTTGTTATTTCATGCTCTTTTTTTAAATAATAATTGTGACTACATTGTACATGTAGTGGGTGTAATATTATAGCTTTGTAGTTGTCTAAACATGAACAATATGATCTATTCATGTATGGCTTTAAGATAATACAGTAAAACCTCTCTATTATAAACAACCATTAAATTAAGTTTGTTAGTTTGTGTTTAAGGCAGGTAGCTGCTTTAAACAAGGTTAAAATAAAACAGGAAGCTCCTTTAGGAGCTTTGTTTTACTTTCACTTTGTTTTAATTAAATATTGCTGTCACCTGTTTTTCATACAATCAAGTTACCTTCTTTAAGTTGCCAAATAGAGAGGTTTTACTGTAGATTATTAAAGCCAAATAGACATCTGTTACAAAAAGTAACACCATAAGATATTATTTTCTATATCCTAGTAGGTGGTAGCTTACAGCAGGCTGAAAGTGATCACCATGTCTTCTATACTAGAACCAGGTTATGGGATAACTGTTTAATACAGAACAAAAGTATACAGAATCTTTTGTCTTGCATTTAGCTTAAATAGTTGCAAATTCATTAAATTTTGATCTTATTTGATTGAGCTTCAAATCAACGGACCAATGTAAAATTTGTATGAGTTTTTTCATGTGTTGGCCACAAGTTTATTGTGTAATTTGTTAGAATATAGACTCATATTACATGTACTTAACCCTTAGCCTGCCAAACATGACTTCACTGGTATATGCAATTAATTTAGGTCCAGATCAGATGCTGCATAACACGGTGTCTGATCTGGATCCAAACTGTTAGACACTTTATTAGGTCTGTGCAATTTCAAAATGATTAAATCTTAATTTGATAAAATTTGCTGATGACTATTTCAAAGCAGACAAAATGACAACAGTTTAAGGGTTAAGAGATCTCCTCATGTGTATGTACTGTAGAGTCTAATTCAACCTTTAACCCATTACCCCATAAATACACCTTTTTACGCCTTTAATTTGTTCCTCTACTGAAGAAAATAGGTCCAATTTATACACTCATGAATATGTCTCATAAGAAATATTTTCTATATACTGGCAGATAATAGCTTAAAGAAGGCTGAAAGTAAAGCAGAATGCGCCTTAAGGCGCATTCTGCTTTACGTTCAACCTGCTTTAAGTGATCATCTTTCTTCAAAACTAGAAATAGGCTATTGGGTAATGGGTTAAAAAGAATATTGAGCAGTATAAATTAGGGGAGGAGCAGCTTATTGCAAGATAAATGTAATGTAGAAAGCTTCTAAAGCCTGCATTAGTTCTGTCCTACTGGAACCCTTTACCTCATAGCCTGTTTCTAGTTTAGAAGACATGTGACAAGCTATACTCTTCTAGAATATAGGAAAATCATCTTATAATACTTTTTCATGCACTCATTCACTTATATATATTTATTTATAAATTGAAGCTATTTTCTTGACTTCAGTTGAGGAATAAATTAAAGGCATAAAAAGAGTACTTATGGGATAATGGGTTAAATAGCCAACTGTTTGTAGAGAACTGTTTATTTTAATGTCATTCAACATTTGACTAGCTTCAAGCATGCATAATAATGGTTGAAATAATATAATGATATTTATTCTTGAATGTGTTCATTTAGTAGGTCAAATCCATTTACATAGAAAGTTCTTTTTTCACTACTTGAATAAATTTTTACCTTCAACAGTTTCGACATGTTATTTAGTTTATTTACGTCAGGAACGTTCCTGTTTACGTCTGCACAGTCTTGCTGTTGAAGCTAAATAAAAGTTGTCTGCTTTAAAAAAAAAAGTTCTCTTCTGAAATTCTGACACTAGTTGTTTCATCTGTAAATTTCCAGATATATCATCCAAGAAACCAAATAACTACTTATCCCCATAAAGCAGGTTGAAAGTAAAGCAGATTGCACCAGATGCTTTAGAATTACTTCTGGACAATATTTCTTATTGTACATATTCATGACAGTATAAATTCAAACTATTTTCTTGAGTGGAGGAAAAATTTAAATGCTTCTTTAACCCTTTACCTGATAGCCTATTTATAGTACTTCAGATAGATGACTACTTAAAGCAGGTTGAAAGTAAAGCAGAATGCGCATTAGGGCGCATTCTGCTTTACTTTCAGCCTGCTTTAAGCTATCATGTGCTATAATATAGAAAATATTCCCTATAATACATATTCATTACTGATTAAATTGGAACTATTTTCTACAGTGGATGAATAAATCATATCCGCTAAAAGGCGCTTCTATTGGGTAAAGGGTTAAAAGATGAATCCATGCAGTTATGGGTTAGGTTCTGCTATAGTTGTCTTATTACTGCTATAAAAGTACATCACCTCATCACCAATGACACATTTGTAAATGTGTGGACAAATTTGAGCCTAATTAGGGAGTCATGTTGTGTTGATACTGTCACATTTGGTCAACATAGTTCAATAGTTCTTAATGATCACATTGAAGTTGTGCTGTATATTACATGTCCTACAATCTTATACAGTTTATGATTTCCCTTACAGTAAAACTGTTATATTTAGCCAAACCATTTAGTGACCATACAATAAGGCAGTATGGTGACCTGAAGACAGGGGATTGCTCAATGCAGGACGTAAGTAATGCAGAAAGCTCCCATAGGAGCTTTCTGCATTACTTTTGTCCTGCATTAAGCTGCTACCTGTTAAAATGATGTCCCATGTATGTGTTTTTGAATGACATGTTAATGTAAGTATGACTGTTATTGTAAAGGGAATGAAGGGTAGGGGAATTAAGGATAAATGAATACTCCCCCAGCTGTGACATTCTCGGGGTTATTTCATCCAAATAACTTTATAATTGTCAAAGGATGAAAAGGATCAATTGATAATTTTCTCAACACTAAAGGTATTTATCCTCAATGACCTCGAGAGTAATAAATGCATATTGCTCAACTCTTTACCCCATAGCATGTTTCTAGTTTTAAAGACAAGTAACAACTTAAAGCAGATTGAAAGTAAGGCAGAATGAGTCTTAAGGGGCACCTGTCTGTCTGTCTGTATCTAATATGTTGTAAAATCCTATAAAAGCCTTCTGCTTTACTTTCAGGTGCTTTAGGCCACCATTTGTTACAATATAGAAAATATTTCTTTATGATACATATTCATGAATGTATAAATTGGAATTATTTGCTTGAGTAAAGGTTTAAGTAATCCATCACCTACATTTTGGCTGGTCTTGGTCTACACAGTTTGCATTGTCTGAGTGACTCCTTTTCTCATCTTTTATCAAAAGTTTCCAAAATAACTCTTTGCATGCTAGGTGGATATGTCTACTACAGTGATTTCTTTCTTTCTTTCTTTCATTATAATATGGTGCCCAACACCGCCTTTGCGTATAACCTTTGCAAACAGTTTTGATTCAGATGAGATGACGCGTAATGCGGGGTCTCATCTAGATCCAAATTGTTTGACACTATGGCCCTGTTTTGAAAAGAAATTTAGAAAAATTATGTTGTTAGAACAGTAGCAGACAATGATTGTTGCAAACCAAAATATTACAAAGAGATAAGTAAAAGGAAAGCAAACAAAGATGAATTGTCTGTATCAGAACCAGTGAGGGGGAAAACAGCAGTATCAATCATTTGGTTTTGTAACTCTTCAATGGTTTGATTTATGTCGTCTTATCAAGAGAAAATGCAAGGTCCGCAGTCCAGACTGCCATAAGCATGAGTGAATCATGATGGCTGATTTATCTTGTCTTATCCTCTTACTACATAGATACACATTTTAACGCCTTTAATTTATTCCTCCACTGAAGAAAATAGTTCCATTTTATACAGTCATGAATTATGTATTTTAAGAAATATTTTACATTATTCTAGCTCAACGGTTAGTAGCTTATTTAAGCAGGATTGAAGTAAATCAGAATGTGCCTAAAGGCACATTCTGCTTTACTTTTAACCTGCTTTAAGTGATCTCCTGTCTTCAAAACTAGAAATAGGACATGGAGTAATGGGATATCTGGAGAAAATGCAGGGTTCAGAGTCGAGACTGCCATATTATATAGTGCGAGTGAGTCATAATGGCTTACTTCTTTTAGAATTGCAAATTTTGCAAAAATCAATTTCTGTTATTACAACATAAACCGTGATGGTGTCTGTATAATGTTTTGGAAGTGATGTTTTCCTTCAAGTTGAAATACTTTTACGAAAATCCATACTTAAACCCTAAGCATGCTGAATTGTTGTCTGCTTTTTCCTGTAAATAAAAATCAAAAGCAGTTTTTATGTTTTTTGAACTGAAGAAAAGTTGAATGTGTGTGCCAAACAGTTTAGATTTGCTATGTTACAAGACATCTGATCTAGATACAGACTGTTTGCAAGTGTTAGCCAAGTCAGGCTTAGCATGATAAGGGTTAAACCATAAATTCTTATTGCCTACAAAAGTAGAATTTTGCAAATAGTGCAGACCCTGATGAGATGTCACAAGTTGTGTTTTCCTCATCAGGGTCTGCACTGTTTATTTCATATGAAATGCAGGGCTGCCATTTCTCCGTTTTTTTTTCTTCTAAATCTTCAGATTTTTTATTCTAGCAGATGGTAGCTTAAAGCAGCCTTATAGCAAAGCAGAACGTGGTCAATTTATGGCAGCCTTGGAAATGATCTGCTGTATCTTTAAATTAATGTACTTTAAGTGGTCAAAACTTATCAAAACACCAACTCTCTGCACACTCTCTGACAAGTCCTGGATTACCTTTGCAAAATGCTTAGATCCAGTTGAGATGTCAAGTAACTCTGCATCTCATAAGGATGTAAACTGTTTGACATTCTGATCCAATGTATAAAAGATACAGTAAAACCTCGGTGACCGCTTAAAGCAAGGTGACAGTGAAACAGAAAGCTCCTTTAGGAGCTTTCTGTTTCACTGTCACTTCACTTTAAGCTGCCACCTATCTATTATACAATCAATTAGCCTTCGTTTTAGTAGTCGTAATAGCGAGGTTTTACTGTATTTTAGAAAATTCTAATTCTAGGATGGTACAGCTGACACTTGTTGCACATGAAGAATGACTTAGCTTTTTGTTACAACTGCTTTTGTCTTTAGAACAGTCCCTTGTATGTAGACCAACAAGGGCATTTGAAGTTTGGGCACAATTGGGTTAATACTGGACAATGTTTGTTTATATTATGTGAGGTCTTTGGGTCACTTTGGTACAGTACGATATGTGACCCCTTCATCACAGTTGGCCGAGAGTGCATGATCTTTTTTCTATCTTATTGAGTGGTTAAACATGACAAGTGTTTTGACGCTCACTCAGTTTGGTCACAAGGTTTGATGTGAGCGAATGTCATCACTGATCCATATCTCGAACACTGGCTAAACCCATGCATATCTAAAATGGATCTATATTAGACCAATGGGCTCTTCCATTAATTATGCTTGTTGGGAGGGTTATATTTTAGAATATAGTGGGGTACCTAATAAAAGTTATACAGTTATTTTGTACACAATGTAAAAATATTTATAATAATAATTATATAACAATCAGGGCTCCAGATAAGAGGGAGTAAACTGAACAAATCCAACATTTTCTCACTCATTTCAGCACCAAATCCTATGGTGTTACTACTCATTAGAATCGTCTCTACGAGACGATTCTAATGAGAAGTGACACCATAGGGTTTAATGCAGAAATAAAGATTTTAGTTCTTGAAATACATGTACTCCACTTATCTGGAGCTCTGACTTGTGATAGTCAAAATTAGGCTGAAATATAACATTCTTTACACCCACATGTATGTCTAGTGTATCAATACAGCAAACAGGGTGGACTCTGATCAGATACCACATTTGCAGTAATGCAGTGTCTCATTAGAGTATACACTGTTTGCCTTCGAAACTATTACAGATATTAGGAACAAATGGGCGGATTATGAATTTTTAATTACACAAGGCACTGCAGAATTGCAGGAAGAGTTACATCTCAATAGAAGCTATACTGCTGGCATGTAAAAATACTACAGATGCTATGCATCAATGCCTCGATCATCAGTGGACCAATTTATGCACCACTTATGTAAGGCAATGCGGAATTACAGCAGTAAAAGTCTTTGATGCATTCAGCATTCTGTAATACGCAGAATATCAACAATAACTGAATGGAAAGGGGGCGTATTGTCATCATAGAGACTGGTGTAACTTTATATTTTGTCAAGTACCCTCTTAACACTTGTCTCGTGATAATTGTCTGTAATTGGTTTAGTCACTGTATTATATGTAAGAGTCTTTGGCAAGCACTGGCTAAATCCCCACCAAAACCAATGTTATAATAGTACTTATTGTTGGTGGATTAAGCCATACATTAAAACCTCTCAGTAATCGACCAACTTGTAAGGAAATGCACATGATGTAAAGGCAGGTGGCTGCTTAATGCAGGATAAAAGTAATGCAGAAAGCTCCTAAGGAGCTTTCTGCATTACTTTTATCCTGCATTAAGCAACAACCTGTTTTAAAGACTGACTAGGAGTTTTAATATGAGTTGTCGTTTACGAGAGGTTTTACTGTAAATGTATACAAATACTTGACCGTGTTATTATAAGTACAAGCTGTGACTAAAGAGGCTTCCCAAAAGGCGCTGGACTTTAGTATTGAAGTGGACTTAGGCAGGAGCTGTGCTCGTGAGCTAGTTTGAAAGGTCTCTTACTCTCGTGGCCAATATTACTGGAGCACCAAATCTAACGATGTCAGAGTGACAATATTTTGGACTTTATATGAAGGGAGTATAGGCTGAGGCAGACTTGAAATTACCTTGCAGTACATCTAAAGATACCTTTGCATCTGTTGAATTTCTACATGGTCTGCATTTGGAGATACTTTTCTGTAAAGCGCATACGATTGTATGAAGATTAGGATACTTGCGCAATAGTGTTTGTAATTTTATGTGGACTTTGAAATCGTTTATGCATTTATAAGGGTCGGTGTAACACCAAGAAATTGGTTTGAACTTTCTATCCAGTAGTTTGTGACTATTACTGTGGAATTTAGATAGAATTATCTTGGATAAATTACAAAATGGCAGCTGCAAACAAAGCTAGAAAGCATGGCCTGAACTTGGCCATGAACAATTATGGAGATTCTCAAAGTTACCTACTGCAGCCCGAAATGTCACCCGGAACACCCACACAATTCACTTTCTCGCCAAATTATTCCTACGCAGAGGAGGTGAAAAATGCTTTCCAAGGAAATAGACTGGTAAATGGACAGAATGCAACTTGGCATAGAACACGACATGATAGCTTAACGCCGCTAATATCTAACAGTCCACCAAGTTTTCAAAATTCATGGACTGTGTCACGGAATAATAGTTTGACTCCGCTGATTCCTGTAAGTTCTCCGTGCGCAGGAGGTTTGAAACAGATGGAGGGCGGGGTACAGTGTAGTCGTATCTGTGGTAACCAAATGTATGGTACGTTGTCAAGAACACTATTCTACTGTTATACTTTTGTATCATATGTTACAACGACACCCAATGGGAGACACATATTGTGTCCGTTGTTCGGAGGAAGTCGTGTTAGGGAGGGAAATTTGCTAACATTTGCAAACAGCTTGAATCCAGATCAGACGCCGCGTAACACGGCGTCTTATCTGGATTCAAGCTGTTTGTCACTTGTCATTATGTTTATTTTCTGTTACAATGTTCATTATGTAACTTTGAGAAAACAGCCTACGACAATTTTAAGCAAACGACATTGCAGTCGTGAATAGGTTGGAAATAATTGTCTTGTTTAGGGAACTGTGGCAAGGGTTGTTGTAAGGAGGGAGTCATTTTAGGGAGGGTCGGTGTAGGGAGGGAGTCATGTACTTCCAGTAGTAGCTAGATCACTGACTAAATTACTTGAAGATAACTATTGTCAATTTCTCAGTATTTAAAAACCCCACAATCCCATCAATAGGGGATATTGAGCAAACAGTGTAGACCAAGATCAGATTGCTCCTGACTGAACTTGAACAATCTGATAAATCTGATCAGGGTCTACACTATTTGTCTTATTAATTTGAATTCTAGCAAACAGGGTAGACCCAGACAAAATGACTTCTGAAGGAGCCGTCTGATCTGAGTCTGCACTGTTTGCCTTAGGAATTACAATCCAAGCTGTCCGCATGTAACTACAATCTTTGCAAGAACCCTTGCTAAAGATATCTGGACATGTTCCGACAATCAGTCCACTGACCTGCAGATCTTGACATAAGGAAGGGGATAAATAAAGGATCTTGTATGAGTGCTCATTATTTATCATTTTTAATAAACGAGTTGACTAAAATAATATGACGCGAGCCTTGGCGAGCGTCATATTAATTTTAGTCAACTCGTTTATTAAAATAATGAGCACGAATGTGAGATTCTATTTATCACATAACAAGTTTGAGCACCTATTAAATTGATTGAAGCCGAAGTTTGTAGACTCTCCGCTATATAGATTTCCACCAAAACGTTACGTTGTTAACGTCGTCGTAAATGACGTCATTTGGCGTCCCACTACATGCAGCACCTGTGGACGAACAGGTTGGGCCGGATCCCAAAAAACGATATACTAGTGGATTACGATATTTACATAGTTGCTTTATGTCACTCCCAGACCGCAAGTTATGCAATAAAATGGTTAATGAGTATTCAGTCTTTGTGAAGATCTTGTTTGTATTTGCTTTAGTTTAACTGCTCTCTTATATAGGAGCTCTGACATGACTTGAGGGGTTGTGGATTCTTATGTTTGCAAACAATGTAGACTAGACAAGGGTGTGTACTGTTAACGGTTTGTTCTATTGATGTTACACATAAAATAATGAGCATGTGTGATTGTTTTGACATACAATTAAACCTTTCTATTACGATCACTAAAACTTAGGCCAATTGATTGTAAGCTTAAAGCAAAGTGAAAGAGCTTTCTGTTTTACTGTCACTTTGCTTTAAGCAGTCACCTGCATTAAACACCTAATAATTAACACAATTAATGGTCATAATGGAAAGGTTTTACTGTATAATGTAGATGTATTCTGATAGAGAACAAGACCTATTAAATAATTGAATGGGCACTGGGGGTCACCAATAAACCTAATAAGTTCTATGCCGAGTGCTACAACACATAGTTGGTTCCAATTATGCAAAACCGACTACATTAGAGATGAACAATACATAACCTGTGTAAATAGATGTGTACATAAAAAGCAGCTCTGAAGTTCCAAAATGGAAAATATATAAATGTATTTTAAACTCAATAAATGAAAATATATGTATGGAGCAATATTACAATAAGTGGAAGTGAATATATAAAGCCAAACACAGCCAACAAGAAAATTCATCTGAGGAAAACACATCCCAATGGGCCTAATAAGTTGAAAACGCTTATGCATCTATGAGGATGCATCCGGCCTCGATACTACATGAACTTCATGATGATCTATACCTGTAATAACCTTTATTTAACCTTTAATCTACTTCAGGTGTTGGTGATTTGGAGCATGTCCGTATTGATGGACTCAACAGTCCAACCAGTCCTAAAATGTATGACTACGCTGACTACGGGCATCAGTATGAGGAGCTGCCCGGGGGTCGTAAGAGTATCGCCAAGTGTAACATGGACAGTGGGATAGACTCACGATCAGAATATCAGTCCTCAGGGGGAGCCACAGACATTGTGTCCGAGACCGGAGACACATCAAATATCATCAATGAGAAAAGGTACCGAGTTAATACTATACAAGCCTTTATAGCGAACTGTTTTCTACAGTCACCAGTGCAAATCACTTCTTACCAATTGATACAAGATATATAGAACAGTATGTAAGGGCTGCCATGGTTATTATAACAAAGACTATGCTAAATTTAGTTGTTAAGACATGGAGAAAATAAAGCAGAAAACTAGTTAGGAGCTTTCTACTTTACACTAATCCTGTTTTAAGCTAGTATCTTTCTTTAACAACTTATCTTCAAAAGTTTTGATAGTCAATACCTTATCAGCTGGTCTAATGTAGTTATGTGATAAAAGCACATGTCACATTGTTCAGAGATAATTCAATGAAGACAAAAAAGGAGAATGCATTATAAATTTTAGGCAAATTTAGTAAGGTACCAGCTTTGTCATTTCTTTCATGTCTCTGAACCCATTGTCCCATAAATAAGCTTTTTTACACCTTTAATCTATTCATCCAATAAAGAGAAATAGTTCCACTTTATACATGATGTGCCCCGGCCATAAGAAATATTTCCTTTATCCAAGCAGACAGTAATTAAAGCAAAGTAAATTTAAGCAGAATGCTGAGATCCTAAGGAGCATTCTGCTTTACTTGCAGCCTGTTTTAAGCAACCATTAATTTTCAATACTGAAAACAAGTGAACAGATTAAGCAAATAAAGTGTGGGAGCCAAGTATATCTGTCATTTGAAAACAGTGTACACCCAGATCTATCACAAGGGTTCCTTAAGGAGATCCCTGATCAGGATCTGTTCTTTTTGCTATTCTTGTACATGATATGGTTATAAATCCTTTCAGAGTCTGAGACAGTATACATTTGTTTCATAGGTACTGAGGGAACAGTCAAATCATTGACCCGAGGTAGCAGGGAAGACCTTGAGAACTGTTGCCCGAGGCCAACGGCCGGGGGCAACAGTTCTCAAGGTCTTCCCTGCTACCGAGGGACAATGGTTTGACTGTTCCCGAAGTAACTATCAAACAAATGATTTATTACCTGACTCTCTATTTAAGCCAGGCTGAATGAATGGCTAGATCTAGATCTATCTAGATATACAAGATTTGAACAACACATATTTAGAATCTAGAGATGATCTTATATTTAATCTTAATTAAATTCAATACAACAACTGAATGTGAACATCACTGTTTTGAAAAAAAGATGTCTACTATATTCATTTTTTCAATTATAATTGTTTCTTATTGACTGAAATTGATTGACACTTTGTCGAAATTACGTCAAGTATGATATGACGTCATTTATTTTTGTAACGTCATGATTTGTTTAAAAAAAAGGAAGACGTTAGATCTGCAAGCGGTTTATCGATTTTATTCGGAGTTACTCTTAATTTTAGATCTAGAATTATATAGCCTTTTAAGGGGATTGTTCGGGAGAGAAAAAATGACCGATCAACTCCACGATAGGCAAAATCCTTAAACAAAAATCTGAATAAAAAAGACGCCTTATTCGGTCCCGCGATGCAGAAATCTTTTGCGCACCATTTTCGCGCATGTAACAGTGCCATGTAACAGTGAACTTTTGCCCCCTGGCCTCAGTCTGGTAAATATTTGCGGAAAACAGTCAAAAATGCTTAATATTCACTTAAATAGAGAGTCAGGTAATAATATAAACTGGTGATTTATCAGGAAATGAAAGAGTGCATTTGAAATACCAACATTTTGTAAGCATTAAAATCATACACAGGTGAGTGTATTGTGATATAAATTCATATCAAACTTAAACAGTCACTGTCTTGTATTAAGTGATCACTCAATAGAAAACACATGTATAATATCATACATGTGGTTGCCCAATGCATGGTATAAATAATGCAGAAAGCTCCTAAAAGAGCTCTCTGCATTATTTCTATCCTGCATTAATCATAGACAAGTCTTGACAGGTCTTCACACTACTTTATTGAGTACCCGTAGTCACTTAATACAAGATTGACTGTTACATTATTTAACAAGTAAAATGGTTAGAGGAGACTCTTCAAGTTCACTGTTTACCTTTGGCTGTGACTCCTTGAGGGCTGCCTTGCTATTGCAAAGCGCAGATCTATTCTTTAGAAAATGGTGTACATGTACAAACATTGAACCCAGTGTCTTAGTAATATACCACTATACAAGTCATATCATGTAAAAAAGTAAATATAACATTACAAACCGTATAGACCCTAATCAGATGCAGCTTTGGATATGCAGCACTTGATCTGAATCTACACTTACAATTTATCAGAGGTAGCTGTATTTCTCTAGACATTGCGCATACATGTAATTCTCCTGAAAAGCGTGTCCACACAGGTACACCCCTGCTCCACCAATATCCCAAAGTCCTGGATCTGTTCCTGAAAATTTAATGTCTACTCTATCAAATCAAATAATGTCAGCTGATAGTGTTTTGATTTACAGCTTTTGCTTGGAGATACATTTGTTTATAGATCACAAGGCACATACTATGGGTTTGTTTACAAACATGCATGTGGCAGGGTCTGAACTGCTGTTTTACTAAAATTAAAACATATATCATATAAAGATAAAAGGACTGGGGGACAAATTAACCTTTCGTTCTCATAGTACAGTAGTTTTTTTCCTATATTTAAAAGGTCACTGGGCCTTATTTATTGTGTTAACCCATAGTCTTGTTCTAGGTTTGAAGATGGGTGACCACTTAAAACAGGTTGAAATTAAAGCAGAATGTGCCTTAAGGTGCATTCTGCTTTACTTTCAGCCTGCTTTTAAGCTACCATTTGCTACCAGATGTAGAAAACATTTCTTTCTTGCACATTGAATTTCATGACAGTATAAAGTGGAAGTATTTTCTTTAGTGGAGGAATAAATTAAATTACAAAAAAGACATGTCTATGGAATAATGGGTCTAAATTAAGTCTTTATTTCAGTAATGTATAATCAGATAGTTTAGATCCTGATGATCCTGTTGCAATGTTACAATGTACTAGGCATCTCAGGATCCAGTCTGTTTACACAGGTTATCTCATGGCCTGTTTCTAGTTTTTAGGACAGGTGACTACTTAAAGCAGGTTGAAAGTAAAGCAGAATGCGAACAATTTTTTAACCCATTACCCCATAGCGTCTTTCCAGTATTGAAGATAGGTCATTTCTTAAAGCAGGTTGAAAGTAAAGAAGAATGCACCTTCAGGTGCATTCTGCTTTACTTTCAGCCTGCTTTAAGCTATTATCTGCTAGGATATGAAAGTTATTTCTTATGATACATATTCATGACTGTATAAAAGGGAACTATTTTCTTCAGTGGAGGAATAAACTGTAGGCATAAAAAGGAGTATTTATGGGGTAATGGGTTATCACCATTTCTTCTATACGTAGGTGACTTTGAAAAGGTTGATAAAATTGTCCCCTTGCCTGTTGTGCTGAAAGAAGCCAATCATGTAGCCATATCTAATTTCAACAGTAAACACTCTCTGCCTGGTGACAAATGACATCCTGTATATGATTCATTATTATCTATTATTATTCAAATAACTACAGTCTATCTTCTATTAACCAATTGAACCATAGTGATGTGCATTATGCAATTCCTTTACAAATATGAAAACTATATATAAAAACAAAACAAAATCTGCTTGTACTCCTAAAAGAGCCCTCTGACCAAGTTCTACACTGCTTGTGATTTTGTAATAGATTGAGAAAACAACCAACCAACTGCCCATGTTTTTTGCCATTGACTGGTGGCTGAATGCTTCGTTAATTGAATGTGCAAAGCTATTAGGCTATTTATTATGCTATTATGAATATTTCCCCAGTTTACTTACTAATTTATAGATTTTTATTAGCAAGTTTTGCCAAATAAAGAAAACTTTCTTGGCTGTAAAGTCTGAGAGATGTTTATTGTTACATCTCATGAAAGAACCTTTTGATGTAGCAAACACTGTTTGGATTCAAAACAATATATTTTGTTAAGGCTTAGAAGCCAAACAGAAGTATTCAAAAGGCCTATTGGCTGAAAACAATCTATGAGAAAAGGGTTAACCCTTTCCCACATAGCATATCTCTAGTATTGAATGTAGGTGTCCACTTAAAACAGGTTGAAAGTAAAGCAGAATGCGCTTTAAGCGCATTCTGCTTTACTTTCAGCCTGCTTTAAGCTATCATCTGCTAGAATATAGAAAATATTTTGTATTATACATATTTATGAATGTATAAATTGGAACTATTTTCTTCAGGGCAAGAATAAACTGAATGCGCTAAAAGGCGCTTCTATGAGAAAAGGGTTAACATGAAGTTTCTCTGCTGTAAAGACAAATTTGTGTTACTGACAAACAACTCTCAAATGAAAATGACTTTAAGAATCTTATAGAAAGATATCAGCTCAATGCAGGACAGATATTAACTCTTTCCTCCCTGAAACTTTAAATGGACAATTCCAGTTTCCATTTTAGTCTAGTCCATTTCTGACTTTTAAGGGTTGTTTTTGTCAATGTTTGGCATTATGACAAACAGTGAAGAACCTGATCAGAGGGCTCCTTTCGGAGCCCTCTGATCAGGGTCTTCACTGTTTGCATAGGACAAGTGTACTATTCACATGTACACTGCCTATATGCGGGACTGAGGTTCAAAGAGTTAAGTATATAGCTCATGCAAAAGCTTTTTGCATTACTTTTGTTCTGTATAATGCCGTCTACTATCTTAAACACTGAAAACGATCTATGAAGGAATTGGTTAATGCAAAACAAAGGTAGTATAAAATTTAATAGTTCTTTTAGGAGCTTTCTGCATTACTTTTATCCTGCATTAAGCAGTCACTTCATGATGTTTTAAGATCTCCATGTTCTGTTTCTTAATTGTAACAAACTCAGACTAGACTGGTCTTCTATATATTTCACAGGAAGCGTGTTAACCCACTGTATGATCAGATGAACCAGTCTATGCCCAGCATCTACAACAAGTCCAAGGGTGGCAAGGATGAAGGACTTCGGAAGCAAGTTCGCTTCCTCAAGTGTGCCCTAGTTGTGTTCGTGGTCATCAGCTTGGCGGCACTGGCCATTAGCGTGTTTGCCGTTATTAATAAGTCCAACGAAGGTGAGTGCTCAACTTGTCCACTACATGTATCCTTAGGAAATCCTGTACCCCATAGCCTATTTCTAGTTTTGAAGACATGGGATTACTTAAAGCAGTTTGAAAGTAAAGCAGAATGCGCCTTAAGGCACATTCTGCTTTACTTTCAGCCTGCTTTAAGCTATCAATAAAGAAAATATTCCTTATAATACATATTCATGACTGTATAAATTGGAACTGTGTTTTCTTCAGCATAGGAATTTATTAAAGGCGTTAAAACTAATAGCCAAAGAGTTGAATCCCCTATATCTAACTGTGATAAAGGCAGGTGGTTTCTGCTTTAATGTCATCCTGCTTTTAACCCATTACCCCATAAATACGCTTTTTTACGACTTTCATTTATTCTTCCACTGAAGAAAATACTTCTACTTTATATGGTCATGAATATGTACTGAAAGAAATATTTGCTATATCCTTGCAGATGGAAGCTTAAAGTAGGTTGAAAGTAAAGCAGAATGCGCCCTAAGGCGCATTCTGCTTTACTTTCAACCTGCTTTAAGTAATAATTTGTTTTAAAAACTAGAAACAGGCTATGAGGTAATGGGTTAAATTGCAACGCCATCAATGAAAAGGAGGATTTGGTAGAGGCAACCAAAATTGCTTCTGTTGAGAAAAGTTTTTTTTTTGTTTTAGCTGTCTGTGCGAGTTAAATACGCGGTACCAGTATCTTGATTTGGTTTGCCCAGTAGATCTAGTATGTATTAACTTTTTGCATGCTAGCAACGGATATTATGTGCTACAGGGATTGCCTTAGCAAACAGTTTGGATCCAGATGAGATGCCGTGTAACGCTGCATCTCACCAGGATCCAAACTGTTTGACACTCTGACCATGTTTTGAAAAGAAATATAGAAAATTATATTTTTTGGAACAAAAGCAGACAACAAATGTTGCAGGCGAAAAAAAATTACCCAGCATGCAAAGAGTTAAATATGCAGACTACCAGACTTCCAGTATCTTGATTGTTTGTTTTGTGTTTTTTCTCTTCTTCATTTACTTTAATAAAGACTTACAAAAGAATGTCTCTCATATAATGAGCTATATATCCACAGTGGCTCAGAATACTTGAGATATCATGAGAAAGTACAACTATGCCTAAAATATTTTACCAAATACGGCATTGTGAGATCATGGTAAGAAAAACATCCTTTACAAGTGGCTTAACTCTTTGCATGCTAGCGGCGGATATATCTGCCACAGTGATTGCCTTTGCAAACAGTTTGGATCCAGCTGAGACGCCGCATAATGCGGCGTCTCATCTGGATCCAAACTGTTTGTCACTCTGACAATGTTTTGAAAAGAAATTTAGAAAACTCTATTTTTAAAACAATAACAGACAACAAATGTTTCAGACGAAAAAAATTACCCAGCATGCAAAGATTAACCCTTTACATGCTGAAGTAACTCTGTATGCTGGGTATTTTTTTTGTCTGTAACATTTATTATTGTCTATTACTGGTCTTAAATATGATATTTTCTAAATTCCTTTTGAAAACAGGGTCAGACAATACAATATTACATGGTGTCTGATCTGGATCCAGACTTTTTGCAAATGAGTCAAATCATGCTTAACACATACAGGGTAAACTTGATGTGGGTGAAAAGCTTTTTTTCTCGGCTTATTTCACATGTAAACGGCCTTCAGCAGTAGCTATTGATCGGTTAAACAGTGAATTTACCAGTAATTCAATCCTCTTAACTTGTAACTTTGGCAATAGACATTGTTGGCAATTGAGAAAACAGGATCTCTCACACATACCTAAGTAATCCTCCCCTGTGTCTGGTCAGGGTCTATACAGTTTTCTGTGACAACAAATAGTTACTTTTCACCCAAAAGCACATTGTATACCAAACACAAGCGGCTATTATAGCAGTCTTTACAATGTGGGGACAAAGTATATACATCATTCACAAACATTGTAGACTCAGATCAGGGGACTACTTAAGGAGCCATCTTTTCAGGATCTGCACTGTTTTTCATTCTTTTCAATTTTGTGTAGATAAATCCCGAAGAGGCAACATAAACTTGTCAGTTACCAGAAAGAAAGAACTGGTGCCAGAAAAAAGTGTCCATTTGAAAATTTTGGTAATGTAGTTTGTGAAAGAACTGGTGCCTAGCGTGCCATACATGGGACTTAGGCAAACAGTGCTGACTCGGACCAGATGCCGCATAATGTGGAATCTGATCTGAGTAAGCACTGTTTGCTTACAGGAATTTCTGTCAAAAATAAAATGAAAAAGACAAAATTAGACGAGGCACATCTAAATGAAGAATGGGCTCATCCAATATATCAGGATGGAATAATCCACTTGGCATAAATGGGTTAATAATGTGATGTTTTTTATTTGTGTTATTTAGAGACAGACCCAGAACTGAGTATGATGATACAGAAGTTGAAACAGGACTATGACAGAATGGAATCTCTGGTAAGAATACAATTACTTTTTAACCCTTTACTCCATGTTTCTAGTTTTGAAGACAGGTGACCGCTTAAAGCAGGTTGAAAGTAAAGCAGAATCAGTGTTTAGGCTAGAGGGGGCCCTTGTGCCGTTGACCCTCTAAAATCCGAAATGACCCCACTGTTGAAAATGTAATGGGTCAATTTGGCCCACCAATTTTCAGTTCTGACCGAACATAAATTCTAAAGAAGTATTTTATGCAGATTTTCACATCATAAAAAAGACATACTAGTAACCCCAACCCAAAATATTAAGCCTTAATGGGACTCGCAACCGGATGGTGTACTTGTCAAAATAAAATAAAATACTCAAATAAAAGCAAATTTGTGGCATTATTTGGCTTCTGACATTAAAAAAATATGATCAGTCCAAAAAAAGTCTCAAGAATCGTCACCAAATTATAGTTTTTTTAGATATTTTCCATCGTTTTTCTTTAGTGTTAGCTAACGGTATAGTTGTTGTTGTGGCTTCTCTACACGGGCTCAGACATAAACCCGAGCCGAATAAAGTACCATCAATCGCTACCAGTGAAGTACGTTAATTCGCTACTTAATATATAGAGAGTGCTGGTAGTCGAGGGGATAGAGGCATTTCCTCATTTTTCATGTTTGTCTCCGCATGGGAGGGTCACGGGTTCGAATCCCACCAGAGCTTCTTCTTTTTTTTTGAAATGCATTTTTTAATAGAATTTATTATCCTAAACTAAATCTTACCCATTTTTATAAGCATTTGACATATATTTACAAATTACTATTTTTAATGCTAAATCCGGTTGCGAGCCCCTTTAAAAACCAATACAAGATAGCTTGCAGACAAAGTTTAGTAAATTTTTTATTAAAACAGTTGGTAAACATCGAAGTTTAAATTCCACGACCCATTGAAGCCTATATTGACCAACATATTTTGATTTTAATGGGTCTTTTTGACCCACTAATTTTCAATTCTGGCCTAAACATTGCAGAATGAGCCTTAAGGGGCATTCTGCTATACTTTTAGCCTGCTTTTAGCTACAATTTACTAGGATATTGAAAATATTTGTTATGTTGCGTTTTCGTTTCTGTATAAAATGGAACTATTTTCTTCAGTGGAGGAAAGAAAGTAAATGCTATCTATGGAGTAAAGGGTTAAGGGAACAAAGGGACACTCAGAAATTTACATCAGTATAGACTCAGATCAGTCTATGTTTTAATATAGTTACAGTATGTGCATTACTTTGAAAGAAAAAAACAACTTGTTGATTTTTTTGTAAATAGGAAAAATATGAGTTTTCAAACAGTTTAGATTCTTGTCTGAGTTTTATAAGTGTTTAGATATGCTTGAGTTGAGCATGACTGTATAATGTTAAGGGCATTTATATCTTATTTTCCAAGAGTTTTAATATTAAATATGACCAGTATTAGTGCATTATTGTCGGATACATTTTATCAGATAACCCTTTACCCCATAGCCTGTTTCTAGTTTTGAATACAGGTGACAACTTAAAGAAGCTTGAAAGTAAGCGGAATGCTCCTTAATGTGCATTCTGCTATACTTTCAACCTGCTTTAAGTGGTCATCTGTCTTCAAAATTAGAAACAGGCTATTTCATTTGTTTTTAATATAAATTTTGGAAATTGGATACGGGATTCAGTGCCCATGATTGAAATTTCCATTACAACATTATAAAAATGATGATATTTGACAAAAATAAGGGGTTTGGCCTCTATAGGGCATGTGCCTTTATTACAGAAAATTGTTCACAGTAAAGTACATGTATATGTTTTCTTTTCAGATGTCTACATTCAAAGGCAACGATACAATGAAGATACTAACGGAGTTATTGGCCAGAGTGAATGGTCTGGAATCTAACATTTCTGTAGAATTAGATGCCATACGTGGACAAGCAGCATACAGTGACAATATCATACAACAAAATACTCAGGATATCAGAAACACATTCAGTAATCTCAGTGAAATCATCTCGTTTTTAAATACAACAATACAGCTGCAACTTCATAACATCTCAAAACAGCCGGGACCAAAGGTAGGCTATTCTTTCACCAGCGCTCCAGATAAAGGGATAATTTCAAAAACTAAAATCGTTGCTTGCTCAAAACTCTATGGTGTCACTATTCATTAGAATCATCTCGAAGAGACGATTCTAATGAGTAGTAACATCATAGGGTTTGGGGCAGACTTGAAGAAGACAATGTTGGAAAACTTGATTTTACTCCCTCTTATCATGGAAGAACAGAACTTAAACCCTTAACCCCATAGACAGTTTTTAGTCTTGAAGACTGATGACTGCTTAAAGCAGGTTGAAAAAAAAGCAGCAGAATGCTCCTTAAGGTGCATTCTGCTTTACTTTCAACCTGCTTTAAGCCACCATCTGCTAGGATACAGAAAACATTTTCTGATGGTGCATATGCATGACTGTATAAATTGGAACTACATGTATTTTATTTAGTCAAAGGATAAATCAAAGGCGTAAAAAATCTGTATTCATGGAGTTATAGGTTAAAACCTTCACTGCCATGATTCCGTCTGCTTTAAATGATTGTCGTCTGCTTTTATTTCTCAAATTTAGATGTGACATATTTTGACTCAAGAAATGTTGAATTGAGTGTCTAACAGTTTTGATTCTGATCAGATACAGCAGTATGTGGCTTACGTGTTTCATTCGGAAAATATAAGAATTTGAACCCTTAGCCTGCCACTCACGACTATAGCTCCATATGCAAACAGCTTGGATCCGGATGAGACGCCGAGTAACTCAGCGTCTCATCCGGATCCAAGCTATTTGACACTCGGACAACATTTTCAGCAATTTTGAGCAACTTTGAAGCACTTTGAAACTTGAAGCAGACGAGAAATATAGCAGACGACAATTTATTTGGCGGGCTAAGGGTTAAACACTCTGCATCCAGTTGATAAGACATGTTACTTTGCATCTCATCTGGATCCATACTGTTTGTTAAAGTTTTCATTAATTCGCTCAGAGTTTAAGTAAGAGTTCATTTTTCTTAAAACATAATTCATTTAACATGATAATTTAATAAAGCAAGTGGTATCATAATTTCGCATCATACTTAATTTTGATAACATTTTCCTATTGCTGTGTTTCAGGGACCACAAGGTGTGGCTAATTTCTCCAGGTGTTCTTATTACAATGTCTCCAATAATGCCGGAGCTTCAGATTTATTCCCTTCATTCTCGCCGTGGGCACCTACAGAAGTGGATCTGGAGGTAAGTCTCGTTTTAATACAAACTAGTGTTAACTGACATGTCTTAACCCTTTCCTAAAATAGTTTGTTTTTAATGGTTAAGACAGGTGGTTGTTTAAAGCAGATTGAAAGTAATGCAGAAAGCTCCTGAAGGGGCTTTCTGCTTTACTTTTAATATGCAAACATTCAATGATAATCTGTCTTCAAAGCTAGACACAGGGTATTGGTTAATGGGAATGGTTAACACAAGGTGACTTATAAAAGTTATTTCTTATGATGCATATTCATGACTGTATAAAAGGGAACTATTTTCTTCAGTGGAGGAATAAACTATAGGCACAAAAAGGCATATTTATGGGGTAATGGGTTATCAACATTTCTTCTATAGACATAGGTGGCTTTGAAAAGGTTGATAAAATTGTCCCCTTGAGCATTCTGCTTTACTTTCAGCCTGCTTTAAGCTTTTACCAGCTAGAATAAGGAAAGTATTAAATATGACACATATTCATTACAGTTTATATTGGAACTATTTTCTTCAGCGGATGAATAAAATGCATGTGCTAAAAGTCACTTCTATAAGGGAAAGGGTTAAGGAAGACAGCACCTACAGGAACTTTCTGCTTTACATTCATCTTGTGTTCAGCAACATCTAACATTTATTACCAATTATTTCAACTGGTCATCAGGGCTCCAGATAAGAGGGAGTATTCTGAACAAATCCATCCTTTTCTCACTCGTACAGCACCAAATCCTATGGTGTTACTACTCATTAGAATCATCTCGTTGAGACGATTCTAATGAGTAGTGATACCATAGGGTTTAAAGCAGAAATAAAGGTTTTAGTTTTTGAAATACTCCCCTTATCTGGAGCCCTGGTCATAAAAGAAGTACTTAAGTCACTGTACTGTATAAAAGAAGTTAAGTCATATTGCTCCATCTTGTAAATTAATAAAACACCAAAGGAGTAGAAGACACGATCAAGCAGTATTGTGTTGACGAGAAAAATTGAATGACGAGAACTGTTCAATAATGTGATGCTCTCTCCCTCTCAATGATTTCGCATGCATTGAATATTCAATATGATGTAAACTACAGGGTAACTATCAGAATAAATGTCTTCAGCTCCAGGATCCTTGTCTACTGAATTGCTCACATTGACCCATCTGTGTAATATTATTCCTAGTAACACTCAGTTTACATCTTGTTCTCTTGTTCAGGGGCCTTGTCACTTGACGTCTGATCTCGATACAAACTGTTACAAATACAAGTAGATTCACTTGCAGCTTCTGAGGGAGATAATGCTATACAGTAAATACCATTATCTCTTTTGGTCATGCAAGGAACCGATATAATAATAAAGTATGACCGTTCTTCGTCCTGAACTATAACTCCAATTGTCTTAGATTTTCAGACATACAAATTATCTCCCTTTAAAATCATACTCTCTTATCCCATGTATGTAACTATTTTCTTTCCTACTCATGCTAGGAGCGTATAAAACTTATAGTTGTTCTTGCTTTATCTACCATCTACATGATCATTAAATCTGATTTTATTAGAATATAGACAAACAAATTGTCTCCCTTTATATATTTATTGCCTGTATGGAATATTGCATATTTAGCATTGTATTAGTCTAGCGAGTAGTGCGTCAAACAAATTAATGATCTTGTTTTATCTATCTTCTACATGAATACTAACCCTTTACCTGCTGAATATTTATTAATTCCTTCACTGAAGTTCCAATTTATACAGTTATGAATATGCATCATAAACATTTTCTTTATTTTAGCAGATGACAGCTTAAAGCAGGCTGAAAGTAAAGCAGAGTGTGCCTTAAGGCACATTCTGCTTTTCTTTCAATCTTCTTTAAGTGATCACCTATCTTCAATACTAGATAAAGGGATACTAGTAAAGGGATATTCATATATAAAAGCCCTTCTACTATGAATATATATCATCTGAAATATTACATTAACTAGCAAAGTAATTAAAAACTTCCCAGTGAATGAATGAAGACTTATGTCACACAGATCCCGTATGAAAACAGTGTAGATGCAGATCAGACAGCTCCTTTAGGAGCTGTCTGATCTGGGTATGCACCGATTTCAAAGCGTGTCAATATAGGCTAATAACAGGAGAAGGGTTAACTCCAACATACTTAGAATTTTAAACAAACAAATTATCTCCCTTTAAAATCACATCAATTTCTATAACATACTTGTTTTCTTTTTTTCACAGAAAAATGTGGCATTATTTGGAGCGTGTTCAGTGGATGGAGGTACAGCAAGTTTGTTGGAATTTCACGCCATCACAAAACAACATGTGCAATACCGATGTAAATGTTCAGGCGTCGTAGAAAACAAACTCCGACGAGTTTGCTTCATACATGTCTACTCATGTCCACGTGAAAGCTGAGCGACTTTTATAAACAGATTGTGCTATCGTAAAATCCTACCATTATTATCAATCAAAAGAACACTTGTTTTCTGTATTTATGAAAGCTGATTGCTTAAAGCAGAATAAAACTAAAGCAGTACACTCCTAAAGGAGCTTTCTACTTTATTTTCATCAATTTAGCTGTAATGCCTGCCTTGCACTCAAATGGTTTATTCTGTTTCTATGGTTTTGGGCTACTGAAAGTAGAATGAAAATAAATCAGAAAACTCCTTTATTTAAATGAGCTTTCTGCTTAACTTTCATAATGCTTTAAGGAGCCATCTGTCTTTAACACAACCATTGAGTCCTCTTTTGAGAGGTGACAATGGTGGGATGTATTTTTATACTCTCGAATGTTATCAGATTTTATTGTTGTTGGGAATGTCATTGACCGTCTTTCATAATTGGTAAGTGACCAATGTTAGAACTCATGTACAGTATATATACAGGGTGCAGAGAGGTGCTCTCAAAGTAAAGTTCTGCTATTATAATAATCACTTAACCCTGTACCCCATAGCCTGTTTCTAGTTTTGTAGACAGGTGACCAGTTAAAAGCAGGTTGAAAGTAAAGCAGAATGTGCCTTAAGGCACATTCTGCTTTACTCTCAGCCTGCTTTAAACTACCATCTATATACAGGTGGTTGTTTCAAGCAGGCTTAACAGAAAGCTCCTACAGGTGCTTTAAGCATCCAAGTGTCAGGGAGCAGAAAAAGTTCCCCATGGTTCTTTATCAGAATATAGAATAACAGAAAGAGATTACTACAAGGAATAGGTAGAAACGCCAAAAAGAGTTTCTCTTGGGGAAAGGACTCATCTGATGGACAGAAATTTCAGTTGAACTGTTGTATTAACTTCACCAGAATTGATCTTAAGTTCTATCTTTCATTGTAATGAGGATATTGTAGGGCTCCTGAACAAAAAAATCCAACATTTTCTCACTCATTTAGCACCAAATCCTATGGTGTGACTACTCATTAGAATCATCTCTTTGAGACAATTCTAATGAGAGTGACACCATAGGGTTTAAAGTAGAGATAACGATTTTAGTTTTTCAAATACTCCCCTTACCTGGAGCCCTGAATTATTGTGTTGTGAAGTACCATGTAAGCTTAAATGTCAAAATGATGATGCAGGTGACTTTACCCATTACTCCATAACTGTGCCTTTTATGCTTTTAAATTATTCCTTCACTGAAGAAAATAGTCCAACTTTATAGTCATGAATATGCAACATAAAATATAGTCCTAGCAGATGATTACTTAAAGCAGGCTGAAAGTAAAGCAGAATACTCCTTAAGGAGTGTTCTTTTTTACTTTCATTCAGCTTTAAGAACCATCAGTTCTGTGCTCCATGCTGAAAACAAGCTATGGAGTAAAGGGTTAATCATTGCCATGGAAACAGCTACACAAGACTGGGAAATGTGTTGCATGGCAACTGTTTGAAATGCTGATAATTGCTCAGTGAATGTATTCAATGTATCCATGCATCACCATGTAAACACCATGTTCTCATGAATATGCACCATAAAATATCGTAGCAGATTGTAGCTTACAGCAGGCTGAAGGAAAAGCAGAATGTGCCTTAACCCTTTACCCCATTGCCTTTTTCTAATTTTGAAGACATGTGATCACTTAAAGCATATTGGAAGTAAAGCAGAATGCGCCATGAGGCGCATTCTGCTTTACTTTCAGCCTGCTTTAAGCTTCCACTTGCTAGAATAAAGAAAATATTCTTTATGATACATATTCATGAACGTAAAAATTGGAACTATTTTCTTCAGTGTAGGAATAAATATAATGTGCTAAAAGGCGCTTCTATAAGGGAAAGGGTTAAGGTACATTCTGCTTTAATTTCAACCTGCTTCAATAAGTGGTCATCAGTCTTCAAAACATTAAACAGGATATGGAGGAAAGGCTTCAAGTTCAATTTTTATGACCTTCCATGAAATACATTGTTTTATATTTAGGGTCTTTGGCTGCTTAAAGAAATATTAAAGTAAAGCAGAAAGCTTGTTTGGGAGCTTTCCGCTTTATGCAGTCACCTGTTTTTAACTCTGTCTTTGAATAAGTGGGCATTTTAGTGGGCATCTACTGTATTTTTTATCAGATTTTAAAATTTAATATATCTTTAAGAAAGATCTTGGCTACACCAGTCATGCTTCTTACTTTTAACGTAATATATTTGAGAAATGGTGCCACTCAGTGTACTTTTATTACAATATAAGAGGTTTTAGTATATTTTTATTTGACAATGAAGTTATAGTTTATTAAAATTATATTTTAAAAGATTATATAGTATAAACATGAACTATATGGACTTTGTTAATTATCACTGAATCCTGAATACCATCGGGATAGTTAGCTTTAACCCTTTACCCCATAGCATGTTTCTAGTTTTGAAAATAGGTGACTACTTAAAGCAGGTTGAAAGTAAAGCAGAATGCGCCTTAATGCGCATTTTGCTTTACTTTCAGCCTGCTTTAAGCTTCCATGTGCTAGAATGTAGAAAATATTCCCTATACAATATATTCATGACACGCTAAAAGGTGCTTCTATGGGGGGAAAGGGTTATCAAAAGCGCATGAACAATAGCCACACTGATGATGTAGTTTTATCGGTTGTCGGTTACTTTTGTACAGCAATACGTAGCTCGTCTTATTTTTCTTATGATAAGACCAGGAGCAAATGGGTAACTGTGCTCAACTTTGTGTGTAAATATACACAGAGCTAGCTTAACCCATTATTTTATAAATATGCCTTTAATTTATTCCTCCTTGGAAGAGAGTAATTCAACTTTAAACAGTCACAAATATGAACCATAAGAAATATTTTCTTGCAGATGGTAGCTTAAAGCTGGCTGAAAGTAAAGCAGAATGTGCCATAAGGCACGTTCTGCTTTACTTTCAACCTGCTGTAAGAAACAGGCCAAGTAAAGGGTTTATACTACAGTAGCTGTCAAGTTTGTGTCATAACACTGTGTCAATATACACAGTTTAGATTAATGTCAAGTTTGTGTCATAACACTGTGTAAATATACACAGTTTAGATTAATGTCAAGTTTGTGTCATAATAGCGTGTAAATATAGATATCTCATTGTTATATATCATAGCATTAGCATAATCATACATTTTATGCTTTTGAATATTTTTACATGAATTGTGTTTTAGCGTTTTGTGACATTTGCAAATGCAAAATGAACTATTGTCTTGCCGCAAAGATTGTGATTTATACAGTGCAAAGATTAAACACAAAACTACGCAGAACAAGAGTTGTTATTTTATGTCTCCCAAGTTACTATCAGTCTATCGCTTGTAGAGTCCCCTAGTATAGCAAGTAGAGTAGTATTGGAAGCAATTCACATGTTGACTGAATTGAACCTAGTTCATATAAAGAGTACACAATCATGTCCTATGCAAACAGTGTAGAACCAGATCAGAGGGGTCTTGCAGGAGCAATTGACTGGTTACAAAATTACAGATCAATTGGGTAATTACCTCCCTTATTTGTGGTTGATAGGGCTGACAATTAACCCATAAATACATCTTTTCATAATACATAAATACACCTTTAATTTTTTCCTCTACTGAAGAAAATAGTTCCAATTTATACGGATACAATTAAGAATCTAGTACATGATAGCTTAAAGCAGGCTGAAAATAAAGCAGAAGGCGCCTTAGGGCGCCTTCTGCTTTACTTTCAACCTGCTTTAAGTAGTCGCCTATCTTCAATAGTAGAACTAGGCTATGAGGTAATGGGTTAATGATGAAGAAAAGAAAGTCTTTTAGTAATGCCAATTTATGTGGCTACAAGATGAAGAAGTTGACTATTGGAACATTATGTTGCTGTATCTGTCAAACTGGTTAACACAGTATGGGCATAGACTGATTTGACAAACAACACAACATAACCTTCTGTCCCTTTCACCGCAGTAGTCGCCTAAAGTGGAATTTGCAAACAGTTTTGATGCTGCGTTACGCACACTCGTTTCGATATTTCTTATGTTATACTCTCTAAAATCTAACTTTGAAATGATCTTGCAGACAACAATATTGAAGCAGACAAAAAACGGTGAAGGGGTAAAAAACTCAAAAATAATTTGGCACCGAAAGGATTAAGCAAAGTCTATGATTAAAGATTCACATTTAGGCACAATCAAGAGACAGGAATACTGGCATTTCGGGTAACTAGTTAATATGACCAAATAACCAGTTACAGATTTCTCCTGTTTCAACACTAGTGAAGACTTGCATCAGACATATCATTCAAGAAAACAGTGTAGATCCTGATCAGATAGCTCCTTTAGGAGCTGTCTGATCAGGGTCGACACTGTTTTGCAAAGCTCATCAATAAACGCTATTTGCAAGAAAAGGAAATAATTAAGTTTGTCTTGATTCAGTTTTCTGATGGAGCTATCTTGCAAAAAGCAACAATATAATTATGCTATTAGCAGGAAAGGGAAATAATTATGTTTGCCGCGAATTTGGTTTATAAATCAACAAGGTGTTGGAAAGCAAGAATGAACAAGCACAAGTGTACAAAACTTTACATGTTTATTCCATATATTATTTGCCAGTTACTTAGTTTTGAATGTTATACATCCGCCAACATGAACGATGATAGATGAACAATGTAAAGTAAAAGTCTTGCTAATACGACCACCCAAAAGACCTGTTTATAGTTTTAAACAAAACAGGTGGTAGCTTAAAGCAAGATGAAAGTAAATCAGAAAGCTCTTTCAGCTTTACTTTCATTCTGCTTTAAGTAACCACCTGCTTTACTTTCATTCTGATTTAAGCAACTACTTATTTAAAGCAGGATGAAAGTAAAGCAGAAAGCTACTTTCACTCTGCTTTAAGCGACCACCTGCCTCAAAAACTGAGCAACTAGATCATTCAAAGCAGAATGAAAGTGAAACAACAAGCTTCTTCAGAAACTTTCTGCTTAACTTTATTTCTGTTTTAAGCAGCCACCTGAAACCCATAAAACATGCTTTGTACCAAGTGGTCATAATAGCGAAACTTTTCTATAATTCCAGTAAAACCTACACATGAGTCATGAGCACGCATGAAATATGTTCATTTACAAATGACCCACTATGGATGCGTGGCAATACATACCCTCACCTGTCGTTTATATTCATGATATGAACAAGTCATTAAACCCCATTAGAGTTACTTTGGCTTTGGTTTGTGGATGCTTTCTACATAGCAATGACAGACAAACTCAACTGTCTTTCCTTTAGTAGGCCTAAATACTGAACATTAACTCAAAATATTGTTCCGAAGCATTTGATTGGTCAGATTTGAGCAAAAGCTCAAATCTGTCCAATCAAATGCTTGAGAGCGATCTCAGACTCACCTCAAATGCTTTATAACCTTGAGGCCAGAAATTAATTTTAAGATATTTATTATACAGAAAAGCATTAATAGATATTCTGAATACTGCATGTTAATTAAGACCAGAAATTGTGACAACAAATCTGCACATTGAGTACAGACTCTTGGAAGACAAATCGTATAAGAAACCAGGACAGACTAAGATCAGACAGCTCCTTCAAGAGCTGCTTAATCTTGATCTTAACTGTTTACAGAAAGTGACAAATTTTCAATATACTCTAATAGTCGGAGGGTTGAAAGAATTTCCATACATTTGTACATGTACATAGATATATATCACTTTGTACAAAGCTGCCACAATTACACCAAAACTCCATGGAGAAATATTTAATTGTATTTTTTTTTATTATTTTTCTTCTTCTAAATTAATTAACTTCTAACTCTGTTATTTTTTACAATAGTAATTCTTCCACTTTTTACATCAATTATATGCAAATTGAAAGTCAGAGAAGTGAGACTATTCCTAGTACAGTTAAACCTGTGTCAATCAACCATCCGGAAAAACAATGACTCTCTTTACAGACACATGACAACTTAACCCTTTCCCCCATAGAAGCTCCTTTTAGCAAATTTACTTTATACATCCACTTAAGAAAACAGTACCAATTTACATGTATACACTCATGAATAGGTTTAATAAGAAATATTTTCTTTATTCTAGCAGATGGTAGCTTACAGCAGGCTGAAAGTAAAGCAGAATGCGCCTTAACCCATTACCCCTTAAAAATGCCTTTTTACACCTCTTACTTATTCCTCCACTGAAGAAAAAAGTTCCAGTTTATACAGCAAAGAATATGTACCAAAAGAAATATTTTCCATATCCTAGAAGATGGTAGCTTAAAGCAGGCTGAAAGTAAAGCAGAATGTGCCTTAAGGCACATTCTGCTTTACTTTCAACCTGCTTTAAGTGGTCACCTGTTTTCGAAGCAAGAAATAGGCTAAGAGGTAATGGGTTGAGGCGCATTCTGCTTGACTTTCAACCTGCTTTAAGTGGTCACCTATCGTCAATACCAGAAATCGGCTATGGGGTAAAGGGTTAATGCAGAATGAAAGTAATGAAGGAAGCTCCTTTCTGCATTACTTTCATTCTGCATTCAGCAATCACCTATGTTGTAGAGATGTCCATGCTTTCTTCATTGAATTGTTCTTTAACACCGGTTTGACTGAGTAACCCTAGATTTAAACATGTAATATACCACACTATAGTCTAACATACAATATAAAAGTCAGCCTCCATTTAATACTTAGAAATTCATATTATATTTATCCTAACTGACTGTATAAAAAAACAACCCTCTACTTTTGGCATTTAAAAGCGACATCTGTCACATGATATCTGTACATACCAAAGACCAAAAAGTCTTTGTTACTTCATAAAAGCGATGGAAATTCATGTATGTATGTTTACAACACACAAAACACTGAAATATCAAAATGGTACCCATAAGCAAAGACTGAAAAGTTACTAAGTATACGTTAACTAAGCAGTCAAACTTGTATAAAGCGGCCATTTATTTGAACAGCAAGGAGCACTCTAAATGGTTAAGCAAATTTTCTATGAAAAACAAGTGACCACTTAATGCAGGACAATAGTAAGGCAGAGCTCAGTTTTGCCCTGTAGTAAGCTGTAACTCCTTCGTCACACATGCTATTTTCTCTTGTTACAAGTTGCTGCTCTATACAAGTTTCACTGTACCTGATTTTTCATGTCTATATGGCATGAAATTATGCTGAGAACTTGTGGAGCAAAGACCATTTTAGTAACTTTTTGGTTACTGTTTACGGTGAAATGCAGTAAAGGCATACTGAAAGGGGCGACAACTTATACTCTTCTATCCTTCACCAAAATGCAAAACAGTCAAACTTGTATTATGTCACAGCTAAATAAAGAAGCCTTTATAGACAGGTGTCAGCTTATATGCAGGGCAAAAGTAATGCAGAAAGCTCCTATGAGCTTCATGCATTATTTATATCCTGCATTAATCCATTACCCCATAGCATGTTCTAGTTTTGAAGACAGGTGCTCACTTAAAGCAGGCTGAAAGTAAAGCAGAATGCGCCTTTAGGCGCATTCTGCTTTACTTTCAACCTGCTTAAGTGGTCAGCTGTAATCAAAACTAGAAACAGGCTATTTGTAATGGGTTATTACAAGTTTAACTTATTTAAATTGTTTCATTCTATCTCTATAACAATACCATATAGGCCTATACAACTGTTAACAGGTGTAAAACGGGTACCAGTATGACTAACAAGAGAAAAGTCCAATAGGGAAAGAGAGAAGAAGAAAAATTCATTGTAAGAAATTGCACATTGAACATACACATTCTAAACAACAGGATAGCTTTTGTATTTTTTTTATATATTTTTTTCCTAAGATTTATTTTAGAAAATTAAAAAAGTTTGGAGCCACAACCAATCAGCTAGTAAAAAACAAGAGTACAATGTAGGTCAAAATGTTTTTTATCGATTGACGATCATCGCATATCTTGCTAAGTGTAAACAAAAGCAAATCACATGACTTGCTAAATGCAGACAAAAGCTGATCACATGACCTGAGCACCGCCAAAAGAAAATCAGATTTAATACTTACTGAGTGCAGACAAAATTATTATTAACATTGTCAAAAGTACTGCAAACGTTTACAGTACAGACAACCCTGTGTTCAGCTACAAATCATTAGACGTGAAAACTCCCAGACAAGTGACTGCTTTACCCATTACTCAATAGATACACATTTTACGCATTTAATTCATAAACAAGTTATGGAGTAAATGGTAAATGCATGACAAATGTAATGCCAAAATGGCAAATGCATGACAAAGGTCTTTCTGCATTACATTTGTCCGGCAATAACAAAAATCTAATACAAAGAAATTTTTGCATTATCCTTATTTCGCATTAAGCTGCCACTTGTCGAAAAGATTACCAAAGCATCCTTGTATATGAATTGTAGCCAAACACAAATTTGCGGGAGCACCATTCAAGCAAATGTAGGTCGCTTAAAGTTTAAGCAGAACAAAGAAATGTGTCGATGTATAACAGAAAGTACAGCTTACAACAATAAAATACCTAAGAATTACATAAATAAAGGATAGAAATATTTCACACAACCATTGTCACATTGTTTTATAACTACAAAAACCGGCAAGTATGACACATTAATTCAGTAACACTGGACACTATGATCTCTAATAAAACACCCATTTTCTGGAGTAAAGACACATATCAGCTTAAAGCAGGATGAAAATGAAGCAGAAAGCTCCTATAGGAGCTTTCTGCTTCACTTTCATCCTGCTTTAAGTAGCAACCAGTCTTGAAATAATGAAAAATGTGTCTTTCTCTTTTAGTGATAATAATATCCAAGTTTAACTGTATATTTAAACCATAGGTGAAATATCTCTTAAGGTATCAGTCGACGAGGGTCATCAATAAACGTGTTCAATTTTGATTTGTATTTACTGAGCATAAGTATCCCCTATTCACATAAATAAAAACCACACCAGCATGGGGCTAATAGGCAGTATAAAAAAGGCACAAATGGTAAAAAAATAAGTACCGACACTAGAATAATTAGCACTAGCTTATTTAACAAATGCTCACTTTTCTATTCGCAGAAAAGGACCAACATCTATAAATATAGTAAAATTCACCCTACCAGCTCAAAATGTCTTTTTATGGTGTTAAGAGGTAGGTGCTTCGAGAAGGATGAAAGTAAAACAGAAAGCACCTAAAGTAGCTTTCTGCATTACTTTTAATGTGCTTTAAGCTGCATGCTACCTTATAACACTATAAACTTGAGCGGTAGTAAAATTGAGGTTTTACTGTATTAGAAGCATATACAGTAATCCCTCCGTATAACAACCACTAAAACAAATGCAAATTGATTGTATTAAAGGCAGGTGACATTTCAAAACAAGGTGACAGTAGAACAGAAAGCTCCAAAAGAGCTTTCTGTTTTACTGTCACCTTGCTTTAAGCAGTCACCTGCCTTAAACACCTAATAATTAACAATGTTGTGGTTGTAATAGAGAGGTTTTACTGTAGATTATCACAACACTGTGTAGCAGGTATAAGAGGCCACATACATGAAAGCTACTGTTATACCTACCCTAGTTTGAAATATTTGGAAAATAATATATAATACATAAACTTATACAAATCACATCACAAAATGAAAAGAGTACATCAAAATGGAAATCAGATACAATAAGTCTACAACACGGACTTCAGCTCACAGATATCTCCCTTGAAAGTTACCTCATGAGTTATCTCTACTAAAAGTTAGCTCATGAGTTATTTCCCTTGAAAGTCAGCTCATGAGTTATCTCTCATGAAAACCAGCTCATGAGTTATCTCCCTTCACTGAAATACACACTGTCCTTACCATTTCTAAGCTAATGTCATGAGTGACATAGAAATAGAAATCTCATACATTTTACTTATCAGTAAGTTTACCTTAAGATAAGTTACATCAATGCCACTTAAATAATAACAAACAGACTCGAAACAAATGTCAAAGACAAATAAAAACTTGCATTAAGCAGCAACTCCAAAGAAGATGAACATACATGTGACAGCTAAGTGCAGGTAAAGGTCAAGAATAAAGCTCCAAAAGGAACTTTCAGTTTTACGTTTGTCATGTATTAAGATGTCACCTGTCTTTACAAAGTTGCATGTTCGTCAAAAGACTGGCTGCTTAACTCAAACTTGTCTGTGTTGTGGAAAGTATGACGGTATGAGACACAACTTCAAAAGGCTTGAAATAAATAATCTTTTAAAAAACTCATTAAACATTCTTTTCAATAATGAAGTCAAATATGAACCTGCATCATTTGATAAATCAAAGCAATAAATATGGAAACTGGGAAAAAAGATGGGAACTTTTTCTCTGTCAATTTAAAATCATAACAATTCAATCATTTAAAATTGAATGATGAATGATCAGTCTTTTAGACCTTTTGAAGTTTGAGAAGTTTCGCTGAACGGTCACTGCACACAAGTTTTAACCCATTACTCCATAGCCTGTTTCTAGTATTGAAGATAGATGACCACTTAATGCACGTTGAAAGTAAAGCAGAATGCGCCTTAAGGCGCATTCTGCTTCACTTTCAGCCTGTTTTAAATTACCATCTGATAGAATATAGAAAATATTTCTTATGAAATATATTCATGACTGTATAAAAAGGAACTTTTCTATTCAGAGGAGGAATAATCTAAAGGCATATTTACGGGGTAATGGGTTAAAGCTTGAACAGGATAGTGTTGGTAATGACAACTAAAATAACAGTTGTAATTGAAACAAAAACAAATTCTATACACAAATTTGTACTGTAGCTAAAAATTTGAAATAAATACTACAATCCCCATCCACTCTATAGTGTTACATTGTGGTGTATATATTAACATTTTCTATAAATATTTGCCAAACACGTGTGCTAAAGATATAATATAGGCTAAGTTAAATAGAAATTTCTCAAGTACAGTAAAACTCCTCTTTCACAACCACTGAAAAAATAGAATTGCCTTTCGTGCAAAAGACAGGATCCATGGTTATAAAGAGTTTGAGTTGAGTCTTTAGATCGTCCTCAAGCATTTGATTGGTCAGATTTGAGCTTTTGTTCCAATCTGACCAATAAAATGTTTGAAAGTGATCTCAGACTCAACTCAAACTCTTTATAACCTTGGGAACAGGTTTCTGCTTTAAGTAGAATGCAAGTACAGCAGAAAGTTCCTTTAGGAACTTTCTGCTTTACTTTCATCCTGCTTTAAGTACTTGCCTTTAAGCTTTAAAGCAAGACAAATCGCCAACTACCTCAATAATCCTTCCCTTAAGTGGTTGTAGAAGAGGTGGTTTTTATCTTACTGACAAAAATCCCAAATAAGAAATATAACAGATGTTAACTTTCCTTTCTAACTATGTCTGCTATGTCTCTAAGTCTTGTGTATCACTTGATATCTGTAGTTTCATCATCACTAGACTAATTAATGCTAAGATCTCCACTACTCTGTTTTTCCCTCCTATTTTCTTCTACCCGACACAATATCTTGGTATATTGGTCGTCGAAAATTATTTGTTCAGCACGCTACAGTCACTCTCTGGGCGTCACACCACAGGCTGTAAAGACATAACAGGGTCCAATGTTATAAAGGTTTAGAGTTGAGTCTGATCTCAATCTCAAGCATTTGATTGGTCAGATTTGAGCCTAGGCTCAAATCTGACCAATCAAATGCTTGAGAACGACTTTAGACTTAACTCAAAAGCTTTATAACCTTGGACCCAGGAATTAAATGTCTTGTCCCAACAAAGAAGACAAAGCAGTATTACAATGAGAAACAGAACAAAATAAAACAAGACGATACATTTAGTAAAGCCATATGCCCCGAAGGCATGCTTGACAATAAATTTTACATTTTTCCGAGTCCAAATAAGGTCAAGGTGAAATTGAGTTTAGGTGATATTGGTGGATTGGAAATAATTCACGACACCAACTGTAAAATCAATACAGTAAACTCTGAAATCTGCTTAACCTTGTATGGAAGCACAGACAGATTGACAAGACAATCATTATATGCCTTCCGCATTAGTAAATGTCAAAGGCATAAAAATAATGTTCGAGCTAAATCCAAGTTTGATGCTGCAATTGGGTAAATCCTGCAGGAGCCTTTCTCATTGATTCTGTCCTACATTACTATTAATAATATTATTATTACCCAGAAATCTGTCTCTAGAAAACACTAAGTGTCTTTAATGAGAGGCTAGTGTACACAGATTAACCCTTAGCCCGCCAAATAAATTGTCGTCTGCTATATTTCTCGTCTGCTTCAAGTTTCAAAGTGCTTCAAAATTGCTCATAATTGCTGAAAATGTTGTCCGAGTGTCAAACAGCTTGGATCCGGATGAGACGCCGAGTTACTCGGCGTCTCATCCGGATCCAAGCTGTTTGCATATGGAGCTATAGTCGTGAATGGCAGGCTAAGGGTTAACTGCACATTACGCTTTACTTTCATCCTGCTTTAAGTGGTCACCTGTCTTCAAAACAAGAAACAGGCTACTGGGTTAATTGTTAAATGGTATATCCTTACTTACTAAATTGCTAGATTAATTTACTCACAAGACATTTGGTAGCACCAATATGGCAATACTTCTAACTCGTTTCTGCCTCCTTAGGCTCCTTCGAGGTATCTTTATCTGTAATAAATCAATGCTAGTGAACTCTCATGTTATGGAACTCTGGCATGATATAATATGAAACATACAAGAACTTAAATAGATATATCATGTCTTACCACAATAAAGGACTGACAGCCAGACAAATGTATTGATCAACTCATTCACTCCTGAAACTTCAAATAGACAATTCCAGTTTCCAATAAAGTCAAGTCCATTTTAAATTATTTTGGGTTAGTGGTCTTTTTTATTTTATTTAACAATTTATAGCAAAATGATAAAAACAGTACAGACCCTGATCAGAAGATTTCTTCAGGGGCCCTCTGATCTGGGTCTACACTGTGTGCAAAAGAAAATATTTAATGTACTGATCACAGGGACACTATTTGTAAAGGGTGTGTTTACTCGTCATCAGGTCAATGGCTTAACTGTCTAGTTAAAACTTGAATACAGCGTCTGAACAATCCAAATATATCTTCAATGACTGGATAGGACAAGCATTCTTCATAGGTACACTGTTTGTAAAGGATGAGTATACTCAGGGTTCCAGATAAGAGGAGTATTTCAAAAATTAAAATCTTTATTTCTGCCTTAAACCCTATGGTGTCACTACTCATTAGAATCGTCTCCAAGAGACGATTCTAATGAGTAGTAACACCATAGATTTGGTGCTGAAATAAGTGAGAAAATGCTGGATTTGTTCAGTTTTCTCCCCTTTATCTGGAACCCTGAGTATACTCATCACAATGGGTCAAAGGGTTAACTGTTATGTTCATAACTGAATGTTTAAAATCAAGCCCTTATACAGTCAACTGAACTATCAATTTCTAACATAAGCACTCTAAATTCCAATCTTTTTTATATTAAACGAGAGCACCGTAAATGGTACATAATACGCAAACCGGCAAACAAATACATGTATATAGTATGAGTACATTTTAGGGCAGATAACTCTGTAATGACAAATCAAATGAACCTCAAACTTGACTCAGCTTCAGATCTTGATGTATATAACATTTATGTGAAGTTTCATTAATATCCTTCAGTTTACAGATGGATGAACAGGGCCACGTCAATATACGACTAGCTTTAAAGGTGGGCGTATAAAGATACAGGTACTGTACATTTATGTATTTATATTATGTATGTATCAAATATAAAGAGACAGAGAGAGGGATTAAGGTTAGACAGAAAGAGTGAGAGAAAGACTTACCCTCAAGGGGTTCTGTTTCACTTTGAGTTGCTGGCCCTTCATTGTTATCTTGCTCCTCCTCCTCCGTCTCTCCTGTGGTTGGTCCTGAGGAGACTTTTTCCTCAGTGTTAACCTCATCATTGGAAGGGTCCGGCTTACTGCCTGAATCATCTGCGGCCATCTGCTGCACCTTTGTTTCAGTTGTCTCAGGCTCTAACTCCCCTGTATTACACTTCTCCTCATCTACAGGCTCCTGGTCAGGAGTCTTTTCTGATTCAGTAGAATCAGTTCTAGATTCTGTAAGTTCAGAATTCTCTTTATTTTCAGCACCATTTTGTGAATCTTTGGAATCATCTGTTTTCTTTACCTCAGTTTGTTCCTCCTCTTTCTTTTCATCATCACTCTCAATCTTACCTGAAGACTCATCCCTTTCAGCTTTCTCAGACTCTTTACCTTCTGGAGACTTGAAGTCATTCTCAATCCTTCTTGGAACCTTCTTATCAGCTTCTACAGGACTGGACTCTGAAGACTGTGGACTTGTAGTACTAAGTGATATGTTTTCAGGACTTGTTGGGGTTTTCATGGCCTCCGCCCAGTTTGGTACCTTCACATGGCCCTCTGGTGTTTTCATCATGTCGGGGGACAGAGGTGAGAGAGGAGAGGTAGGCGTGAACACTGGGGCATCGGGATTCAGGTTCTTCTGACCAACACTCAGTTTCAAGGCATCTTCTGGTGAAAGGGAATGATTTACACTTGAAGTCTTTGCACTATCACTAGATTCCTGAGTACCAAAAAATTCCTCTTCTTCGCAGTCCTCCCACTCGTCAGTGTCCCCTTGACTGATCCGCTCTGTTTTATGGTTACTTATATGGTAACCATCGATATCCTCGAACTGTCCATCTTCGATAAACTCACCGTGATCCTGTAGATCATGGTACTCGTCTTCCTGCTGGTCACTCAATATCTCCTCTATATGAGCATCAGCACTGTCGGGTTCTGTACTTGTCAGCGGAATGTCTTCAAAATCCTCGTCCCACCAGAGTTCATTCTGGTCCCCAGCAGGGGTGGTGGGATGACCGGCTATAGAGTGTGGTCGTTGACCTTGTTTGCGTGTTGTGATTATTGGGGTTTCTGAGTCAGAATACTCCACTTCTACTAAAGACTCCCCAGGTCTACCTGGGGTATTATCTATCTTGATAACCAAGAGGTCGTTGTTATTTTCCACTTTGCGGCCCTCATCTGAGGAAGTCCTTTGCCTTTCTTTAGCCCTACCCCTGCCACGACCTCTGCCCCTACCTCGACCACGCCCCCTTCCGGCTCCGGGCTTGTCCTTCTCATCTTTATCCACACCTGAAAGAAATAACATCAAAACTCGAAAGTGGCTGTATGGAAGACAATTATTGTAGTTAAACCATTACCTCGTAAATACCAGTACGCCTTTTTACCCCTTTAAATTATTCATGCTCTAAAGCAAATAGTTTCTTTTTATACTGTTATGAATATGTACCATAAGAAATATTTTCTATATTCTATCAGATAATAGCTATAAGCAGGCTGAAAGTAAAGCAGAATACGCCCTAAGGCACATTCTGTTTTACTTTCAACCTGCTTTAACCCTTTCCCCAATAGAAGAGCCTTTTAGCGCACATGATTTATTCCTCCGCTGAAGAATATAGATCCAATTTAATCAGTCATGAATATATAGTATTGGTAATATTTTAAATATTCTAGCCCATGGAAGCTTAAAGCAGGCTGAAAGTAAAGCAGAATGCGCCTCAAGGCGCATTCTGCTTTACTTTCAACCTGCTTTAAGTGGTCATCTATCTTCAATACTAGAAAAAGGCTATCAGGTAAAGGGTTAAGTGGTCACCTGTTTTCAAAACTAGAAACTGGCTATGTGGTAAATAGGTTAACTTTTTTTTTTTGTAATTCAACAAACTTGTTGTGTATCATTACAATATCTTCTGAATTATCTTATGACTAATTACTAAAGGAAACAAAATAGCTTGATATTGTTGTTCATTTGCATACAGTAGCACTTAAATTAAGATTAACAATACAAAAATGCTTGCACAATTAGAGAATTCATTTAATTTGCATAGTTGCCACCAGAAATGTATTTTCAAACAGTTAGTCTCGGACCAAATGAATTTGCTTTACTTCTATTTTTCTAAAATAATTTCACAAACATCTGCATTAACTGGTCATTTTCAAAAATGGATTAGTCCATATTAAAATATCAGCATAAAAGGGTTAAAAAACAAGGAGACATAAAATATTATGAGCTGTGTTTGGCAGAAAATGGTACTCAGATGCTGCAGTCAGTGTAGATCTAGATCAACTATTGGGTAATCAGTCCTCACAACTAGTGGAAACAAAGAATGTTCTTTTACTTCTGCTCTAGTATAACCCTGCATGATTAACCCTTTACCTCATAGCCTGTTTCTAGTTTTGAAGACAGGTGACCACTTAAAGCAGATTGAAAGTAAAGCAGAATGTGCCTTAAGGCACATTCTGCTTTACTTTCAACCTGATTTAAGCTAAAATCTGCTAGGATATATAAGATATTTGTAATGGTTATTGTTCATGAGGGTATAAACTGGAACTATTTTCTTCAGCGGAGGAATAATTCAAATGTGCTAAAAGTCGCTTCTATAAGGGAAAGGGTTAATGAGATCTCAGCAGGCCTCAAGCATGATACAGCAGCTGATCTTGGTCTACACTTCTTGCAGTGTTTTACTGTGTTTGTGTGCCTATTTAGACTCCTGACACAGCCCATACAGCTTGTTCATGTCACTAGAAGCTCTAGACAAGAACACTGCTGCTGCAATAAAGCCTGCAAACAACATGGACACCTCACATGCCAAGAATAGCAAAACTTTTTTGTAACAGTTTTATCAGACTGGAAGAAAACAGATGTCTTTCCAAAAAACTAATATATGTTACAAACTTGTCAATTCCAAACTGAGTGAACTGAGGGCATCTGATAAGTTCCAAACTGTTTGCCACTCAGATTTAACTCACCCACCCCTGGAATTTCCAATGTTTTGACTATTTAAAGATGTATTTTACAATGTATTGTAAATTAACAAACTGCAGATTCTGTTCAAGAGCTCCTTTAGCAGACCTCTGAGCAGAGTCTACACTGTTTGCATTAGTGTACTCCTCACAAACACTATCTGTAAATGACCCATTCTAGTATATGTGTCACTAGGGGTTAATAGGGTAAACAATTACCAGCATACATGTATCAGGATAAGATCTTGGCTTATATTCTCATCTGAAAACAGGTGGAATCCTGGATCAATCATGTGACATGCATAAATGCAGAATTATTTTTCTTATATTGTATGAACTAAGTTGTTTAACCTACTTTTGAAATAGATACCTTCCATTATATTTGTTATAAAGGTGCATCATTAAGTTAGTGTGCTGTTATATCTTATTATATTCATTAACCCTTAGCCTGCCACTCACGACTATAGCTCCATATGCAAACAGCTTGGATCCGGATGTAACTCGGCGTCTCATCCGGATCCAAGCTGTTTGACATTCGGACAACATTTTCAGCAATTTTGAGCAACTTTGAAGCATTTTGAAACTTGAAGCAGACGAGAAATTTAGCAGACGACTATTTATTTGGCGGGCTAAGGGTTAATTACATCTATTTAAGTATTACTGACAATTACAAATATCATTGCATGTTGCTTTATCTCATCTTAAATTGTCTAAACTGTTTGCTACTGTTGCTTTCAGGGTATATCACAAATAAGGCGACAAACAGGTCCTGAGATGTAATATGACAGAGAAATTTACCTATGAAAAATGTGTGCGTTTAAAAATACATTTGTATTTACATCAAGCACTAAATTTTGTGTTCAGAAGTGCAAGTAAAAGAATAAACATGGGTTTTAATAAATTATGAAAAACGGTCTCTTCAGAAACATCCGGAGAAGTAACTCTAGACATACAAAGCTTTCCAATGGACCTACAGAATGCATTCACAAATACAAATGTATGTAAAAGAAGTACTATACTCTTTCTAAGTACTTATTCGGCAAAGTCCAGTTTTAACCCATTTCCCCATAGCCTGTTTCTAGTTTTGAAGACAGGTGATCACTTAAAACAGGTTGAAAGTAAAGCAGAATGTGCCCTAAGGCACATTCTGCTTTACTTTCAGCCTGCTTTAAGCTACCATCAACTAAAAAATAGAAATTATTTCTTATAGTACATATGCATGACAGTATAAAGTGGGGCTATTTTCTTCAGTGGAGGAATAAATTGTAAGCGTAAAAAGGCGTATTTATGGGGTAATGGGTTAACACATTCCCCCAATAACTTTGCAGTAGTTAAGAACAAGTAAATTATGCAATAATTATCAACAGAGTATAGCAAAGGACAGACGTCCAGGCTGCCAACTTTGATCAACACCAAAAGACAGCAACACTTGGTTCTGTTTTACTTTCATCTTGTTTTAAGCAGTATCCTGCCTTAATCACAGATAGGTATAGGTGATTTTCACTTTTGGCAATGGAAGAAAAGGGTTATGTTAAAGCCACTATATTACTCCCACATAAACAGAATCAAACATTTTTCTTACATGAAATTTATGTCACTATCGTAAGCGTTCCATATAAAAAGAAGTAATACGTGGTGATATTTGAAGCAATATTGCTAACGAACAGTGAAATTTGTTGAAACAAGTAATCAAGTTTGTTTATTTTTGAATAGCGACGAAAATTTACGGACATACTCGGTAAAGCTCATTTGCATAATTCTATACAACAAGTCGAGTGCTTTACAACCAAAGAGAGACAACTCCTTTAAGTTTGGCCGTTAAACTGATGTAATGTATACATATTGTCGCGGCCGAATCAATCACGTGACCTTTATGCGATCGATCGAGAGTTCTCGGAACCAGCCCTTAATCTTATTTGTAAACAAACCCGCTTATAATGTAAACCACCACGATAAGAATTCGACACATTTAGGTAGGATTCTTTACGAAGTGGGTGCATATGTCAGGCTTCTTACACTCGATTTCACTTAGTTTTAATACATAGAAAATGCACACATATAAGAAATTGCGCGTTTTAAACACCAATTTGAGCGGGATTGTGCCTTTAAATTTGAATGATTAACAATACTTGTAAAAAGACAACAAAAGCTCTCTAACAGCACAACTTGAAACTTAAAGCAGTCTGAGGTCAAGGTCAAATGGGTAAAATTGTTCACATGGATGGAAAAGCACATTTCCTGCAAATATGAAAGTTGTAGGTCAAAAGGTAATGTAGTTGTGAGTACTTTTCAAAACTTAAACACACATTTTGAAACTTAAACACATAATCTGTGGTCAAGGTCAATGTCACAGGGGTCTAAAATGTCATATGGTCAAAAAGGTCTTGTCCCAAGACATGTGTGGTGTAACTTTGAAAGCTGTAAGTCAAAGGGCATAGAAGTTCATTTTAGTTGAAAACACTTTTTTGAAACTAAAAACGAACGGGAACACCAATGACTGGGTGACAATATAAGCTCTCCAGGACAATCGTCCGACAAGCTAAAAATTGTGCCTTGGTGATGCACCATGACTGTATTTATAAATAAAACAAACAAGTGTAGACACTGATCTAGGTTTCTGCACTGTTTGCTAAGGATGTATACTCAGCGCAAAAAGAAACGCACACTTTTATTACAATATTATCTGTATGTAGAAGGAACGTATTTGTGAAATAATCTTTTCATTACAGTCAGTAGTTCCGTCTTGGGCTATCAATGTTGAAAATGGGAGGCTTATCATTGAATTCGTATCATCACAACCTGCACAAATCGGTGCGGTGTTTTCAACAGGCACTAGTTAACTCTTACGCTGCCAAATTAATTGTGAGCTTTTTATCCCACCACCGTTTCGTTGTCGTCTGCTTCAATTTTGTTGTTTGCAAGATCGTTTCAAAGTAAGATTCAAAGTAGTATGACTTAAAGTATATCTATACGAGTGTCAAACAGTTTGGATCCTGATCAGACGCCGCGTCACGCGGCGTCTGATCAGGATCCAAACTGTTTGAAAACGCACCTTTTGACGTCATTAAGAGTGAAATGGTTAAAAGACAGCACAGTAATTTTAAGTATATGTTTTTTCTGAACTTGTTGCAGAATTAAATTGATCTTGAGATATGGTCTTAGTATCTTAAAAAAGTATCTTAATCTGCACCTGAGCACGATGTGCGTTTCTTTTTGTACTGAGTGTATACACTCAGCCCACACACTATAAAGATTAACATATTGGATTATTGGAATCAGAATGTGGTACTGTAACTATTCCTTCAACCTATATCATATGTCTGCTACAGTAACTAGCACTTTAGTTGTATTAGTATCTAAATACTAGATACAGGATATACTCTGAAGTTATCACTACATAGTATTGTAGCACAGGGGTTTCAATAAGCTAAACACACATAGCAACCAAAAATTAACATTTAAATTAAAGTACAAACAAGAATTTCAGCCTACTGCTTATATCTTCAATCTTGTATCAAGCGACCGCTAATTTAAGTAGCTTGGTGATCTCTAAAGAATGGTGCAGCCTGCCTAATGTTTTAACTCTTTTAACACCATGGGCATGTTTAAAATATACTCATTATATTTGCAAACAGTGTAGACCCAGATCCGAGTATAGAAGCCCTCTGATCAGAGTCTACACTGTTTGCCAATTTAAAGCAGTATTCATTATACTACCCAGAATTCTAAGTAGACTGATTCATGTGTTGGTAACTAAAATGATCCACAAGGGGACCTTAATACCCACAAGATTTACTTAGTGTTGAAAGAGTTAATGAGTGTTAACCATTTCCATGCTGAATATTTGATACAAAACTTTGGATACTATGAACATATATCATGTAGACTAAAACATTGGCTCATAAAAATATGGAAAACATTTCCCTAGCAGACTCATATAGAGATCCTTACAACAACAGTGAAACAGGGTGAAAGTAAAGCAGACAGTGTTTTAAGGCATATTCTGCTTTACTTTCAACCTGCTTTAAGTGATCACCTGTCTTCAAAACTAGAATCAGGCTATGAGGTAAAGGGATATAAGTTTGAATGGTGGTAATAGCCAGCCTCTACGCTATCTTATTGATACCCCTGCTGTGAGATATTATGACGATGATGCTTCCTATGAGATGATGTCATTCCTGATTAGTGCAAAGTCCATCACCATTATGATTGGCTATGTCCTGCTTCACAAAATCTCTCAGAAAATTGAAAATGCAATCACTGAACCCAACCTGCCACCTTTAAATTCCACGATAACATGAAAATGCACTACACGCGCTGAGAGTACTACATCTTGAAACTGCAGAGCATTTCTCATGATAGTTCTGTAATACTACTGCTACAAATACTTTAATTAGAAGACACCCAGATGTGACTTGTGGTAGCTTAACCCTTTCACTTACAGAAACGCCCATTAACCCATTACCCCATAGCCAGTTTCTAGTTCCTGACCACTTGCAGCAGGTTGAAAGTAAAGCAGAATGCGCCTTAAGCCTGCTTTAAGCTACAATTTGCTAAGACATAGAAACTAAATAACGCCTTTATCTATATATCTCGTATGAAATGCATTTTCATGCTTCTATCATGTTCTGTTAAAGAGATATCGGAGACCTTTTTCTGCATCCTGAGTGACAGGTGAATGCTTAAAGCAGGCTGAATGTGAAACAGAAGGCTCATGCTTTACTTTCAGTTAGCTTTAAACAATCATTTGTCTTAACCCTTTGAACCCTAGTCCCGCATATAGGCGTCCTTTTCAAACAGTGTACATGTGAATATAACACTTGTCCTGTGCAAACAGTGAAGACCCAGATCAGAGGGCTCTGAAAGGAGCCCTCTGATCAGGGTCTTCACTGTTTGTCATAATGCCAAAAATGGAAAAAACAACCCTTAAAAGCCAAAAATGGACTAGACTAAAATCAAAACTGGAATTGTCCATTTAAAGTTTTAGGGAGGAAAGAGTTGAACATTGCAGACATGCTAATGGGGAAAGGGTTACAACAGGATGAAGTTCTTCAGAAAGCTTCAGGGCTGCCATTTCTCTGGATTTTTCAGAAATATTCGGATCTTTATCCTAACAGACGATAGCTTAAAGTAGGCTGAAAGTAAAGCAGAATGCATCTTAGGGCGCCTTCTGCTGTACTTTCAACCTGCTTTAAGTAATCACTCTTGAAAAATAGAAAATTTGATCAACTTATGGCAGCCCTGAAGCTTCTAGGAACATTTCGCTTTACTTCATCTTTTTTTATGCAGTCACCTGCCTAAAATGCTAAAAACAAGCCTCTTTTGAGTGATATAGTAGGATTTACTGGTTTTTTTTACATCAGGTCAGGGCTCCAGATAAGAGGTAGTTTTTCCAACAAATCCCACATTTTCTCACTATTTTTAGCACCAAATCCTATGGTGTTACTACTCATTAGAATCGTCTCGAAGAGACGATTCTAATGAGTAGTGACACCATAGGGTTTAATTCAAAAATAAAGATTTTAGTTTTTGAAAAACTACCCTTATCTGGTGCTCTGAATTCAGGTGCTACAATGATTGCAGAATTAGTAGGTAAAATGCTGCCATATAGTGACAAACAGTTTACACTCTGGTTTATCAAAGCATATTGATTATTTCAACAAGTAATGCTGTATCAAAAAGACATCAGTTTTTCTTTTCCTAAGGTAGCACTCCATTGAGCAAGCTTGTAACACATGCATAGAACTGCAGCTGAATAACCAACTATAACATGCTTCAACACGAGAAAATAAATCGCTAATACAACAACTTCTTTGCTTCAATACATTCAATAACTCCAGATTAAGCCAATGTTTCAAATACTAAACTCAGCATGTCTCTACCATACTCTATATTCTATTGCGAGATCATAATGAAGGGTTTAGTTAACTTACTCACCCCTGAAACTTTTAATGATAGTTCCACCTTCTAATTAGGTCTAGTCCATCTATGTTCATTAATTAACCCTTTACCTGATAGAAGCGCCTTTTAGCGCATTTGATTTATTCCTTCACGCAAGAAAATAGTTCCAATTTATATAGTTATAAACATGTTCCAACAGAAATATTTTCTATATCCTGATAGATGATAGCTTAAAGCAGGCTGAAAGTAAAGCAGAATGCGCCCTCAGGCGCATTCTGCTTTACTTTCAACCTGCTTTCAGTGGCCACATTTTTTCAAAACTAAAAACAGGATATGGGGTAAAGGGTTAAAGGTATTTTTTTACCATGCATTTCTGTAGGAGCACTCTGATCAGGATCACTGTTTGCATAGGATAACTTTACTCCTCACATGTACACTGTATATAAATGATTATCATACTCATCCCTAGAGTTGAATGTGTTTACACAAAATGTGTAGTTTACAAATACTAGAATCCAATCCTTTAATATGTTGTAACTACCTGTACTGAGTAAAATCTTCTCTTTGAGATATTCTAATTAGTAGTCACAAAATAGCATATGTTAGAGAAAAATCTAAGAAAATTTAAGTACTTAGTTAACTCTCTCATATCTGGAACCCTGCATTCTTTCAACCAAACTTATTTTACATTAGAAATCCCATAACAATACAATCATTTTTAACAACAGATGAAATAGACAACAAACAAACCCCGTCTTTCAAAATCAGGAACTAAAGACTGGATTGATAGAACTAAATTTAATGCCTGATTATATAGATCACCCATTGTCTGAAAATTGGCTGAACCATCTGTGTACAAATACTTATAGAATAGGCCAATAAATTCTCTCAAACAGAAAACTTCCTATTTCAAAGCAATAACACTATAAACCATGCCTTCTAAACGTAAAATCTTTTAAAGTAACAAACAGGTAAGGTCATAACTAACAGCGACAACATGAACTCAGCATGGAAAAGACTGCCAGATAAGGTGAATATTTCAACTACATGTACATGAAAAACTTTCTAATATCACTACCTAACCCTATGGTGTGACCACTCATTAGAATCGTCTCGAAGAGACGATTCTAATGAGCAGTCACACCATAGGGTTTGGCATAGAAATAGTGGATTTTTTTTAAAGCTGATCTGTTAAGTCACTCTTATCTGGAGCCCTGATGGAGCCAACAAAATCCAGGCTAAAACTTGTTTGATGAGGATGCAGGCACTGGGACGACTGTAGCAGGATATTACTGTAACGTCCAGCCCACCAAATACAATGTTTGAAGAATACAAGGATGGATGACTTGATGTTACAATAATGGGATGGTATTACGTATATAATGCGAAAATAAGAACAAAATGCCTTCACACCATGCACTGTCGATACTTCAGTTGCCTCGCAACTACCTTTCATCGTACCAGGCGCGTCACCTCTTTGACGGTCATCTCTCTCGCCTCTATCAAATCGACCACTTCCGATTCGACCAGCTTCAATTATACATTTTCATTTAAGTAAAGGTTATAATAACTGAAAGAAATTGTAGCCCCTTTCCTCCAAAGTATGCCTAAAGCCTTACAGTAAAACACATCTATTACAACAACTTACAGTTAATGGGGTTTAACAGTTACCATCTGTGTTAGGTGGCTACTTAAAACAAGAGGGCCTGAAGGCCCTGATATCGCTCACCTGTTTTAATGAAGCCTGATAACTTTACCTTTGAATTTCACCCTTTTTATTCTAAATCCATTCAAATTTGTAGTATAGCATGTAAATAACATTGGAATACGACCTACTCAAGTATAGTAGAGTACATCAAGTGCAGATAACTAGAGCCTAAATAATACTGAAATGAAGCCTTTCTAGCACACTGTTAAATATGCCATTTTCAGCAATTCAAAGGTAGATAACTCTTGACCTATTAATCCGAGTTCAACCATAATCGAACTCATCTGATCTCTTATGGTAGTATACAATCTGAGAAAGTTTTAAAAAGATTGGATAAAAATTGTGGCCTCAAGAGTGTAAACACTGTTAAATATGGCATTTTTAGCAATTCAAAGGTAGATAACTCTCGAACTATTAATCCGATTTCAACCATAATCGATCTCATCCGAACTCTTATGGTCATTTAAAATCTGAGCAAGTATGAGAAAGATTGGAGAAAAATTGTGGACTCTAGAGTGTAAACACTGTTAAATATGGCATTTTCAGCAATTCAAAGGTTGATAACTCTTGATCTATTGGTATGATTTCAACCATAATTGAACTCATTCAAACTCTTATGGTAATATACAATCTGGGCTAGTTTGAGAAAGATTGGAAAAATAATATGGCCTCTAGAGTGTAAACACTGTTAAATATGGCATTTTCAGCAATTTAAAGGTAGATAACTCTTGATCTATTCGTCCGATTACAACCATAATCAAACGCATCCGAACTCGTATGGTAATATACAATCTGAGCAAGTTTGAGAAAGATTGGATAAATATTGTGGCCTCTAGAGTGTAAATACTAAAATTGTTGACGCCGGACATTCAATTATTGCAAAAGCTCACCCTGAGCTAACAAGAAAGTAGCTCAGGGAGCTAACAAGAAAGTAAAACAGAAAGTTCTTAAAATAAAGCAGAAAGCTTTCTGCTTTACTTTCATTCATCTTGCTTTAAGCTGTCAATTTTCTTAGTTTTCTTTTCCGAAGGTAGTAATAGAATGGTTTTACTGTATGACTCCACTCCTAATCAATACACAACAATATGCCTATTCCAGATCTTGATAGAAGCTGCTCATGTCACATGCAACTTTTGCCAGTGCCATATGTTTAGTCCTTAACCCTTTCATTACAAAACATTCACCATGAGGTTAACTATTACAGTGGAGAATCTGTTATTCTTTCCCGTTTAAACGCAAACTACGCAAACGCAAAGCACTAAAACGTAGAAAAGAACAACTTTTGGACAATTCTGATAATTCTTGTTTATCTTGGTGGCAAACAGTTTGGAGCCTGATCAGACGCCGGGTTACCCGGCGTCTGATCTGGCTCCAAACTGTTTGTATTGTAAATAATAGTTTTAGCGTAAATGCGTTTATTGGGAAAGAATAACACATTCTCCACTGTAGCCACAAATGATAAATATATATGTAGTGATGTTTTGCTAAATTTATAATGATCACAAAGATTTACGAATGTTGTTAGAAATCAGGTGGAAATTCAAGGAAGGGTGGAAGTAACACAGAAAGTTCCCGACAAAACTTTCTGCCTTACAATCACTCTGCTTGAAGCCAACTGTCTTAACCCATAACCCCATAAATATGCCTTTCTATGCCTCTAATTTATTCCTCCAGTAAAGAAAATAGTTCCAGTTTATACAATGATGAATATGTAACATAAGAATTATTTTATCCTAGCAGATTGAAGCTTAAAGCAGGTTGAAAGTAAAGCAGAATGCGCCTTATTAAGGTGCATTCTGCTTTACTTAAACCTGTTTTAAGTGATCACCTATCTTCAAAACTAGAAACAGGCTATGGGGTAAAGCATTAAACATACATAAAATCCCAATTTCGAGCAGCCATAGTTGTGCGACTTTCTTGTACCATATTCATTATGTCTGTCAATACCACTAATGTCTATGGAGGAAAGGGTTAATCTACATACAGTGGAGAATGTGTTATTCTTTCCCAATAAACGCGTTTACGCTAAAACTATTATTTACCATACAAACAGTTTGGAGCCAGATCAGACGCCGGGTAACCCGGCGTCTGATAAGGCTTCAAACTGTTTGCCACCAAGATAAACAAGAATTATCAGAATTGTCCAACAGTAAAACTGTTGTTCTTTTCTACGTTTTAGTGCTTTGCGTATGCGTACGTTTGCGTTTAAACGGGAAAGAATAACAGATTCTCCGCTGTAACAATACAACAGTTTTCAACACCAATATCAACATGTAAATGTACTAAATGTCATTTGTTTCTTACATTGTACAATGTACTCCACACTAAGGGTTCACCAGAACAGTGTGCATGGCAAATATGATGTCTGTTTTACAATTTTGTTTTGTTTTCTTTTTTAAATTTATGGCCAATGCTATAAAGTTGTGTACAGACAGACAAAAACACAATTTGCCACATCCCTGAGCATCAATCTTCAAAGGGAAATAAACTTCTTATGTACAAAACACACATATTTAACCATTCCCTTCAACCATAAACTAATAGAGGCACTGTAATTTCATGGATGAATGAAACAGACTGAAATTAAAGCAATAACTTCCTACACGAGCTTGCTACTTTATTTTCAACCTGCTTTAGGTAGCACCTAGCCTTGAGTACAGAAGCACTGTATATGTGCTGCAACAGTTGGGTGTAGAAGCTAAGCACTGATGGTTTTATGGAGGAAATGGTTAAGTCACACTGTGCTCTTTATGGTACCATTATGTCGTGAGCACAGCAAACTGAGATACATTTCACAATTAACATCACAATTTTACATGGACTTTCTATCATTTGACAGTCACATCTCAATAACAAACTTAAACTGGCTTCATTTTCAAAGATAAAACGTGACAATGCTCCGTATGATTTTACTTTGAAATATGGGCAATCTTGAATTACACTAGTTCAAGTTATTGAAACAACCCAGAAATTTGACCAAAGAATGTACAAACTATTGAATGTCAGCTGTAGAAATACAAATATTTTCAATAGGAGCAAGCTAAAGAGACTGATTCGATATCACTACATTTGCTTAGTGTTAAAGACAAAGGTCTAATAGTCTGTAAATTGTTATAAAAAAATCCTATGACTTGTGTAATTCATAAAATATAAAAATCCGGACACCAAAAATATATCCCAATATTTGTGTGTTACCTTCAGAATCAAAACTGATTTTTAATGTTCATATAGAAGATTTATTACATAAACTCTCTACAGTTAAGAATGTGTTTGTACATGAGACAAAGATTCCGGGTAATATAATAATAATACACACCTGGGCGTTTGCCTGGCTCCATGTGTAGTGCATCCTCAGAACTGAAATAGAAATACAAATGTAGTTAAAGACGTCAGAAATGTCTTGCTGTTTAAAGAAATATACAGAAAAACAATAATTCCTCGAAATTTGATGTCTTCCTGCAATTCAACAGTAACATCAAGTATATGCTGCGATTCTCCTGTTTGTTCCCAGTTTCACCATAACATTTCATTTTACTATTACTTTCTATCTATTTCATCCATCAGAAGCCTAAATTATGATCAATGACCCTAATACATGTGTATACAAGTAACCGGTGTATTTCAAGAAAAATCAAATATCATTGATGTCACTTAGTTTGTATACCGAATTTTCAACGTGGACTAAGAATAGTTTGATGTTTTGTTGTTAGAATTATGTTAATAATACGACAGCCTACTTAACCCATTACCCCATAAATACGCCTTTAATTTATTCCTCCACTAAAGGAAATAGTTCTATTCTGCAGTCATGAATATGTATCATAAGAAATATTGTCTATACCCTAGCAGATTATAGCTTAAAGCTGGTTGAAAGTAAAGCAGAATGCGCCTTAAGGCGCATTCTGCTTTACTTTCAACCTGCTTTAAGTGGTCGCCTGTCTTCAAATATTGAAAACAGGCTATGGGTTAATGGGTTAAAATAACAGTAAGCATTTCAAAGGGTTTTAGAGGACTTTACATTAATACCAGCGGTAAGCCGGTAACAGGGTAAAGAAGTATATATAAGATTTACATTCTGCCAACTGTTACTCACTTCTCATGTTTTTCTGTGTCCCATGCCCTCTTCCAATCTCCAGAGTAGGTTTTAGACCTGTCCACTCTAGCCTGGTCCACCCTCTCTCTCTCGTTCTTCCAGTCTGAATACTGCCGTCTCTCTTTACCAGTCATCGTCATGGCAAGCTCCATCTTGGACTTAGGTGGACCCGTCTTTTGCATCTCCTGTGCAACACAAATTCACCACGACTTTAACTTTTGCAGCAACTCATGCAAATGTAAAATGATACCAGAGTCTCAATAAATCAAAATTGATTAACTACTAACTTAGTACAGTGAAACCACTCTAAACCGGAACCTCTAAATACCGGAATTCTCTCTAAACCGGACACAAACGTTGGTTCCGTTTACAAACCTTCTTTATTTAAACACATTACACCATAAATATGCCTTTGATTAATTCCTTCACTGTAGAAAATACATTCATGAATATGTATCATCAGAAATATTTTTATATGCTAGCAGATGATAGCTTAAAGCAGGTTGAAAGTAAAGCAGAATGCGCCTTAAGGCGCATTCTGCTTTACTTTCAACCTGTTTTAAATGAGCAACTTCAATACTAGAAACAAGCTATGGGTTTAACCCCTCTAAACTGGAAACCCCTCTAAACCGGACATTAATGATGTCCCCACACATGTCCGGTTTAGAGGTGTTTCACTGTATAACATGTTGTATTGATAAGAAGCTGTTTTCAGTAACACTGACTCCACTAGGCCATAGAGGCCCCAAAAGTCAGGAAGAAAATTCAGTTTATTTTTAGTGGCAGCTTTACACATGGAGATTTTACTGTCGGTACTTAACCCATTACCCCATAGACTGTATCTAGTTTTGAAGACAGGTGAGCACTTAAAGCAGGTTGAAAGTAAAGCAGAATGCGCCTTAAGGCGCATTCTGCATTACTTTCAGCCTGCTTTAAGCTATCACCTTCTAGGATATAGAAATTATTTCTGATGGAACACATTCATGACTGTATAAAGTTGAACTATATTCTTCAGTGGACGAATAAATTAAAGGCGTTAAAAGGTGTATTTATGGGGTAATGGGTTAAACCATTTCTCTGTTGAAACCAAAGCCTGCACAGAGATTCTTACCTGTCTGTCTTTCACTGTCTTCATTTTGGTCTTCACGTTGTTGAAGTCTGCACCACCGAAATTTTTAGGATGTCTTCTGGAAGCGTCTTTGTTATTTTTGTCAATCCTATTCTCCTTCTGTTCATATTTATTGTTGTCAGGCCGGGGTCTATCTCGTGCCCGGTCTGACAGGAAGTTGTATGAGGGGTCTGGAGGGGGACCCTGTAAAAATACCACACCCAATTTATTAGAAAGTGATGTTTCATCATGCTGTATAAAATTGGTATTTTTATTCAGCTCTGTACTTCGTAATACATGTGCATTGTACAATCTTTTCACACCTGGACCTCTTCTTCAATTATTGTCTTTTCAAGCTTTCATGTTTCTATTCTGTTTTCATACGTCCTACTTGCAGGTGACTGCTTAAAGCAGACAGAATGTGAATCCCCCCTTCTTTTTTGATACATGACGGTTCATCAGCCAGGTAATTCATGTTATTATAGTACATGGTGTATTCTTATAGCTCAGGCAATCACAATCAGAATTATTTTTCCTGACATATTGACTTGAAAAATGTTTGACCGATGCCTGACTTGAACCGGCTACCCTTGGCACAGGGCTGCCATAAGTTGATAAAGAAAATCCTAAGATTTCAAAATTTTCAATTTTTCAAGCGCGATTTTACGAATTATACCTTTAACCCATAGTCTGTTTCTAGTTTCTAAGACACGTGATGCTCAAAGCAGGTTGAAAGTAAAGCAGAATGCGCCTTAGGGCGCATTCTACTTTACTTTCAGCCTGCTTTAAGCTTTCATCTGTTGGAATAAAAATCCGTATATTTCGGAAAATTCCGGAGAAATGGCAGCCCTGTTGGCATACAAGTCGAATCCGGCATTGGTCACAAATTTTTCAAGTCAATATTTCAGGAAAAAATTCTGATTGTGACTGCCTGAGCAAAAAGAATACTATAAGAATATGAATCCCTTTTTCTACAGTTTTCTGCTTTACTTTCAACCTGCTTTGAGCAACCACCAGTCATCTTATTTCTCCATCTATAGACACCATAGGCAACTTTCACCTTGCTTTAAGCATTAAAGTATCTGTTATACGATAACTTCATAAAACACCTTAGAGCAGTCTTAACTAACGTGATAAAACACCCATTTTCTTCTTTGATCACTACATATCAGAGCTCCAGGTTAGACCAAATGAAATATATTTCAACAAACAACATATTTTCTCATATAGGTCTGCACCATGTCCTATGTTGTGACCACTCATTAGCATCGTCTCTTTGTAGTGATTCTATCGCGAAGTCACAACATACAGTTTGTGGGAAAATAATAGTAGGAGCATTCCAAATACATCCTTTATCCGCAGCTACATACAAGTCCCATTACCAACTCGAAGCTTGTAGAAAGTGTTTCTTTAATTTGTTCTTTTAGGGCAATTTCAATGGCAGAATTTGACCGCATTATTTTATCCTCTGAAATGTGCCAGTATGTGCTAAGGGAAAAATAAACACATTGCTAGTAACTTTGTGTGCAGTCACAAACTAAACATCCATGCCAAATATAGGTTACTATGGGTTGAACTATTCTGGCAAAATGGACAAATCATGCACAGGCATCACATCTAGAATGCATCAAATAATTTCACTTCTATAATATGTACAACAGATATAAACCAATTATAGGCTGGTGCTTTAAATAAACTAATGTACACAATCAAACAAAATAAGACAACTGCTAGTGCTAGTAGAGAATAGCTGCTTCATAATGGAAACTCTAATAGGTTTGGACATTGTCTCCCACCATCTGAAGGCAATGCACCAATAGTAGTCTTATCTTAGAGCAATAGACAAACCCAATTGTTAAAACTGCCCTCTGAATCAATGAAAGTTATGTCTTCTTTCCGAAATTTATTTCTTTGGGTATGTTACTGTATTATTTAATGTAATTTTGTCATAATACAATACAAACATGAACATTATTCACACAGCTTTTATGTTAGAAAGTACATGTAAACTAAAGCCTAAAGGGTTACACGACCATCTGTTAAGATGTAAGAACAGGGTAGTACAGTGGAGAAAACGTTATTCTTTCCCAATAAACGCGTTTATGCTAAAACTATTATTTGCAGTGCAAACAGTTTGGAGCCAGATCAGACGCCGGGTAACCCGGCGTCTGATCAGGCTCCAAACTGTTTGCCACCAAGATAAACATGAATTATTAGAATTGTCCAAAAGTTGTACTTTTCTACGTTTTAGTGCTTTGCGTTTGCGTACGTTTGCGTTTAAACGGGAAAGAATAACAGATTCCCCACTGTAAACTAAAACCTAAAGGGTTACACGACCATCTGTTAAGATGTAAGAACAGGGTAGTAGCACTTAAGTGCATTTCTATGAGGAATGGGTACAGACTTCTAACTATTTGTACATAAATGATGATACCCTCATTACCAAATGCGAGATGAGAAGCCAAGTAGATCCCTATTTTGGCCCTATTTTGAAAAGATAGTAGAATTTATATTCTGAGAAAAACATGCCTCTCTTGTATCCCCCAAAATAGTCAGAACCCCCAATCCAAATCACATGCACAACTTCACTAAACAACGTCGAACCCCAGACAAAGGGAACACAGACGCTAAACTAGGATATTGAGTGTGAGTGAGTGTAGTTAACCTGTGAAAGTTTGAAGCAAATCCCTGTAAAAGTGTAGGAGTATTTAGAAACATTGGGTATTCCACATATTCCATTCTATGCTTTCTACATTACTTTTGTTCTGCATTCACTTGTCACCTGTCTTAAAGAAGCACCACTAGGTTTAACCCATTACCTCTTAGCCTATTTCTTGCTTCAGAAACAGGTGACCACTTAAAGCAGGTTGAAAGTAAAGCAGAATGTGCCTTAAGGCACATTCTGCTTTACTTTCAGCCTGCTTTAAGCTACCATCTTCTAGGATATGGAAAATATTTCTTTTGGTACATATTCTTTGCTGTATAAACTGGAACTTTTTTCTTCAGTGGAGGAATAAGTAAGAGGCGTAAAAAGGCGTTTTTAAGGGGTAATGGTTTAATTTGAGTGCAGTTGAAGAGAGGGAATACTGTACAACATTTCTAATAGTAAAGCTGTGTGAATGATATACCACAGTGATTATACTGAATGAAGTCTTTATTACTGAACTTACATAAACTTCTTCCTCCTCATTTCTGCTGCCCTGTCTGTGGGGGCGGGTGGGGGAGTACATGTCTTCTTCCCAGTTCTCTTTACCCTCACCCTGGCCATCTCTGTAGCCAGGCAAGTCTTGCTGATCTCCGCTTGACCTCTGATTGTCTGACCTCTGATTACCACTGCTCTGTCTCTGGTATTTCTTTGGACTATCTCTTTGTTGTTTCTGCTCTCCTCTGAAATTTCTCTGACCATTCTGGTTTCTGTTTTGATCATTTCTACTATTTCTCTGGTCATTTCCGTAATCTCGTTGATTACCACCAGTTCTCTGATCATGCCCGTAATCCCTTTGATTACCTCCACCAGATCTCTGGTCATGCCCATAATCTCTCTGATTACCTCCACCAGATCTCTGGTCATGCCCATAATCTCTCTGATTACCTCCACTAAACCTTTGGTCATTCTCATAATCTCTTTGGTCACCTCCACCAAATTTCTGCTCATTTCCATAATCTCTTCGGTCATTTCTTCTATTATCCCTGAAGTTCCGTTGTTCATACCTTGAGTTCATTTGCTCATTTCTATTCCATCTATCCGAGGTCCTACTTTCATCTTGTCCCTCTCTGTTATTCCTGTTATCTTGCCGGTATCCCCTCTGATCCTCTCTGTCATTTCTGTACTGCTCCCGGATATCTCTGTAATTATCTCTTCGATCTCTTGGTTCCCTGTTTCTATAGCCATCTCTCTGGTCCCTGTTTCCAAATCCTCCCCTGCCTCTGTTTCCTCTCCCATGATTCCCTGCATCTTCATCAAAAGCTCTCAAAAGGGGATTATTGAATTCTTTAAAGGGAAAATCCTCCTCTGAATTCCTTCCCCGGCCACCGCGGTAGGGTCTGTGATAGGGATGGTTGGTTTCTCTGTTGTGCTGTGCTTTTGGAGGAGAAGCTTCATCCTCAAAAGAAACCTTTCTATCATTATGTCTACGAAAAATTCTAGTATCAAATTCCTGCTGCTGAGGGGATCTACCTCCTCTCCCCTCTGACCCACTGCTGTCCCTAGACCCTTGCCGCTGAAAGTGGTCCCTATTCTGGTGCATGGATATGTTTCTCGACTGTCCCACGTCACTGTGAGACCTGGAGACTCTCATATCCTGTAGGAAGTCAGTGTGAAATCCCAGCATGCAACAGCACAGCAAAACGCCATATTGGGAGGGCAAAAGAAAATTAATACACATGTGTTAGAAAAATATAGAATGTCAAGCATGTATGATAAACAAATGAGAATGATAAAATGAATAACTTAAGTTTCTCGTATTTTACATCACCATGAAAATCAAACACGAATCAGCCAAATAAACACACTCATTCACAGGTAAAAGTCTCCCTTTTTATATTAATTTCTAGTTTATACTCTGGTATGCTCAACTAATCCTTAAGAGTTATGAGTATTTATTTTTTTCCCATACTTATAAATAAGCATACATTAACCCTTTCTATGCTGGAACCAGTAAATGTATACAGTAAAACCTCTCTATTAAGACTACTAATTTATGTTAATTAGCAGGTGTTTAATCAGGTGACTGCTTAACCCTTTCCCTCATAGAAGCGCCTTTTAGCGCATTTAGTTTATTCTTCCGCTGTAGAAAATAGTTCTGATTTATACAGTCTTGAAAATGAACCATAAGAAAAAAATTCTAAATCCTAGCAGATGATAGCTTAAAGCAGGCTAAAAGTAAAGCAGAATGTGCCTTAAGGCACATTCTGCTTTACTTTCAACCTGCTTTAAGTGTCACATGTCTTCAATACTAGAAACAGGCTATGGGGTAAAGGGTTAAAGCAAAATTACAGTAAAACAGAAAGCTCCTTTCTGTTTTACTGTGACCTTGCTTTAAGCTGTCACCTGTCTATTAGATAATTGTAACTTGGTGAAAAAGTTGTGACTCAACTGGGACTCGAACCCAGGACCCCTGGCTTACCATACCAACGCTCTAACCACTGAGCTACCGAGTCACACAGAAAAGCCATTCAACCATTTCACCATATTCTCTACCCGGCTACACACACCCCCTCTACACAAGAATTCGTCCCGAATTCTAACTCAAAGAACACTCTACGAGTTTCTTATTTTTACCTATATTTCTTTTAAACTACCCGAAGGGTTATTTACGTTGGGCGCCAAATGTAACTTGGTGAAAAAGTTGTGACTCAACTGGGACTCGAACCCAGGACCTCTGGCTTACCATGCAAACGCTCTAACCACTGAGCTACCGAGTCACCCAGAAAAGCCATTCAACCATTTCACCATATTCTCTACCCGGCTACATAATCAATTGGCATTTGTTTAAGGGGTTGTAATTGAGAGGTTTAACTGTACTTTGCATCCAGAGCAAACCTATTTTCTCAGAGAAATAGCATGAATATAACCTGGTCATTCTTCAAAAGTGGAATAGTTTATACGAAAAAAATCAACAAAGAAATGGTTAAATTTAAATGAAACACTAATGCAAAGTCAAGTAAATTAAGTGATCATAAAACACAAAGCAAATCATGGAATTCAACATTAATTCTGTACAATACTGGTAGTTAGCAACACAAAATCTGTTAGGCCTGTCCATGCATGCAGCAAAAAACATGATCCAGTCATCATACGATCGTAAATATATATATACGCTGTGCCACGAGAAACAAGACTTATTGCATGGTAAGCAGGCAAGAATGTCCCAACATAAGGAATATCAATGCTTTACTTTGAGCCTGAAACATATACTGGTATTTCTGTGAGGAATAGGAAAAGGCATTAAGCCATCACCTTTCTCTAAGACTTCACTATGACCTCCCAAAGAGTGTAACTTAACTCATTTATGCACTGTGGATTCTTCCATGCTTATATATTGGATCAGTCCATTTTTTAAATAAGGGGTACCTGGTCTAAATTTTCATTTTTCGTTTTGTGTTATATTGAAATTCCTATTGATCAGCAAATAGGGCAGACTCTGATCAGATGCCGCATCTGATCAGAGTCTACTCTGTTTGCCTATGTCCCTTTTATAGGAAGTTAGGCACAAATGGGGTAACACAGGTTTTACGGTAAGATATGATTTCAAAGGTGCATTTCTTTTGAGCATGCAGGATTGCAGTAAAAACTGTCTAACTTGTTACATGCTTTTGAGGCCATATTCAATTGTAGCTTTCCTTCAAAAAGGGCTTGGCAAACAGTGTAGACCCAGCGGAAGTACCTTAAACTGCATCCTCTTATCCAATTTGTCACTGTTTGCAATAAAGATTTTTATCTTCAAACCAAGTAAAACCCAACACACGATCTTAATCCTATGCCCCATTACTTGAGTACTTAACTCTTTCCTCCCTGAAACTTTGAATGGACAATTCCAGTTTCCATTTTAGTCTAGTCCATTTCTGACTTTTAAGGGTTGTTTTTGTCAATGTTTGGCATTGTGACAAATAGTGAAGACCCAGATCAGAGGGCTCCATAAGGAGCCCTCTGATCTGGGTAATCACTGTTTGCATAGGACAAGTGCACTTTTCACATGTATACTGTTTGAAAAGGACGCCTATATGCAGGACTAGGGTTCAAAGGGTTAAAGCAGGTGGAAATGTAAAAGCTTTCTGCTGTACTTTCAGCCTGTTTTATGCAGCCATCTTTCAGGATGCCAGAAAACTTTCCTATGAATCTTCATTAGGCTGTGATAGAATCATGAATGGGCATTTTTCTGAGAAATAGGTAAAAGCCTGAAAAGGTTTATCTACGGGGTAAGGGTAAAAGCAGAGTGAAAGTATTTTAGAAAGCTGCTTTAGATACATTTTGCTTTACTTTCATCTCTATTTACACAGTTTTCTGTTTTGACCCTTTCCCCACACAGTTAAAGATGGTTGCTTAAAGCAAATTAGAATGCTCCTTTAGGTACATTCTGCTTTACTTTGAGCCTGCTTAAAGCTACCATCTGCAAGGATAAGGAAAGTATTTATTATAGTGCATAGTAAGGATTGTATAAAGTAAAACTATTTTCTTCAACACAAGAATAAAATAAAGGTGTAAGAGGGCATTTCTAAGGGGTCATAGATTAAACATCATAAAACAAGCCTCTTTTTGAGAGCTTGTAATTGTGGGTTTTACTTTTCTGGTTAATCATAGAGCTGCATATAAAACTGTGCTTTATCATAAACCCTTCTAACACATACATTGGAAGCTTTCATTCATGGTGTATATGATATTGTATAGTATAATTGTGATAATTTTTTAAATCAGATGAACGAGTCCTCGGGATGCACATTCTGTAAAATAATGAGTCCTTGAGACAAACATTGAGTCCTTGAGGTGAAAAATTAACACAATATCCCATAACTTATTTCTAGTTTTGAAGACAGGTGACTACTTAAAGCAGGTTGAAAGTAAAGCAGAATGTGCCTTAAGGCACATTCTGCTTTACTTTCAACCTGCTTTAAACTACTATTTGCTTATGAGTAATAGGTTAATAAAGGCTAGAAAATCTATGGGTCCATGGGACTTGCAATTTTTTTAATAACGAGTCCCTGGCAAATTTAATGAGTAAAGGACTCGGGATGCACAGGTAAAATGATCACTGGTATAATATATCAGCTGACAGATGAAGCTTTCATTCACGGTTTACATGATATTATATAGTATAACATATCAGGTGAGAGATGTACCTGAGCTTTGAGCTTCTCCTTGCTCATTCTAGCGAGCTGTTTGCCGCGACCGCCGGCGGACTTTGGGGGCTTTTTCTCTGGGGATCTGTCAGAGTATTCCTTGTTATTATCTCTCCGCTTGTTCTCTTCACCTTGAAGAGGCTGCAGCAAAGAAAAGAAGAAAATGAATGCAATTCAGCAAAGGACATATGCACAAGTTTCAACATGATTTTATCTCATAAGACTTATCTACAAATCCCTTGACCTGGGTCCAAGGTTATAAAGAGTTTGAGTTGAGTCTGAGATCGTTTTCAAACATTTGATTAGTCAGATTTGAGCTTATGACCAAGACTGGCATTTTACCATTCTAATGTTAGATATTCATGTATAAAACACCATATGAACATCTTTCATTATTACACTAGTCCTATTTAACCTTCAGCAAGCCATGTCATTGTCTTCTGGGGCCCGTTTTACTTAAGAAATAATCTATGTTCTACCGTTGTGAAATGGTATTTTACAACGGTTGGGAGTTGTGGTGTGCAGGAATTGACCACGAAGGCCGAAGGCCTGAGTGGTCAATTCCTGCGCACCACAGCGACCAACCGTTGTAAAATACCGTTTCACAACAGTAGAACATAGACTATTTCGATTCTAACATGACCAGATTTAAAGAAATTCATTAGAAAGGGAATTAAATATTCCATACTTATTTCCTCAGCGGATGCAGTTTTTCGACCGAATAACTTTTTCCGCGGCATTACAAGAATCTAACACCCAACAGCAAATTTACATTTACCCATCCACAATATGGCATAGAACAAACATTACATGAAACAAGACAGAAGAATGGGAAATTTACAGTTACATGACTGGTTAAAAGTATATGTGCTTTACGGGCTAGATGAATAACGTAAGAAATTTCAAAATCATAACGTATGAATGCATGAGGTCACGTCATGTCATATAACCGCGGGAGGAGCGGGGTAGAGAAGAGCGTTGTAAAACGTCTCAGGTATACCACAATGAGCTTGTTCTATTTTTATAGTGACCAAAACGCGTGTCATGTTAGAATAAACAACTTACGCAAATTATTTGCGTAAGTCAAAATTTTAAATTTTAATTTATATTTTTTATTATCACTTGCTACAAACAGCAAATAGCCAGATCAGAGGACGCGCTTTTAGCGCGTCCTCTGATCTGGCTATTTGCTGTTTGCAAACGTTTATGATCGAAAAAAAGAGTTAAAAGATTTTGACTTAGGCAAAAATTTTGTGTAAGTAGTTTAGTAAAACGGCCCCCTGTAAACTGTCATCTGTAACAATTCTCAGAGTTGATTTAAATACACTGTCTTTCAGAAAATATGACATTTGAGTGTCAAACAGCTTGGAGGCATCTGAGACATCGAGTTACTCTGGATCCACATTGTTTGCGTGTAAGTTGTCACATATTCAGCCTTGACGTGCAGAAGGTTAACCCATTACTCCAAAGCCTGTTTCCAGTTTTAAAGACAGGTGACCACTCAACCTATTACCCCATAGCCTGTTTCTAGTTTGAAGACAAATGAACACTTAACCCATTACCTCATAAATACGCCTTTTCACGCCTCAAATGCATTCCTCAAAATAGTTCCAATTTATACAGTCATTAATAAGAAGATCATACAAATTTTTCTTTATTCTAGCAGATGGAAGCTTAAAGCAGGCTGAAAGTAAAGCAGAATGTGCCTGAAGGCACATTCTGCTCTACTTTCAACCTGCTTTAAGTGGCCACCTATTCTTCAAAACTAGAAACAGGCTATGGGGTAATGGGTTAAAGCAGGTTCCGGCGCATTCTGCTTAACTTTCAGCCTGCTTTAAGTTACTATCTGCTAGGATATAGAAAAAACTTTGTATGGTATTATTCATGGCTATATAAAGTTGACTTATTTTCTTCAGTGGAAGAATAAATTATGGGTGCAATAAGGTGTATTTATGGGGTAATGGGTTAAAGCAGGTTGAAAGTAAAGCAGAATGCACTTTCACCCTGCTTTAAGCTACATTCTACTGTGATATAGAAAATATTTATTATGTTGCATAATTATATTTTAGAGGAATAAATTAAAGGTGTGATTTTCTTGTTCCACTTACTTTAATCTCCTTCTTGGGAGACATCTCCTTTCTTGGAGACTGTTGAACCCTTCTGGGAATTTCTTGATTCTGTTTCTGTACCATTGGCACGATAATTGGCTCTGTCTTAATGTTTGAGGTCGGCCAAGAACTTCTCTTGTCAGCCTGAACCTCCTGCAATACAAATGCTCTATGCTCAACCCTTTACTCCATAACCTATTTATAGTTTTAAAGACAGGTAACCTCTTAAAGCAGGTTCAAAGTGAAGCAGAATGTGCCTTAAGGTTGTCTACTCGTAATCCGCCATTTTGAAATTTATCAGACGTCGGGATATTTTTGAGCAACGTCGTAACCATTCGGTCATGTCCGTAGCGTTATCATTTTTTCTAATTTTATTTCCTTCGTTAATATTGTATCATTTATACTCGCAATATGCTTATAAAAGATGAAAGCTAATGTTAAAATCCTTTAATTGTTTAGATTTAAATTATTTGCAAAATAAGTTTTCACTTTTGTCAACTTCCGGCATGTGATGATAATGGAGTTTGCGACTTGAATTGAAATTTTCTCGTGATGATAAGCATAAATCGGCAAAACCAGCAATCAATGTAGGTCGTTAAAAGATCACGGGTATACAGTACCTAATGCCAAATCCATCTAAAAGCATCCTACTACAACCATAATGCGAAAAACGGTAAGAGAATTGCAAAAATCTAGACTTTAGATCTACTTTCGGTTTGAGCTGCCGCCAATCGTGTTTCATAGTTCATGACGTGACCCGTATCTTTATCTGAGCAAACATCATGTAACTCCAGAAAGGGTTTGGTGGTCATTTGTACGTAAGATATGAAGACCCTGATAGTAGATATGTGAATGTAGTGGTCTAAGCGAAAACGGTAACCGGTCAAATCGGCCCAAAACCAAGTCGGACCCCGAGTCAAATTGGCCCAAAACCAAATCGAACAGGGCTCCGGATAAGAAGAGGGAGTAAAATGAACAAATCCAACATTTTATCACTCGTTTCAGTCCCAAATCCCACAGTGTTACTACTCGCGATTTAAACTTGTAGTAACACCATAGAGTGTTATACAGAACGAAAGCTCCGATTACCTCCCTTTAAAGGTTTTAGTTTTTGAAATACTCCCCTTATCTGGAACCCTGCTTATAATAAATTGAAAAAGAGGGGTAATAAGTGTGTTAACTTTAGAATTTTCATAGTTATGTGTTGTTGGGTGTTTTTTAGAAAATATTTACATGTATAGTTTTGGGACACGTGAAATTAGCATTTGAAATTCACTTAAACGGACTAGAATATGCATAAATATAGGTGAAACTTTCTATTTATTAAGGTTTTTTTGTCTTATTTAAAGCTTATGATATGTCTTATTGCAAAGGACTGAGAATAAGATGCTAAAGAAATGTTGGAATTGTATATCGTTTGAATCCTGATACAGTAATTATTCTCTTTCAGTTGCATAAATTTCGTAGGGGTAATTTTCAAAGAGAAAATTTGACAACTTTTTTACAGGAAACCTTTTTCATTTTTTTTTGTCAAATTGTTACTTAGATGTCAAATATAATTAATTTACACCCCAAATGTATGCCCCGGCTATAAAACACATGTAATTCTACACGAAAAAAAGACTTGCATCGGAAAAAATGTGAATAATCGGCAGTCATATTTTTGAAAGGTGCAATTACCGGGTCGATTTTTAAATACAAATTGTAATAATCTGCATTACTGTTGTTTTTTTATTTTATAATACACCCTTATATATTCTATGAGGGCTTTTATTGTTAAAAAATACATAAAACGTCTGGAAAAAATGCGTTTTAAAATAAGATGGGTGGTTTGATTTACCGGTAAAATTGTCAAAGGGGGGTAAGAGGTACACATGTGTCTGTGTTTGTCCTAGACTTTATTCAATGCTCATAAAAGTTTATGAATAGGTCCATTAGGTGTATACCTTAAGAAAAATATATGGTTTATTGAGGTTTTAATGTTCGACCATTACGGGTAGACTACCTTAAGGCACATTCTGCTTTACTTTCACCCTGCTTTAAGCTACTATTTGCAAGGGTGTAGAAAATATTTATTATGTTGCATATGATACGACTGTATAAATTGATACTTTCTTATGTGGAGTAATGAATTTAAGGCCTTAAAGTAAGTATTTATGGGATAATGGATTAAAACAGACAACTATAGAAGAAACTAGATACATGGCTGTGTCTGTGTTTCAAACGTCTGGTTTAACATAAGTCATGTTTTGCATAAACAGTGCATGCAGCTAGGGGGCATCATAGGCTCATAGCTCTGTGATCTGGGTCTACGCTGTTTTCAAAGGATGCATATATCCCTGTTCCATCAATACAAAGGTCAACATTGTAAATGTGCTTGAAAGTGAAATTTTATAATGCAACATTTATATTATAGCCTTCACAGGGCTACCGATAACAGAAACACGGCCCTGATATATCCCTTACCTCATGCCTTATTTTAAGGACATCGTTTTTCTTTCGAATAGCCTCCATTTTCTTGTTGAGAAGTGCTTCCCTCTCCTCCTTCGTGAGTATGTCAAGGAATAACTCTGCTCCATCGTTGTAAAACTGCAACAGTGAACGAAAAACATTTCAGACAATTCTTACATCCCTGCTTTACTACAAAGTAAAATGGCCTCCATGGGAACTCTGGAAATAATGCGGCCTCACGTCTGGATCCAAACTGTTTACAAAGGTAATCACAGTTTCGCCACTAGCATGAAAAGAGTTTTTGCATTATTATATATCCAAAATAAGACATTCATTTTTAACCCAAAAGACAAAGCTATAATATCATAAATCAACTTAAAATGAAAACAAGGGCCACTATGGCCCTAAATCGCTCACCTGGTTCACCATGTAAAATTAACCTATAGTGACCCAAGATTATGACTGGACATGACCCACAATCAACCTTTAGAGTGTTAACAAGATTTTTCTATAATTCGACCTAGTGACCTAGTTTTTGACCAGACACAAACCACATTTGATTTCTAGAGGGTTAACACTGCTTTTCTTTGATTTGGCCTAGTGACCTAGTTTTTGACCCGACATGACCCATATTCGAACTTGACTTAGATATCAATTGGGCAAACATTCTAACAAAGTAACATTAAAATCCAATAAGATGTGTAGCCTCTAGAGTGTTAACAAAGTTTTTCTAAGATTTGACCTAGTGACCTAGTTTTTAACTGGACATGACCCACATTCGAACTTGACCTAGATTTCATCAAGATAAACATTTTGATCAAGTTTCATAAAGATCCATTGAGATTTGTAACCTCTAGAGTGTTAACAAGGTTTTTTCTATGATTTGACCTAGTGACCTAGTTTTTGACCCGACATGACCCACATTCGAACTTGACCTAGATTTCAATGAGGCAAACATTCTGACCAAGTTTCATTAAGATCCATTGAGATTTGTAGCCTCTAGAGTGTTAACGAGGTTTTTCTATGATTTGACCTAGTGACCTAGTTTTTGACCGGACATGACCAACATTCGAACTTGACCTAGATATCAATGAGGCAAACATCCTGACCAAGTTTCATTAGGATCCATTGAGATTTGTAGCCTCTAGAGTGTTAACAAGGTTTTTCTATGATTTGACCTAGTGACCTAGTTTTTGACCGGACATGACCCACATTCGAACTTGACCTAGATTTCATCAAGACAAACATTGTCATGAAGATGAAGATCGGATGAAATTTGTAGGCGCTAGAGTGTTAACGAACAAATGTGAACGGACGGACGGACGGACGACGGACATTCAGCGATCCTAAAAGCTCACCTTGGCACTTCGTGCCAGGTGAGCTAAAAATTAAGCTTATTCCATAATTTCTGTTTAGTTCACTGCCTTAATAGTAAGGACTAAAATGTTCTACTACAGTAAAACCTCTATTGCAACTACTAACAAGGCTTACTGATTGTATCAAGACGGGCGGGCAGCTTAAAGCAAGGTGAAAGTAAACAAAAAGCTCCTTTATGAGCTTTTGTTTAACTTTCACCTTGCTTTAAGCAGTCACCTACCTTAAAACCTTATAATCAACACAATTTATTGGTCATAATAGAGAGGAGTGTATATAGGAGAGCCACTCAGGTGATGGTGTAACCATGTTCTTGCTATAATATCCACCATGTATCCACTACATGGATCCCATGTGAACAGACAGACTACTAACATGTCTGCCACAATAAGATGTCACATGTAATTACCTGATATGCCATGGTGAAGTGCAGTTAGTTGCTGCTGATGTTACAGTCTGTAAGAGTTATCTCCCTTAGTCTAGATCCCCCACTGCAGATGGCCAGGTCAGTATGTTGTCGCTCAGTCAGTTGACATGGAGGTTTTCGCCCCACTACCTGTAAGTATACAAGTATTCAATGTATCAGAACCTCTGGTAATTGACAAAGACATTATTGATACCTCTTCTGCTGAATATTTATACTGAAATTTCCACTATGAACATCTATTACCTTAACCCATTACCCCATACCCCGTTTCTAGTTTTGAAAATACGTGACCACTTAGAACAGGTTGAAAGTAAAGCAGAATGCGCCTTAAAAAGGTGCATTCTGCTTTACTTTCAGCCTGTTTTAAGTTACCATCTGCTAGGATATAGAAGAAATTTCTCATATTACATATTCATAACTGTTTAAAGTGGAACTAATTTCTTCAGTGGAGGAATAATTTAAAGGCGTAAAAAGGCGTATTTATTGGGTATGGGTTAACTGTTACACAGACTAATGAAATAAAGAAAACTCCCCCCCCCCCCCCCCCCCCCCCCCAAAGACAAAATGCATGATAGCTTAAAGTAAGTAGGCTCAAAGTTAAAGCAGAATGCCCCCATTAAAGGAGCATTCTGCTGTACATGTACTTTCAGCCTACAGTAAGCAACCATCTGTCTATAATACTGAAAGCAAGTCATAAAGCTACAAACCTTATAATGGTAAAGCATATTTTGAATTAGGAACCTGGACCCGATAAATTGAGAATATTTTCTAAGCTGAACCAAAAATAAATTCATCAGCTGTTTCTCTGTAAATTTTACTAAATCACTGATGGTATTTTGATCAATGGGTTCAAAATACTGCAGCCTTAACAAGTGTTTCCGGCAATATGAATTCCTGTCTATTCTCTTAACTCACTTTGTAATGTGGCAATATCAACTGTTCAAGTTGTAAAGAAATTAACCTTCTTGGGCTGAAGGTTATATAGCTCTTTAGAATGCTAAGTATAATGTTGTCTACATGAATTGATATCTGCTACTGTTCTAAAATTGGAATTCCCAAACTATATACTTCATTTTTACTTTCAACAGAGGACATTAGAGACTAAGTCAAAACAGTTTAGATCCTGATGAAACACTGTATGGATGCATCATCTCATTGGGATCCATAGTGCTTACAGATGTAATCACAAATTTGCTATTAGAGTGCAAAGATCACTTTAACAAATTGTCTTCTAACAAAATATCGTTCACCAAGATATATCTGAAAATTACCTTTACTTCTTAATGGCTGAAAAATATCAATCTGTGCTACAGTTTGGATCTGGATATGATCCCGGGTTACTCAATCTAGTTGCAACAATTTCTAATATATTCTTAATTTCGCTATTAGTACAAGAATGGGTAAGACTGTCTAGAAATGTCAACCCAGTACAGTGCAGCCCCACTGATATGACCTTAAATAAGGCCTAGTTTTGGATGTTTCAGACATGTGACTGTTTAAAGCAAGATGGAGGGAAAGCAGAAAGCTTTCTGCTTTATTTTCATCTTTAAATACTTTAAAAAGTCACCTGTCTTTAAAAAAACTTTTGGTATTTTTTCAGTGGTTGTAATAGAGGTGTTTTACTGTATTGTCAGTAAAGAGCCATTTGCCAAGACTGCAAGAACAATTTCTTCAGTTGAATGTAATGGCCAGACCTGACAGGGAATTATGCATCAGTAAAGTGCATTACCAGCTGGTTCCCAGGCAGCTCTAGAGGCTAGTCATACGCTGGTTCCCCAAGGTCTAGAGAATGCATCTGTGATGATAGATGGCCATTATATGTATCAGTCTCCAGGAGCATTACAGAGTGACAGTAAATCTGCCATGTCATACCATAATTGTGAACTGTTAACAGTCAAAACTGTGCTGAGAGACACATCTATTCAATGAGGAAGCAATGGAGATTTCTAAAGAGTAAAGTCAGACAGTTACTTAAGTCTTTTTCTTGACAGTAAATCTGCCATGTCATATCATAACTGTGAACTGTTAACAGTCAAACATGCTGGTAAATAAGAATGGAGACATCTAAAGATTCAAGTCAGACAATTTTTCAAGTTAACTCTTCTCCAAATTGCATATAATAACACTTTTTGAAAACAGTGTAGACCCAGATCATACAGTTCCTGAAGGAGCTGTCTGATCAGGGTCTGTACTGTTTTTTCTAATAGGGTCTTTCTAACATGTCTCTGCACTCTTTTCTAGGAAAACTTTTCCTTATATTGTCAGCTAATGTAATAGTTCAGAATGATGATAGATTTTTACAGTGGACAGAGTTATAGCCAATAGTCAACAGGAGATACATAGCAAACATTTGCTACATTGTTTCCAATGTGGATGAAAGGAAATTAGCAGTAATCTCCATATGGGGTTTACTTTTATTTCCAGCCTTTTGCTTTGTTCTGCATTAGGCAGCCACATGTCTTAAATAGCGTCTATGCATTTGACTACAGCTATATATTTGTTGTTGGGTCATGAGTTTTGTTCTGGCCCTTCAACTGTTTATTGATTAATCTTAAGGTACCTGTTTGAGTCGGTTTGACCCATGAAATAAAATATCTTTAGTTTACACTGCTTGTTACACTACCCTGGTGTAATCTGAAGGACAACGTTAAATATATCCAATCCAATCCAATCTATAATAACGAAGTCCTCAGGAGTCTGATTTCTTTAATTACATCTACATTTCAATAGGTCCATTTACGATACATTACTTTAAGATGGGAAATACATTTTGTTTCGTTATTTATCACATAACCTGCGGTCTGAGAGTTGAATAAAGCCATTATGTCAATATCGTAATCCACTAGTGAAATATCGTTTTTTGGGCTCCGGGCCAACCTGTTCGTCCACAAGCGCTGCATGCAGCAGGACACCAAATGACGTCATTTGTAATGACGTTAACGTAAACAACGTGACGTTTTGGCGAAAAATCTATATAGCAGAGGACCTACAAACTACGGCTTTAATTAGTTTTATAGGTCTTTAAAATTGTTATGTGATAAATAGAATCTCATATTCGTGCTCATTATTTATCATTCTTAATAAACCCGTTGACTAAAATGAATATGACGCTCGCCAAGGCTCGCTTCATATTATTTTAGTCAACTCGTTTATTAAAAATGATAAATAATGAGCACTCATTCAAGATCCTCTATATCCAATTTTTCATTAAAAGTTGTATCGAATTTCGTTATCGGTGAGCTTCACTGTACATGCTTTTTTATAAATAATCATTTACTCTTCTAAATGGCACTATGAGAAAATATGTAAGTTACAGAAGAAACAACCTATATGTATTGTATAGCAAATGTAGGTACTGTGTAGGCTGTCATCTCCACTCATAGACATTTCTCAATGTTTCAGCATCACTTATAGACACAATACCTCTTCTATTGTGTGCAACTGTTCACGTAAATCAAATACTAATACAAGCAGTTACTCAGTTACCATCCCTTACACTTATGCCTTGATACATAATACAGTAAAACCTGTGATACAAAACCATCTCAGGGTTCCAGATAAAGGGAGTATTTCAAAAATTAAAATCTTTATTTCTGCATTTAAACCCTATGGTGTCACTACTCATTAGAATCGTCTTGAAGAGACAATTCTAATGAGTAGTAACACCATTGGATTTGGTGCTGAAATAACTGAGGAAATGCTGGATTTGTTCAGTGTACTCCCCCTTATCTGGAACCCTGCTGGCATCCAAAACAACATAAATGGTAACTCTTTATGACATGAACCAACTAAATGCAGGACAAAAATAATGCAGAAAGCTCCTGCATGAGCTTTCTGCATTACTTTTGCCCTGTATTTATATGTCGGGAATCTTCAGATACATCACCAATGTGTCTAAACAGAATTGCCTTTCGACACAATTTTAATAGTTAATAGTTACTGGCTGTTATTATGAGGAGGTATGTGTAATTGTTCCTTCAATAAAAAGCATGTAGCCTGTAATGTATATGTACTGGACTAAAGTACCTTTAAATTAGTCATTTATATACAGCCTCTATCATCAACTCAACATTTTGGTATGTTTTCTCACCATAGACCATGACTTTGTAAACATACAGTCAAACTTGTGTAAATGCTTTGCATGCTGGGTAATTTTGCCGTCTGCAACAATTATCGTCTGCTAGATCTATTGTTCTAAAAACAAACAAGAGCCCCATGGGGCATATGTCGCTCACCTGAGAATAGCTGTACATCAAAATGGAGATAATGATTTAAGTCCAGGACGGGGTCATTTTTTACCCGAGGGGCATAATTTGAACAATCTTGATAGAGGACCTGTAGATGATGCTATGTTCCAAATATCTAAGATCAGGGTACTAGGGTTCTAGACAAGAAGATTTTTTTTAAGTTTCCATTGAAAAAATCTATTTTTAGCTCCTGTGACCTACATATGCAACAGACTGGAACCATTTGAACAAAATAGATAAAGGACATCTAGAAGTAACACCATGCCGAATATCAAAGCTCTGGCTATATTAGCTTCAGGAAAGAAGACGTATGAAAACTGTGACCCCCGGAGTGGGGCTAATTTTGACCCCAGGGGCATAATTTGTACAAACTTGATAGAGGACCTGTAGATGATATGCATTCGACCAGAACCATTTGAACCTTATTGGTATAGGACATCTAAAAGTGTCACCAAGCCAGATATCAAAGCTCTGGCCATATTAGTTTCAGAGGAGAAGACATTTGAAAATTTCACTATATAACTCTATGTTAAACTGTGACCCCCTGGGCGGGGCCAATTTTGACCCCAGGGGCATAGTTTATAGTTTGATAGAGGACCTGTAGATGATGCTATGTGACAAATGTCTAAGATCTGGCCCTTGTAGTTTCAGACAAGAATTTTTTTTAAGATTTCCTTATTTTTTCACTTGGTTGCCATGGCAACCAGAGTTCTACATTGTTTTTAATTCTTTGAACAATTTTGAAAGAACTTGACCCAAGGAACATTCGTGTAAAGTTTGGTTGAAATCTTTTCAGCGGTATATGAGGAGATGTCATTTGAAGCAATTGTTAAAGACAACAATGACTGTTTAACCCATTAACTCATAGAGAATCAAAGGATTAAACCCCTAGTACCAATACTGTATTCTACATATTACTACCCTTATCTCAATACACAGGTAACACACACTATGGCCGATTAGCCACCTGTTATTTTATATGCACCAAAACTGCATGTTTTCTTCATTTTAGCACATAAGTGTAAATGAAAAGTTTGTTGGAAATTAAATTTCCTGTCCGATGAAACTAGTTTTAGACAGATTGGTTAATATATAATTAAGTTACAATAGGTTAACTGTAGTCAGTAGTGATGTAGGCTCTAAACAATCAAAAATTTCCCCAGCTTGGTCTATTAGAACTATTCCGACTTACCAAGGTTTTATTGTTTTATTGCCCTATTTCCGTTATGTACAGCTGGTAGAAATTGTTGACAAGGTCAGGGTTGAATAACATTTGTTACTCACGTGATATATGAGATTTCCCAAAAATTCCTTTCCTCATTGGTCAGTTAAACAATTTGTCCTTGACATTTCTAAGTCTCTGCTTTCACGGACGAAAAAAACCAAACAGTACCAAACACACTTGAATGGAAATTTCCACTGTAAGGCTATATAAAGAACAATAAAAATAGATTCCCGCCAAAAAAGGTGCAGTTTGCTCTCACTATGTGTAAACTTAACACATATGGAATTCCGAAAATCTAAATATAGTAACTTGGTTTGCTTCTTGTAAATACCAACACAGAAGTGTTTTTTGATTACAATGATGAATTTTCAGCATATATAAGAAGGATTTTATAGTTTTTTAGTAAATTGTTTGGACTTTCAATACAAATTAAAGTGATTTGCGTGTATAGAGGTAGGTGTGATTACTGTGCATAGTCCGTAATAGAGTGTCGGGAATATGACCGGACGCTTACATAAAGGAAATTATTCCACTGACCTGTACCTTTTGTCGGTTAATTTCGCAATGTTTTTATATAGCAACACTATTTTAAAAATACGTTTTCCCAAAGATAAGAACCCTCGCTTTCAACTAGTAAAACCCTGGAATTTATAAAGGGCTCAAAACTGGTTTGTTTTGAGATTGAAATCAAAGTGCGTCAATTCGAGTCACCATGGGTTACTCGATAGGTGGGTTAGATAGCGTAAGCATGGGTTAGTCAATAGGTGCGTTAGATAGCGTAAGCATTGGTTAATGGGATAAAGTGAAATATTTTCTTCTGTGGAAGAATAAATTAAAGACATAAAAAAGAATATGTATGGGTTAATAGGTTAATAAATATCATTATTTACATTTTCTAAATATAAGAAACTATATGTAAATGAGTGGCAAATAGTTTGGATCCAGATTAGAAGCAGCATTATGTGGCATCTGACCTGGATCCATACTGTTTATGGCCAAGAATTAATTGTGGACTGATAGACAGAAAGATAAACAAACAAACAAAACACAAACAAACAAACAGACAGACCAAAAGTAATATGCCTCGAACTAAGTTGTGCTTGAGCATAAAATAGCAGACATCACTTTCATTTCTGTTATGTATCTCAGTGACCTGAGTTCAGAGCTAGCTATGGGTCAGTTATGCAATTGGAGACGGTCTCAGAGAGAAATGACTATTATTATGCTGAACTGTTGTCTGCTCCAAATGTTTGTATGTGAAATATGTAAAAAATAATAACTTATATTTTCTAAATATAAGAAAATATGTAAATGAGTGGCAAATAGTTTAGATCCAGATTAGATGCAGCATTATGTGGCATCTGACCTGGATCCAAACTGTTTGCAAAAATGTTGCATTTAGTATAAGGGTAGCTTCTTAGCCTGGAAGATACAATGCGTCTGTATAAAACGGATCATTAGAGAGTTTTTACTGTCAGACCTGCATCAAAAAGCACTGATATGGCCAGGATTGAGTCAAATTTGATCCTAGGGTTTTGATTTTTTACAATTTTGAAAGTGATTTAGTAGAAGATACTATTCATGCAATATCTAAGGTGTGGGAACAGTGGTTTTTTACAAAACACTTGTTTAAAGTTTTTCACTTTTTTTAATAAATTTCAATAAGTAGTCCACTTTAAAGTTTCATTTTAACAATTTCTGTAGAGAAGCATCCAAGGAACACCGTGAGCAAATTAGTTTTTTCCTCAGACTCGCGGTTTCAGAGGAGTTGTCGCTTGAAGTAAATTTGAACGGACGGACAGACGGACAGACGGACGGACAGACGGACGACGGACGGCGGGCGATCACAACAGCTCACCTTGAGCCTTCGGCTCAGGTGAGCTAAAAATTCTAAATTTCTTTTTAACCCTTTACCTGATAGCATTGTTTTTAGTATTGAAGATATGTGACTACTTAAAGCAGGTTGAAAGTAAAGCAGAATGCGCCCTAAGGCGCATTCTACTTTACTTTCAGCCTGCTTTAAGCTATTAACTGCTAGAATAAGGAAAGTATTGAATATGACACATATTCATTACGGTATAATTTGGAACTATTTTCTTCAGCGGATGAATAAAATGAATGTGCTAAAAGTCGCTTCTATAAGGGAAAGGGTTAAACAAAATGTCAGTGTCAAACAGATTGGATCCTGACGAATACATGCGTTTCACTGTGTCTCATCAGGATCCAAACTGTTTTCAAAGGTTATCATTAGTTCACCACTAGCATGCTAAGAGTTGCTGTAAGAGAACAGTAAATTGAAAGTTTCAGAAAGAGCTTTCTGCTTTACTTTCTGTTTGTCTTGCATTACACTATCAGCTGTCTTGAATAATGATAATTCATCTTTTAGAGCGGCTGTTTAAACCTTTATCCTGCTTTAATTTCATCTGCTTTGAAATAGTCTTTTGAAAAATTTGTCAAATTAAGATATTCATTTTTTAATTGAAGATACTTAAAGCAATTAAGTGTCAAAAGTTTGGATCCAGATCAGACGCCGCGTTATGCGGCGTCTGATCTGGATTCAAACTTTTTGCAAATACTAATGAGATCACAATCCGCAGGCTAAGGGTTGCCACAAGTCTGAATGTAGAATATGACTGATAAATCCATTGGCAGGAAGACAGGCAGAATTTGACTATGATACCATACCTCATGCTATTGAGATAATGACTTCTCAAGATGGGAGTAAAGAGGCTGGATAACAATGTAAACCTGCTGTGCTAATTACTCAAAGGAAAACAGATAACAGTCATAACACACAGAGAAATTAACTGTAAGTGGGTAAACAGGGTTACAGATAAGGTTTGATGCAATTGGGTATTTACTCCTTGATATTTTACAGAATTGGGTTTTTGCAATTTTTACTGGGTATTGGGAGTTTTCGTAATTGGGTATTATTCATATTCTGATTAGGTTTCCAAAATTTCTTTGCTTTTTGCTACATTTCTTTGCTTTTTGTTACTCCTTGTTGTGAAAAAAATTGCTTTTTCCACAATTTTAATAGGGTAAATAACTAAATACCCCAATACGTGCCTTATCTGTAAACCTGGTAAATGTATATGTGCCTTGTGACGTTGCCTTTTAAGTTCTGAAAACAGTGTAATTTGACTTTCAATTGTAGGTAAATCAACTATAGATTTCAGTAAAGGAAAGAACAAGATATGGGAATTAATAGTCAGTCGTGTATTCAATTTATTATTTAGGTTAGCATATTTTGTTGCTGCATTAATTTACTTTTGTTCTGCATAATGCCATTAAGAAGATATAAATCTGTTTGCTGTTGTGTTGTTTTTTTAAATCTCCATATTTTGCTCCTGGAGAATTATAATTTACAGTCGAACTTCGATATCTCGGAAGCCACGTTTTAACTTTGAAACACGGGTATGTTCGACTTATCCGAACATGAAGTAATGTAATTCATGTATCGAAATATCGGGAAGTTCAAAGGACAGCGAGTTCAAGATGTCGAAGTTTGACTGTATGCATGTTCTGGTACTTAAACTAGTAAAGATTCTCTTTACCAAACATGCAACTCATATTATTTGGTAACACTATGGATGACAACCTGATTGGAAATCTTGAGAGTTCAAAATAGTGGCTTTATTTTGGAGAACTCTTAGCAAGTTTGGGATATCAACTTCAGGTTTGACTGTATTGAATGGTTGCTGGACATGTGTTAGACTGTATTTGATCAAGATGATTGATTTAAGAGAAGTCAGGGGCTGTATACATGCATGTACAGCTTTTCCCCATGTTAAGAGAAGTCAGGGGCTGTATACATGCATGTACAGCTTTTCCCCATGTTAATTTCATGTATTGAATGTTAAATTAACCCTTTACCTGATAGTCTATTTCTAGTACTTAAAGATAGGTGACTACTTAAAGCAGGTTGAAAGTAAAGCAGAATGCGCCTTAGGGCGCATTCTGCTTTACTTTCAGCCTGCTTTAAGCTATCATGTGCTATGATATAGAAAATATTCCCTATAATACATATTCATTGCCGATTAAATTGGAACTATTTTCTTCAGCGGATGAATAAATTATATCCGCTAAAAGGCGCTTCTATTGGGGAAAGGGTTAACATGAATATTCATGGCTCTAATTGAACACCTAAGAAGTCTCACTTGATCTAGCTCATGAATATATCTACAGTACAAGCAAACTTGTATAAAACTATTTAACCTTCTCCTGCTATGCACATTATTTATTATATTGACACTTTTTGAAAGCCTTAACCCTTTACCCAATAACCCGTTTATAACATTAAATATAGGTAATCACTTAAAGCAGGTTGAAAGTAAAGTAGAATGTGCCTTAATTATGGCACATTCTGCTTTACTTTCAGCCTGCTTTAAACTATCATCTGCTAGGCTATAAAGAAATATTGTTATGGTAATTGTTTATAAGGGTATAAACTGGAACTATTTTCTATAGCAGAGGAATAAATCAAATACGCTAAAAGTCGCTTCTATGGGGGAAAGGGTTCAGGAGCTATCTGATCAGGGTCTGCACTGTTTTGTGTATGATTTGTTTGTTTTGTTTGTTAACATCCGTTTCTGCCATCTATGGGCTAATTGGATGCCCCAGAGAGAGGGGAGCAGATACAGAGAACCTGGGCGCGATGTTCTCTCTTATTATCGAAAGTGTTTTGTGTATGGATCCATCTGACATGAGTCGGCACTTTAACCTGGGGAAAATATTCCTTATTTTATTAACCAATGTCATACAGAAACAGCCTATGAAGTATTATCAGAAGTAAGGGGTTTAAGTGCATTCTGCTTTACTTTCAACCTGCTTTAAGTGCCTGTCTTAAAAACTAGAAACACTTTAACAGGCTATGGGGTATTGGGACACTCTAAGAAAATTTAGTGACTTATTTCTGGCATACCCCTACCCAACCTCTATAACACCCTTACATATCTCTAGTTGTTCAAGTATTTATCTTCTGTTATAACGGTTATAAGCTTTTTTAACCTTAAATTAACCCAGATACTCAGATTCCTCTGGGATCCTCCCATTCTCTGAGGGAATACAGTACTGGTAATCAAGGTTTCGAGGATTCACTTTTTACCTTCTTTTTACTACCTATATCAGAAAATTACAATCAGATTTCCTCGCCTCTTCAACCTACTTGTAGCTGTTACTATAATGATCACTGATTGATTGATGTTTGTTGATTCGTAGTAACCTTTTTATCTGACTAGCATAATACAGCATTCCCGATCTTACAATAAGCACCTCTCCAAATAAAACTAAAAGTTTGTCTTAATGAAAGGACTGGTAGTAACTTAATGCAGGACAAAAGTAATGCAGAAAGCTCCTAATGGAGCTTTCTGCATTACTTTTGTCCTGCAATAAGCAGTCATCTGTAACGTATCTGTAAAGATCCCCATTCTGTCTATTTGGTACTTGACTAAAGAGAGGGGGTATAGTTACTCTCAGAAAGTATTCCCTAAGTTCAGTTTGTTTTTCTACATACATTCCAACCTGTGCAAATCTGCTTAACCCATTATCCCATTGTCTGTTTCTAGTTTTGAAGGATAGATGTCAACTTAAAGCAGCTTGATAGTAAAGCAGAATGTGCCTTAAGGCACATTCTGCTTTACTTTCAGCCTGCTTTAAGCTACCGTGTATAAGGCATAGAAAATATTTTTTACATCACACATTCATGACTGTATAAAATTAAACTATTTTCTTCTGTGAAGGAATAAATTCAAGGCGTAAAAAGGCGTATTTATGGGGTAATGGATTATGTGAATGATAATGAGACAATCTTTAAAACAGATGTATAAAGTGAAAGCAGAAAGCCCCTACAGGAGTTTTCTGTATTATTTTTTATCCTGCATTAACCTTTACCATCATAGAATTTCCATTTAACACTTTCTTTTACATACTGCTCATAGAAATAATGTTAAAATGATGTTTCTACTTTGTCCTGATTACCTCTTTGAATAGTGTTGTCTAATAATGCATCCTGTTCTTAAAATTTATTTTTTTGTTAATAGAGTAAGATTGTCAAACAGTTTGTATCCTGATCAGACGCCTCATACCTTAGGGTAATCAGAGTTTTGCACTCACTGTGCAAAGATTTAATGAGCCATATTTGAAACGTCCTACATCCTGACAGGTGGTTGTTTGAAATAGACGAAAAGTTAAGCTTTCTTGGGGAGATTTTGGCTTTCCTTTCCACTTGTTATAGCAGCCACCTGTCTTAAATATTGAAAACAGGCAATATGGAAAGGATAGACTCGAGCAATTACTTGAAGGTAAAGAACACAATAATTTTTCAGACGAATAAAAACAAAAGTTTGACTTAAAAGACTTTTCCTCAGTCCATAGAGAGAGTCCCCCCCCCATTGTTCTGGAGGTGTCAATGTAACTGTCAAGGGTCGTCAGGAGATGTCTTTAACAAATTTATACAATGTATACGGCCTGATTTATGGTAAACAAATCATATTAATCAACATAAGATGATGATCTTTATCTAAACTGGTCAAATGCCTTATCAATCACTGTCAGATCAGTCAGATCAGCATGGTAACAGGTCTATAGGCAATCTCTACAGGTTACTGATGGAGTTTACACACCCAGAATACCAGATATGACAACATAAGACAAGATAATCACTCCAGATATTCAAAATACCACTGTTAACAATTACCAATGAGTTTACCAAGTGTGAAAAAATGCTGTCCCTCAGAAAAATGCAAAATACAGCTGATTTCCCATTACTAAAGTGTCTTCCCACTTCCCAGATATCTATCTACAGTCGAACTTTGATATCTCAAACGTTTAACTCGAACTATACGATAGTTCGACATATGAACTGCATTATTTCATGCTTGGTTAAGTCGACAATACCCATATTTCAAAGTTAAAACGTGGCTTAGCCACGTTTTAACTTTGAAATACGGGTATGTTTGACAAAAACCGACTTCGAGATATCGAAGTTCGACTGTACATGTATATATTTTAAGTTTTTAACCCTTTATCCAGCATCTTGCTAGGTCTGAAGACAGATGACCACTTAAAGCAGGTAGTGATTGATTGGGTTGAGTTTTACAGCACCACTACAAATACAAGAAGGCCTGAAGGCCCTGCATGATATCGCTCACCTGTTGACTGTTGTACTGAAACTTGATAGCTTTACCTTTCTGTTTCACCCTATTTTTTTCTAAATCCATTTAAGTTTGTAGTATATAGCATGTAAACAATTTTTGAATACAACCTCATAATTCTAGTATAGTAGAGTACATCAAGGGCAGATAACTAGAGCCTAAACAATACTGAATGAAGCCTTTTCTAGCATTTCAAAGTATACTCAACAAAACAATTAAAGGGGCAAATATATTGGGTAGGCCCAATATATAAAAATAAGTTCATACAATATTTTTTTAACAGTTTCGTGTAAAATTACATGTTAACTTCATTGTAGAGTATAACTGTATTTCGAAAAGTAGAAATATATATCGCAGTTCCCCTTCAAACACAACAACCCTAAAATTACCGTGTGCCAGACTAGGTGGGTGGGGTAACAAATAACTTGACCAAGAGCCCCACCTTTTAGGTTCTTCTCTTAAATTACAGCTAGTATCATATGTGTTCATCACGTGCATTAATCACTTCCTTGCATCTACATGGAAATCGGAGAATTAGCTTAAGGATGTATGCAATGGACATTATGTGCCATTCTTCAATAAGCATGTCTGTTAGCCTCTAAGGTGACGATCTCGACCGGATATCCGGCGTTGCCGCATAACCTAAGCATCCTTAATGTGACCGAAGTGTGTTGACCTTTCTGGCCAGTCCATCTGCCCTACGCCCTCGTGTTCCAAGTACTGTTCTACCATACGTGCTCGGTACGGACGAGCTTTGTCGTCTGTCGGGAAGAACCATGAACCCAAAGCTCCAGCTTCAGCGCGTGCAATAACGTCTAGGGCCTCGTTCCTGTACCCCAAACTGGTCAGAGTCCAGTTCCTTATGACGTAAAGGTCCGTACAATCGTTGTAGGATATGCCCACCCATAGGAGCCCTGACCCTTTTCTGAGTTAGTCATGCTCTGCCACATAACAGTCGAAGAAACATTCGTTTCGCTGTTTTTACATTCGTCTGCAGTCGTCATTTAAATCCAAAACGAAATTTGACGCACTAGTCCACAATACGTTGCTAAAACGTAAACGTTCAAATGGCATGATTCCTGGCAAAACGCTAGGTGACGTTTTCGGTGGTGTGTGGTCAAGGCCGGTCCCATGACAGGTCTTCTAACCCATAAGTTTGCAGCATGAAGTCTATTCCCGACGGTCTGAACAGAAATCCTGTAACCACACGTATTTTTATAAACACTATTAAGCGTAACGAGGGAATTGAACCGTTGACGTCATGTCATAAGTGACAACATCGGTCCTTTACTTCAAATATGACCTTCAAACGACCTTGACCTGATCTCCAATTAACCATCCCAGTGTCGAGGTACAACTACCACAACCTGTCGACAACACCCTTGCTAACGTTAAACTCTGTCGCAAAATGACGTTGGAAAACGACGAATGACGTCTTTCGGGGCATAGTTTTCAAAATGTGTACCAATATGCAATATATTTTTGCTTAAGATACAAGTATGCACTCAATATAATGAAAACAGCTATAAAATTAATCGTTGAAGAATAGGCAGACACATCGTGCAAAAATCAAGTGGACGTTAAAAACCGTGTTTTTGATACTTGTCCGCTTCAACTCATTCAACCATGACCATTTTTGCACATAGTGACGTTTGTTTCTTAATTTTTCTATTCTAAAGCATCTAAACACGCATTCACTCTTTTAACTTGAAAATGTTTGCATTTTTGAAAAAGATATACGAACTTATACCTTTGCCCCTTTAATTATTTTGTTGAGTATATATCAAGGGCAGATAACTATTGCCACAATGATTAGATTTCAACAATAAGTGCACTCCGTTGAGAATTTATAGCTATATACTTAATGTGCAAGTATAATCAAAATCCATCGAAAACTGTAGTTGCAAGAGTGTAAACGCTGTTAGATATGGCATTTTCAGCAATTCAAAGGCAGACAACTCTTGAACTATTGGTCCGATTTAAACCATAATCACACTTATTCGAACTCTTATGGTCATATACAATCTGAGCAAGTTTGAAAAAGACTGGATAAAAAGTGTGGCCTCTAGAGTGTAAACACTGTTAAATATGGCATTTTCAGCAATACAAAGGTAGATAACTCTCAACCTATCGGTCCGATTTCAAACATAATCAAACTCATGTGAACTCTTACAGCCATATACAATCTGAGCAAGTTTGAGATGGATTGGATAAAAATTGTGGCCTCTAGAGTGTAAACACTGTTAAATATGGCATTTTCAGCAATTCAAAGGTAGATAACTCTCGACCTATTAGTCTGATTTCAACCAAAATCGAGCTCATTTGAACTCTTATAGCCATATACAATCTGAGCAAGTTTGAGAAAGATTGGAGAAAAATTGTGGCCTCTAGAATGTAAACACTGTTAAATATGGCATTTTCAGCAATTCAAAGGTAGATAACTCTTGATCAATCTGTTTGATTTCAACCATAATTGAACTCATCCAAACTCTTAGGGTAATATACAATCTGGGCATGTTTGAGAAAGGTTGGATGAATAATGTGACCTCTAGAGTGTAAACACTGTTAAATATGGCATTTTCAGCAATTCAAAGGTAGATAACTCTTGACCTATTAGTCCGATTTCAACCATAATCGAACTCATCCAAACTCTTATGGTAATATACAATCTGAGCAAGTTTAAGAAAGATTGGATAAATATTGTGGCCTCTAGAGTGTCAACACTAAAATTGTTGACGACGGAAGACGAACATTCGAGTATTGCAAAAGCTCACCCTGAGTTAGCTCAGGTGGTGAGCTAAAAATGGTGCCGATACTTGAAGCAGGATGAAATCAGAGCAGGTTGAAATGAAGTAAAGAAGAATGCACCTTAAGATGCTTTCTGCTTTACTTTCAGCCTGCTTTAAGCTGCTTTCTGCTAGGATTTAGAAACTTTTTCTTACGATGCATATTAAAGTCTGTAATAGTCCCTAATTATTTTCTTCAGTGGAAGAATAAATTTAAAGGCGTAAAAAGGCATATTTACTGGGTAATGGGTTAAAGTGAATTAGCTCTTAATGAAATTTCAATGACAATTTCAGCATGATATTAGGTATATAATGTCCCACTATGTTTTACATGTAACAAATTGTACATGTAATGTATATGATCAATAATAAATCTATTTCACCTATAAATAAAATTGATATAAAAATGTGTGGTACTCCACAGTTTACCTATAGCTGAAAGCAAGCTGTAAAATATTATAGTATTCTACGGTCACACTTCACAATCAATCAATGAAGAAAAATAAACAATGCAAGACAAAGGTAATGCAGAAAGCTCCTAAATTCTGCATTAAATAAATTTTGTCCTGCATTAAGTCAGGCCACTTGTCATAAAGATTATAAATGGATTATTTAATGGATCATCTTTTGAATGACTACAAACACAAGTTTAACTGTATATTGTGATAAATACCAGAAAATCATTCAATTAGCACAAAAATATGTCAGTCACTGCCAAGACGCATCTATCAAGCTTCTCAATAACATAATTGATATGTCAAAAAGTGCAAAAAATTGGAATTCAGTAAAACCACATTTAACAATTTCCCAACAAGTAGCTATAAGAAGCTTTTTGTTGTAAACTTTCACCCTGCTGTAACCCTTTACCTCATCTGTTCCTATAGTTTTTAAGACAGGTTACAACTTAAAGCATAATGAAAGTAAAGTAGAATGTGCCTGAAGGCACATTCTGCTTTACTTTCAGTCTGCTTTAACACCTTTTTTAACTACAATCTGCTAGGATGTAGAAAATATTTAATCATTCATCACACCTACGACATTGGCTACATCACCAGTAACAATGAAATAAAGAAACTTCATGCAGATGTTAGGTCAGATGGTCAGTCAGTCCATCCAATGTCGGACTAGTTAGTTTGAAGATGGCTACTGGTGATAAAATATATGTCGGCAATAAGTTCAGCAAATGTCAATATATCGCATTACGCCGTAACTGTGCATTACACCGTAACTGGCCCTGCACTGTATAGAAGCAGAAGCAGAAGAAGCATCACATAATATCTAGAAAATGTCAATGAAGGTCACATTTTATAGACAAAACACAACTAAAAGAAATTTCTTAGAACTGTTTTAAATGTCAAGAACTTATTACAGTAAACATAACATTTCTATAGACATAATCTATATAGGTTATCCCTTCTCCTGTTATCGATGTATACTGACACAATTTGAGAACATTGACAACTTAGATCAGACATCTCTTTATGGAGCTGTCTGATTAGGATCTGCACTGTTTTTCTTATAGAATCTGTATGACATGAGTCTACATTCTTCATGGGGAGATTTTTATTCATTCTATTAACCCATTACCCCATAGCCTGTTTCTAGTTTTGAAGATAGGTGACTACTTAAAGCAGGTTGAAAGTAGAGCAGAATGTGCCTTAAGGCGCATTCTGCTTTACTTTCAGCCTGCTTTAAGTTACCATCTTCTAGAATATAGAAAATATTTCTAATGATACATATTCATGGCTGTATTAAATGGAACGTACGATATTCCTCAAAGGCAGAATGATTTGCAGGAGTAAAATGGAATATTTATGGGTTAATGGGTTATTAACTCTTTCCTCCCTGAAACTTTAAATGGACAATTCCAGTTTTGATTTTTGTCTAGTCCATTTCTGGCTTTTAAGAGTTGTTTTTGTCAATTTTGGCATTACTGACAAACAGTGAAGAACATGATCAGAGGGCTCCTTTCGGAGCCCTCTGAACAGGGTCTTCAATGTTTGCACAGGACAAGTGTACTATTCACATGTACACTGTTTGAAAAGCACGCCTATATGCGGGACTAGGGTTCAAAGAGTTAAGCAATGTAATACAAGTAGTTTAGAATATCAGTGTTTATAGTGGGCAGAGTTTTATATATTAAAATATTCACGGAAAGAAGGGTTAAATTTTCTTTCAGGTGTGGATAACCACAGCTCTCCACTGATTATTTATAATTATGCAGACACAAAACAGCCGGTAGAGCTTAAATCATTTATTTCTAACACCTTCATGAATGTGGGCAATTTCTGCAAGTATAGAAATCTTTGCCAAGTCTTGAGCTTGGTGTTTACTTTGTTATAATCAGAGAGAAGGGACGAGGACTTGCAGTCAAAACACACTACAACCTGCGAACATTTGATCACCTGATCTGAATAACAACTTTTCTAAATTAAGCTTCTTCTATCATTACTTAGTATAAATGTTTGTGTGACATGAAGCTGCTCAATGCAGACTGGAAGCGATTAATTAAAGCAGAAATCTCCCTTTGGTCCAACAGAACAAGTATCCAAGCATTCTATTGAGTGGTGTGGATGCTAGACGAAACGGTAAAACCCAGTAAAAGAAGCCCTTTCAAATATTCTATGTCCAGATTCGGCCAAGATCATGACATAAGGTCAAGGTCATGATCACATTGCAGTTGGGTGATATGGGTGGATTAGGAATTTTCAAAGGCAACAACTGAATAAGCATCAAAGCATTGGCTGAAAATAAAGCAGAATGCGCCTTAAGTCACATTCTACTTTACCTATAGACTTTACCTATAAGCTACCATCTGCTAGGATGGAGGAAATAATTATTTTGGTACATGTTCAAGACTGTATTACAGTATAAATTGGAACTATTTTCTTCAGTGGTAGAATGAACTAAATGTGCTAAAAGGCACTTCTAGCGCATTTAATTAATTCCTCCTGGATTTAACCTATTACTCATAGCATTTTTACGCCTTGAATTTATTTCTTCACTGAGGAAAATAGATCCACTTTATACAGTCATGAATATGCTCCATATAAATATTTTCTATTGCCTAGATGGTAGCTTAAAGCTGGCTGAAAGTAAAGCAGAATGCACCTTAGGTGCATTCTGCTTTACTTTCAACCTGCTTTAAGTGGTCACCTGGGTTCAAGACAAGAAACAGGCTATGGGGAAATGGGTAATTAGTCAGAGACTTGAATTGTTTATACATGTATCAACTTTTATGGGTCAAAGAGTTGAACAACAACCGACAACAAAAACTTTGTAATAACCTTTCTGCACGGTTTGGATCACGATGAGATAGCGAGGAAATGATTTGACATTCATACAAGACAGAAATTCCAGTAAAAATCTACTATCCAGAAATACTGTAGAAGATGCAATGTTTTGCAGAAATAAACTGGTTACAGTCTCAATGGTTCATATATCTCAGAGTTTTATGACAGAGGTAATCTTATCAGATACAGATGCTTAATCAGACATCACCCTTTCTGTGCTGGATACCTATACCTGTGTGTTTTACAAACAGTGTAGACCCTGATCAGAGGGCTCCTTAAGGAGCCCTCTGATCAGGGTCTACACTGTTCGTTTTATTTGTATTTTTCTGAAATATTTTCTGGATAGAGCCCTGAAAATCAACATAAATTGGTCATTCTTTGGAAGTTGAATATTCCATATGAAAAAAGTATGGTATATTAATGGTTAATCAGATAAACCATAAAAAATTGAAACTTAGCAAATGGATGCTACAGGTTAATACATAAACAGACGAATCCTTACAAAACATAAAAAGTACATATATAGTGTTTCGCCCATTGCCTAATAGATACGCCTCTTTACACCTTTAATTCATTCCTTCACTGAAGGAAATATTTCCAATTTACACAGACATGAATATTCACAATAAGAAATGTTTTTCATATCCTAGCAGATGGTAGCTTAAAGCAGGCTGAAAGTAAAGCAGAATGCGCCTTATTGAATTTGATTTGTTATGGTTTTTATCAGTATTTCATACTATGATGTCCAGCTAATTACAGGCAGAGGAAAAGACCCAATCAGTACTTGTTCAGGGCTCCAGATAATGGGGAGTATATAGGTACAAGAAAACCATTAGAGTTGGAGCAAAACCATGTACTGGTAAGTCCAAGTCAAGGCAGTACGTTTTGCTGGATAACAGATTTGATTGTGCTTTATAGTAAATAGTACACTATTTTGCTTGTATTATAACTCCTGAAAGGCTAACAGTCAGTCTTTCCAGACAGATGCCAGCTAAAAATGCAGAAAGCTATTACATGTAGAAGCTTTCTGCATTTTTTTTGTTCTACGCAATCATCTGCCCTCAACAATCTGAAAGCCCCTTCAGTAAGTCAAATTTCGATATCTCGAAGTCGGTTATGTCGAACATACCCATATTTCAAAGTTAAAACGTGGCTAAGCATGTTTTAACTTTTAAATATGAGTATGTTTGACATAACCAAGCATGAAATAATGCAGTTCATATGTCGAACTATTGGATAGTTCGAGTTAAATGAGTTCGAGATATCGAAGTTCGACTATAGTAACATTCAATGAGTGACCAGAGAGCTCAGGTTCGACAGTATGTTTGTGTACAAGCAGTAATAGAGCATTGTGCATATTGTAGTACGTAGTTTCAGAACATTCCAGGTAAGAACATTCCCTAGACACAACTCTCAATATTACCAGTTGTTCCTGTATGTTTCTCCGATTATGTTTAACTCACTGCAGAAGTGGAAATATTGGATTAACACTTTCAAAACATATTGAAGACATTTCAAAACAGTTTGGATCCAGATCAGACCCAACTTAAATAGGAACTGATCAGGATCCAAATTTTTATTGCACAGGACATGCTCAGATCTTCCTGTTTTCTGAAATTTTAAAGACTGACTTAAGTATTTCAATTTTTCAGTAGATACGTGAACACACAAAAATGAACCCTATCAAATGTTGATATAATAGAGGTGTTTTCCAGTTTTACTGAAATATAATTATATAGAAAGCTCCCATAGGAACTTACTTCCTGTTTGAGCAGCTGCTCATGCATTTCTTTTCAAACTGAACTTTGAATATATAAATCACAGAAATCAATGAAAATTGTGCCAAAAAACATGAAACACGATAAAAGAAGAGTTATACAGAAACTGCGAAGCAAATGTTTCTACAGAAAAGTACCACAACTGACATCTGCCAAGAGCAGGCTTAACTTAGGTGTTATTTTAACCTATTACCCCATAGCCTATTTCAAGATTTAAAGAAAAATGACCCCTTAAGCAGATTGAAAGAAAAGCAGAATCGGCCTTAAGGTGCATTCTGGTTTACTTTCAGCCTGCTTTAAGCTAACCTCTGCTAGGATATAGGAAATATTTCTTATCTTGTGTAATTAAGCTATCCCATATTTTGCTTCATCGATCAAGTCTTCCTTGAGTAAGAGACGTCACAGTTACCCTTTCTATTCCAGTACATGTATATGTTTAGTTTGGCAAACAGTATAGACCCAGTTCAGAGGGTTCCGTAAGAAGCCCCATTAGTGATCAGGGTCTGTACTGTTTGGTCAAATATCATTATTCTTAAATACTTTCTAAAAACAGCTCTTAAATTCAACATAAACTGGTCATGTTTCGAATGTTGAATAATCCATATGAAATTTCAGCGTAAAAACGTATAAAAGAGCAGGACTTCACTAATGGTAAGTATAAAGATATATAAAGTAAAACCTCTCTATTACTAAATTGCGTTAATTATTAGCTGTTTACGGCAAGTGACTGCTTAAAAATAGGTGACAGTAAAACAGAAAGCTCCTTTAGGAGCTTTCTGTTTTACTGTCACCTTATTTTTAGATGTTTCCTATTTATTAAACAAACAATTGGCCTTCATTTTGAGTGGTCCCGTCGTAATAGAGAGGTTTTACTTTACCACTCATATCATCACATAAGTAATAAACGACTGACTGTTATTATAGATAAGATTCCATGATCCACAATATCAGAATCTGTTTTCACTGCAGAATAGTTGATAACCCTTATCTTTCCATTCAAACACTCTTTCTACAAAATTGACTTTTTTTGTTTAAATTAACTATGATGATTTTTCATGAGAAGAAATCTATTATACCAGTCAGTGTAAAACCAGTTTTGGATCATGACAAGACACCGAATTACTCCGCATCTGATATGGATCAAAACTGTTTCTGAATGCTTAGCTGTCTATTTGCACCAGAAAGGAAAACCTGGAATCCGTATATACTACAGTGTAAAAGACTTTCTTCACTGTTTATAAACAAAGTGGAACTCGAACAAAATGCAATGAATGACAGCAACTTTTCCAAAATCCTGACAATTAATACTGATCTGAGTTACAAACAGCTTGGACTACAGAGCCTGATCAGATAACACACTGTTACTGTATGTACTCCACACTGTTTGCAATGGACATACATAGTTTTAGCATAAATGCGTTTTTTGATAAAGAATATTGCCTTCACTGTACCCGACCGATATTATATAGGTTATTGTAAACAAAGTGCTGTATTACAAAGATCTAAATTTGTGAGATGATAAAGGTAAAACAAGTTAACCTTTGAGAAAATTGATGGAAAACAAGTTTACTTATTTATTTATTAATGTTCTTCTTGCTTTTGTTTAGTAAAAATTGCTTGATTTCTATGTCTGTAAACCCTCATCAATCTAATTGTGACTTACTTGTGACTGGTAACTTGTTAACAGTCAAAACTGAATTAGAGTAATTTGGAAACTGGAATTTTTCATTTTAAGTTTCTCAGCTCGATGAGTTAAAACCCTTTATTCCATAGCCTCTTTCTAGTTTTGGAAATAGGTGAACGCTAATAAAGCAGGTTGAAAGAAAAGCAGAATGTGCCTTAAGACACATTCTGCTTTACTTTCAGCCTGATTTGAGCTACCATCTGCTAAGATATAGATTACAATTTCTTATGGTGCATATTATTTATGACTATCAATTGGAGGAATAAATTAAAGGTGTTAAAAAATGCATATCTATGGAGTAATGATGGGTTATTTAGGCGGACATCTAGTCAGCCCAACTCCAGCCATCATAATTACCTAGTCTTGGTTTCCTGATAATCATCTCTACCAAGTGTTTATACTGATGGGTGGAGTTGTTTTTTCTTTCAAGTTGCCTAGAACTTGCCTTTTATTATTCATCTCGTATGTTTAGGTAGGCTTCACAGTCTAACTTGTTTTAAGTGATAATTTTTACTTGATGAAGAAATATGGCAAGATTTTGGACGAGTCCAATGCAGGATAAAGTAATGCAGAGAGCTCCTTTTTGTACTACTTTCATTCCGCATTTTGCCATTACCTGTTTTAAATATATCCTCATTTAATAAAAGTTTGATTACATGCCCCGATGCCTTGCCTGAAACTTTCTAAAGGGTCCCTTCAACACTTTTAACAGCAGTATATATACAGACTCCACCCACTCTTGAAAGCTTTGCTCCGTTTATCAGTTACACACTTCAAAAACATTTTCTTCCTTTCTTTATCAATACTGGGCTCCAGATAAGAGCGGGAGTAAACTGATCAAATTTACCATTCTTTCCATCACGTCGGCACCAAATCTTATGGTGTTAATTATTCATTAGAATCGTCTTGAAAAGCAGATTCTGAGTAGTCATATCATAGGATTTAATGCAGATCATTTTCAAGAACTAAAATTGAATACATCTCAGATGTATTCAATTTTAGTTCTTGAAATACATGTACTTCCTAATCTGGAGCCCTGCAATATCTATAGGATAAATATCTGCCACAGTGATCACTTTTGCAAACAATTTGGATCTAGATGAGACGCCGTGTAACGCGGTGTCTCATCAGGATCCAAACTGTTTGACATTCTGCCCCTGAATTTAAAAGAAATTTTGAAAATTCTAATTTTATAACAATAGCAGATGACAAATGTTGCACGATTTAAGAAATTACCCAGCATGCAAAGAGTTGTGATTCATACAAACTCCCAGGTTACTGGATAAACCCAAACATTGTTTTGAGTTGGTACCTGAGGGGGCTATCATTGACTCATTCAAGTTCAGGTGTGAAGCTGCCAGTAGCTTATATCTGCATATAATAACAGTTCACTCTGGTAATGAAATTCAGCCCCACTCCACATCTGGAAACACAGGGCCCTAGGATTGGAAAATCTTGTGTAACTCAAGTAGAACTAGAAACTGTAAGAAAGTCGAAAACCAGCATAAACTAACCAATAACATTGGCACGATGTTCACTCTTGCCAGAGAAAGGTTGTACAATACATATATTATACAGATGCAAACTTGTTGGATAACAGATTTATAAACAGTCCCACTGACTCTTAATTAACCCATTCCCCCCATAGTCTGTTTCTAGTTTTGAAGACAAATGACCGCTAAAAGCAGGTTGAAAGTAAAGCAGAATGCGCCTTAAGGAGCATTCTTCTTTACTTTCAGCCTGCTTTGAGATCAGATACCATCTGCTAGGATAAAAATCCGAAGAAATGGCAGCCCTGCTGCTTCATTAACTCTTTGCATGCTGGGTGGTTTTTTTTACGTCTGCAAAAATTGTCATCTGCAACTGTTCTAAAAATAGAATCTTCAAAATTTCTTTTAAAAAACAGCCTCAGGTCAGAGTGTCAAACAGTTTGGATCCTGATGAGACGCCGCGTTTGGATCCAAACTGTTTGCAAAGGTAATTAATCACTGTAAGATATATCGGCTGTAAGCATGGTAATTAAGAGTTAACTATATCAAAGACTGGCTACTTCCAGGTGCCCTAGGAACCATCCTCAATCTCTCTTTCCTACACAGATAGACCAGCCGCTAAACGAGTGCCTTATTGCTTGATTAATCACACTCAGAACATAACCTGCATAAAATTTACCTATCATTCAACAACATTACTCACTACAGGGATAAACCTCTTGCCTTTGGGAGAGAAAAAACTCGGCATGTATGAGAAATCTGCCTTATACTTTAGCAGGCTTATAAGTGAAATATGTTCTGTTGAAAACTTAATGATAAAGAGGCATGGAGATCTGTTTATAGACATGGCGCTGCATGCTAAATGCATGACTAAAGTAATGCAGAAAGCGGGCACTAATGTCTTTAAAAATTCTGTCCATTAATCATTCTATCAATCTGTGAATGGTAGTATATAACACAGGCTTGCATTGTGTATGTTTTAGTTTTACTTTCAAAATAGATACAGTGGAACCCAGGCAATGCCCTAGCGCTAGCTACTCTTTTTGTATAGAGTCCTCAGGTTATTTTACATGCCCATTGTATAGCACTGATATTACATTGGATCCCATATTAATCATTAATATTAAAGTCTCATCTGAGGAGCTTACTCTGGCAGATATGGGGATTAAATCACAAATTCTAACCTGTTAATGTAACCTCAAGACCATGATCCGCCTATGAAAATGTTAAGAAGGATTCAGATAACTGGAGGCTTACATGCCAAATTACATTGAGTAAGTGAAGAGATACAACATAGCAGGCACTGCAGATACTTGTAAACACATGTCCAACAGTGCTGTCAACAACATCATACAAACAAAACAGGTATACCGGGTATACGGATACCAAGAAATACAATAAAACCTCTTTTTTATCAGGAAAATAAGACTTTTCTGTCTTTAACCCTTTACCTGATAGCCTATTTCTAGAATTGAAAATAGGTTACTACTTAAAGCAGGTTGAAAGTAAAGCAGAATGCGCTTAGAGCGCATTCTGCTTTACTTTCAGCCTGCTTTAAGCTATTACCTGCTAGAATAAGGAAAGTATTAAACATGACACATATTCATTACGGTATATATTGGAACTATTTTCTTCAGCGGATGAATATAATGCATGTGCTAAAAGTCGCTTCTATAAGGGAAAGGGTTAAGACAGCAGTGTCATCAAGGCATGGGGTAAGGCAAAAATGTATTTGTAAAGCACTCGCTGTAATGCATTGCTTTTTCCAATGCAAATTATATGTAATGTGTAATGCAGGCAATTTTGTAATTTTAATCATTACAATTGGTGTAAAAACTGAGTAATCATTAATTTAATGCACTATTTTGGCTATGTAATTGTAATGTTACGGTATGCATTACAATTTCTGGAAAGTAATTCACCCCATGCCTGGTGATACCTGAATGTAGTACAAAAGCAATGCAGAACGCTCAATGTGGGAATGTTTCTCTACACTTCTTTTTAGTTTCATAAATTTCTGTCTTGATCGGAAAGAAATTCCAAACAAGCTTCTATCTAATTTTTTATCTTTCAAATTTTGTTCTTCTCATTGTAACACCTGTAATAAACACTGTCCTTGTTCCTTCCATTGTATGGTCACATAAGACAAGATTGTCTGTACAATTAAATATACCACTGTACTTATAGTATACTTTTATAGTCTTCAATGTTTGCAGAAATAACAAAAGTCTGTAAGAAGATCAGTCCTTTATACGGGTTGTCTTGCTTTACGAGTTTACTAGAGGTTAAACCATTGACATGGGATGTAATGTCTACAGCTTGTAAGGACAGATGACAGCAATTAAGGCGCACACCAACTATTTGGAGACGGTCCCCAGACATGAACACGCTGTCTCTTCATACTGTATGATGGGTTTGGAATGTTGGCCCTGATCCATATACAGTTACACCTGACTGATCAAATACAGACCACAAATATGTTTTAACCCTTACCACAACATTGAAGTATTAAATGGACTTCTCCATTTCCTGACAACTGATCAGATTATATTGACCTTCAAGGGGGTTGTCCCCAAAATATTTGTAAGTATGGCAAACAGGACAGACCCAGATCAGAGGGCTCCATAAGGAGCCCTCTGATCTGGGTCTACACAATTTGTATTTCAGGATGTTTAATGTATGGTCCAAGCAAAGCAAGGTAACATTTACCTGATAAACAACAAGGTCATTTAAACTATTAAAGGTGCAAGGATGGACATATTTCTCAGGTCTCACCTGGTCTTATAATTACGCATTAATGAAGACTTTAAAATATACATGTATTCTATAACTAGCTATAAGCCTTTAACAGCTGATTACAAGTCAACTTCTTTCATATGCAACCATATCTATGACTACCATAGTTGGTTAAGAAAGCTGACATTGCATTCCGCCTTCCTTACAAACCATTTGTGAGCCATAGCAATCCACTGGGACCAGTAACTGTTGTGACAAAATATGACTGATAGATCTACAGGAGCTTTCTGTTTTACTTTAATTTTGCTACAAACTGTCACCTCACTGTCCTGTCTTAAATATCACAAATTAAGCTATATAATATATACTTTTCAGTGGTTATAATAAAGGGGCTGTATTAGGAAACATTGACAGGAGTTTTCTGCATTAGATTAACTTTTGCATTAAATTTTCAACTGTCTAAACAGACAGACAATTGGGTTTCTCTTAAAATGGTATTTTGTATATTATAATATAACTATAAGATATTCTGCAGTAAACCCTCATTGGTTTTTCAATGAAGACACTATATGATCAACAATCCACTAAGTTGGAGTAACTGTTGTATCTCTTCAACTCACTAAGCAGAAAATTATTCAGTCACACAAAATATTCTCCCACATTGGTAGTTTAAAAGTTACAAAAATGATAAACTTCAATTTCGATTTGCATATAGCTTTATACCAAATTACCAACAACAGTAAAACTTGCATTAAGTTAACCAATTGAACCCTAGTGACCAGTATACCCTTCCTTTACATGCAGTGTCAGTGAAAATAGTCTTAACCCATTGCCCCATAAACACGCCTTTTAACACCTTTAATATATTCCTCCACTGAAGAAAATAGAGCCAATTTATATAGTTATGAATTTGCATCATAAGAAATATTTTATATTTTCTAGCATATGGTAGCTTAAAGCAGTTTGAAAATAAAGTAGAATGCACATTCTACTTTACTTTCAAACTGCATGCTTTCAGTAGTCACCTATCTTCAAAACTAAGAAACAAGCTATTACCTTGATTACCTTGATCTTCGGGCCATAATATTGGATGTTAGTCCATCTAGGCCCCTCTAGTGAAGTTCTTCGTTAATGTTCCATATACTGATAGTTTCTTCGTTAATTGTGCAAAGAATTAGTTACATGTTGGGTTAAATTTCTTTATGTTCCAATTTGTTGAGTTTAGTTTAGATTTAAAACTGTTGACTGATCTGGCTGAAACTGTTTCCTGTGGTAGGTTATTCCAGAAGTTGATAGATCTTTGTGAAAATGAGTGGAGACGGAGTTATTTCTACACAAGCTATGGCGTATAAAGGATTGAGGTGCATTCTGCTTTACTTTCAATCTGTTGTAAGTGGTCACATATTAGAAACAGGCTATGGGGTTATGGGTTCAACACAGCAAAACTAAAAATCTTGTATTTGATGGATATAGATTAATTGTACCAGAAGGTTTGGAAACATTAATGGGTAAAACTGCTGGAAATAAAGCCACCGACCCATTTGGATATACAAGCCAGTCGAGATCTGACCATCTCTGCAACCAAAAAAGTCTGACAAGTGTCTATCAGGCCAGCCGGTGTAGATAAACGAAATGTCTGGGAATATTATAGAAAATCAATCTTTTTATCACAGCTATGCCTAACTAATCAATTACAGTGTTCTTCTTCCTATTCTATATTCATTAACTCTTTCCTCCCTGAAACTTTAAATGGACAATCCCAGTTTCCATTTTAGTCAAGTCCATTTTTGACTTTTAAGGGTTGTTTTTGTCAATTTTTTGCATTTTGACAAACAGTGAAGACCCAGATCAGAGGGCTCCGTAAGGAGCCCTCTGATCTGGGTATTCACTGTTTGCATAGGACAAGTGAACTTTTCACATGTATACTGTTTGAAAAGGACGCCTATATGCGGGACTAGGGCTCAAAGGGTTAAACTGGAATAGGGCCCCAGATACAAGGGAACAGACTAACAATTCCCCAAAAAGTTTCTTCCTTATCATTATGACTTTTATTATATGCCTTTGTAGAGACTACTTATTTGCAACCAGCGGATCCTTCCAATTGCTTTATTTTGAATTTGAATTTTTGAATTGCTTTATAATTATTGGATTAGCCAATTGTTGATCTAAGAGGTGCCAGGTCTAAATTTTCATTTTCATTTTGTTTTATATTGAAATTCCTTATACTCAGCAAACAGTGTAGACTCTGATCAGATGCCACATAATGCTGCATCTGATCAGAATCTACTCTGTTTGCCCATGTCCCTTTTATGGGACGTTAAGCACAAATGGGTTAAAATTGTTTATAAATATAATATTCAAGACATTGCAATTCTAATGAGTTTAACTGAGTCACTTAATAGGGTTTGGTAAAGCTATAAATATTCAGTAGTTATATACTCTTTCTACTTAACCAGTTACTGTAGACCTGTTTCTTACAACTTAGTCAGGTACTTTGTATTTCGAAGAACAAACAAACATGTAACCTACAATAGCAGTTATGTTGATTTACACAGATAGATGATGGAACACTATATATTTCAACAGAACATTAAATAACATAATTGTGTTTTCTTTTGTTTTGGATAACCCTTTGAACAAAAGATCTTTTTGTTTTCTTTTGATGTTACAGTACTCCCTCTCTACAACGGCCCTCCCAACAACGACTCCCTCTTTACAACGACACTTGTCGCAATTCCCTATACAGAAAATTTATGTCCAATCTATTCACGCATGCAATTTCGTCTGCTTAAAATTATGGTCTGCTGTTTTTCTCAAAGTTACATAATGGACATTTTGACAGAAAAAAATTAATGACGAGTGACAAACAGCTTGAATCCAGATCAGACGCCGCGTAACGCGACGTCTGATCTGGATTTAAGCTGTTTGCAAATATAAGCCAATTCTTGATTTTCCCTCTCTACAACGACTCCCTCCGAACAACGCACACACTCTGTGTCTCCCATTGGTTGTCGTTGTAGAGAGGGAACGCTGTACTTAAAGTGGCAGTCACATGGCTACCTTTAAGACAGACAGACATTAAAGTGATAACTATATGAGACGACTTTATACTGCCAGGGTCACTATAAATCAAGCTCATTTTTCAGGGCATTTAACATCAAGTTTCAATGCACAATTTATGAATTACAGTAACACTTGTATTAAGCAGCCACTCTTTGAGTAAGCATGAAACTCCATTAGGATAAGTGACTACAGTTTAAACTCGATACTTCGAACTTGCTTCTGTTCGAACATACCAATATTTTAAAGTTAAAGCATGGCTTAGCCACGTTTTAACTTTGAAATACGGGTATGCTCGGCTTAAACGAGATCGAGTTATTGAAATTAAACTTATGAAAAACTGGTAAGGTCTATTTAAGCGAATTGTATATACATGTACTCCTTTCTGCTTTACTTTTGTCCTGCATTAAGTAGTCACCTACTCCATAATATATTAAAGACTGATGAAAATACTGCCATCTTTTGAGTATTGACTGTCACACTCTGCTTTGAGAAAATATTAAATTTTGCATAAAAGTCAATTCTATGCTCTCTGTATCCAGACATTACAACTCTCTGCACGCAATATTGGCGGAATTCTAATTTCCTTTATACAAACAGTTTGGATCCAGATAAAATGGCAGGTAACAGTTTGACACTAAGGTTCTAAATTATGAGGAGAAAAATTAGAGAATTCTAAATTCAGGAAAAGTATCAGGTATACAACATTTGTTACAGACAAAAAAATTACTTAGTGTTCATAGATTTAAGCCTACCAAAAGTTTACTGTGAGTAATAAAACATTTACTGAGTCATACACTGTAACACAGACATGGGTGTCCAAACTTACAATAAATCATATACAGAATTCAGAAATTGCACATGCAAAGAATGTAATTGTAAATAGTCTAGAGCTGAACACATATTACATGTACATGGAAATGATGACTAAAACTATACAACTTACAAAGGTACTAGAGGACTGGGAAAAATAAAGCTTATGGGGACATCTAGCACACAAATAGCAAAGGAATCAGAACACATACACTGCTTATAGACTAGATCAAATTTCAAATTTCAAAAAGGCAAATTTGGGTAATGCTCAAACTGTGCCCCCAAGGTTTAAAACCTTTGAGTTGAGACAGATTGTTCTCAAGCATTTGATTGGTCAGCTTTAAGCTTAAGTCTGAGATCTTTCTCAAGCATTTGATTGGTCAGCTTCAAGCTTTTTTGCTCGAAGCTGACCAATCAAATGCTTGAAAACAATCTCAGACTCAGTTAAAATGTTTTATACGCTTGGGGCCAACTAGACTCATATAGCTAAAGATGTTGCATTATTATAGGGCTTAGGAAAGAGCACATGTATAGCTAATTTAAGGCCAGGTAACATTGAGCTGTTGTACAGAACATAAAGAACATAAGACAACCATTCAGACACATATAAAGAGAGCTTAGGAAGTAACACATCTACATGTAGGGCTTGAGAAGAGCACATTTGAGCATGCTCATGAGATCAAAGCTAATATATTGAGCTAATAAATATTATACATAATATATATAGTACATGAATAGATAAAGCATACATTTGGCTTAAGATCTGATAAAGCACTTGACAGAATACATGTATATTGATAGAATCAAATATAAGATTAGATGTCAAATAGAGCTCAGAATAGAGTACAGTAACATACAAAGCTGAGAACAGACATAAACAACTGCAATGTTATAGAGCAAATACACCAAGAAGAGCAAAAATTAACTGAGTTGGGGAGCTGAAGACAATCTTCACAGCTGAGAAGGGACGATATAACTCCTGACATTTCTATATCAAGCTGTATGTCATGTACATGACCTTTATGTAGATCACAGTGTATCTGTCTGTCTAGATGAAGGATGAGCTAACAATTGACAAAACTATTCAATTTCTCCACCCTTTATAATATCTCAGATTCTCTGATTTGTTCTCCAATCTTACACTCCCTCAGCTCTCGCGAACAAATCTTTATGCTTATCTTCAGACAGTGTTTGGCTCTGCCATATATAGCAGAGCTCCACATTAACTCTTTCCTCCCTGAAACTTTAAATGAACAATTACAGTTTCAATATCAGTCTAGTCAATTTCTGGCTTTTAAGGTTTTTTTTGGTCCATTTTTGGCATTATGACAAACAGTGAAGACCCTGATCAGAGGGCTCCTTTCGGAGCCCTCTGATCTGGGTCTTCACTGTTTGCACAGGACAAGTCAGTGTACTATTCACATGTTCACTGTTTGAAAAGGATGCCTATAATATGCGGGACTAGGGTTCAAAGGGTTAAGCCTTTACTCCAGAACCTATTTCTAGATGATCTGAAGACAGGTGACCACTTGAAGTAGGTTGATAGTAAAGCAGAATGTGCTTTAGCAGGCGGTAGCTTACACTATTACCCCATAGCCTGTCGACTGTCTTGTTTTGAAGATAATTATGTGAAAGCTTAAAACAGGTTGAAAGTAAACTTGCTTTATGTTACCATCTACTAGAATATAGAAATTATTTCTAATGATATGTTCATGACTATATAAATTTTAAATATTTTCTTCAGTGGAGGAATAAATTAATAGGGGTAGTTATGGGGTAATGGTTTAAGCAGACTGAAAGTAAAGCAGAATGTGCCTTAAGGCACATTCTGCTTTACTTTCAGTCTGCATTAAGCTACAATCAGATCTGCTAAGAAAAAGAAAATATTATATTTGAAATTATTACATTATACATTGTATTTGAAATACACTAGTGGAGCTCTGCATAGTCACTTAAGAATTTTGAATTCACCAGAGAACAAGCCTTGCACAGGAAATTAAATGTGGATTATTTACTAAATAAGAAATTCAATACCAATTTTCCTCAATATTGTTACAATGTTCTGAACATGGAGAAAGTCAGCACTCATTATCTCTCCAGTTAACTCCCACCCCATCTCTATCATGACTCTCTCATTCAAGGATGCACAAGTTTGGGGGCTATCTGCCTTACCGGTACTTTGGTTCTGCATTAATTAACCCTTTTCCCCCATGGAAGCGCCTTTTAGCGCATTCAGTTTATTCCTCTGCTGAAGAAAATAGTTTCTATTTTTACAGTAATGAATAATGTATCATAATGAATATTTTCTCTATTCTAGCAGGTGGTAGCTTAAAGCAGGATGAAAGTAAAGCAGAATGCGCCTTAATGCGCATTCTGCTTTACTTTCAACCTGCTTTAAGTAGTCACTCATTTTCAAAACTAGAAACAGGCTATGGGGTAAAGGGTTAAATTATAAACATATAGTAATGGTGTCAGTCAATCTAGTATTCAGCAACTACGCAATAATTAAGAGACCATCAAATAGTACTGATTTTATTGAATATAGATTTTTTCTTTTAAAATGCAGATACCTATATAATATATATAGGAGCTTTCTGCATTATTTCTTAGAGATTTCAGTATTACATTTGATCTGCATTCAGCAGCCCAACTGCATTTAAAGATCTTTATTCTTGACTGGTCCCTCAAAAGTAGCTGTACTGAGTATCTGTTTGGTTTGTTAGTCTGTTTCTACCATCTATGAACTAATATTGGATGCCCCAGAGAGAGGAGCTGAGCTGATTATCATCAGTTCTCTTCAGCTTCTAATTTGTAGACCCAGTGTAAAGCACTGATACATCAGATCTCTGATTATAAGGTCTCATTTGAAGACTTTGGTTTGGAGGAGGATCAAACTCATGTCGCCTGGTATCATAGTCAAGTGCCTTACCACTGGACCATGTCAGCCCGATTCTATTGATCAAGCAGAAACCTCTAGCTATTCTATTGTCCACTGTGCCTTTGATACCGCTCTCATTTGCTTTGTATGAGACAGAAACAGTGAAGAGATCTTTATATGTGACAGCTATGCCTTAATTACTGTCTTATCCAGGTCTATTAAAGCTTATATATTGGGACAGTTAAGTCCTTGTCAAGTACAGCTGCCATAGCGGTCACACTGAACTTTCACAGGACAAACATTAAGTAACTGTTTGCATACTTAAACATAGCCTAAACTTTACAAGAGTTCATGACAGGCATATAAAAATAAACAGATCACACATTATTATCACTATCTGTCAAGCTTATAAAATATGTGGCCAATGTAAGAAGTGTGAATCTTTCTAAATTCTAATGAGATTATTGCTTAATGCAGGACAAAAGCAATGCAGAAAGCTGCTATAGCAGCTTTCTGCATCACTTTTGTCCTACATTAACCCATTGCCCGATAGCTTGTTTCTAGTTATGAAAATAGGTGACCACTTAAAGCAGGTTGAAAGTAAAGCAGAATGCGCCTTAAGGTGCATTCTGCTTTCTTCAGCCTGCTTTAAGCTACCAGACCTGCTAGAATACAGAAATTATTTCATATATGGTACATGTGTATGACAGTATAAATTGTAACTATTTTCTTCAGTGGAGAGATAAATTAGAGGCGTAAAAAGGTGTATTTATGGGGCAATTAATGGGTTAAGTTACCATTTGTCCAAACGATTGACCAAGGATCATCAGTCTATTGAATGTCCTCTTCAGTACCACAGGTTGGACTGTAAATGTCATCGTAGCGCGCCTGTCTCATAGCTCGGTACAATAAACTATCCCCAAAACTATGTCATGACATTTGCTTCTGACACAATTCTCTACCCCAGGGTGTTGAAATGTATACATTTACCCATTACTCCGTAAAAGGCATATTCACACCTTTAATTTATTCCTCCACTGAAAAAATAGTACCACAAGAATATTTTATATTATACCTTGCTAAGTTAAAGGACAGTGCATTCTGCTTTATCTCCAGTCTGCTTCAAGTGGTCATGTATCTTCAAACTGTTTGCAAATGTACTCTAAGGGTATTCATTTTCCATCCCTATAACAACCCCACTGAACAACACACACATTCTTTGTCTTCCATAGAGAGTGGCACTGTACAACCAAAAATTAAGAATCTAAAAACTTTTCACCTGATTTCTTTTGTTAATTCAATACCGTTTGTCCATTAAAGAGAAAATGAATCACAAATCAGAAGCTAACATTGTTTTGGATCAGAAGCAATATAATATTATAATAAAGGCACTTATAGAAAAGGATGAATATACTTTTGCCTTAAGGGACATTCTGCTTTACTTTCAACCTGCTTTAATCTACAATCTGCTAGGATAAAGAAATTATTTTGTATGGTAGATACTCTTGACTTTATAAAATGAAACTAATTGCCTAAGTGGAGGAATAAATTAAAGGTGTAAAAAGGGGTATTTATGGGGTAATGGGTTAAATGGATGATGATCAGTATAAATGTCAATCTTTACTATTAGAAAACGTTATTCTTTCCCGTTTAAGCGAAACGAAACGCAAAGGCAAAACACTAGAACGTAGAAAAGTGCAACTTTTGGACAATTCTGATATTTCATGTTTATCTTGGTGACAAACAGTTTGGAGCCTGATCAGACGCCGGGTTACCCGGCGTCTGATCTGGCTCCAAACTGTTTGCAATTGAAATAATAGTATTAGCGTAAACGCGTTTATTGGGAAAGAATAACGTCTTCTCCACCATACTATTAGAAATGACATTAACTCGTTACTTCATTAAATACTCAAAAGTGGCATTTTTATGCTTTTAATTTATTTCTCCGCTGAAGAAAAAAGTTCCCCTTTATACAATTAGTCACTGTCAGGAAATTATGAGAACTATTTTCTATTTATCCTAGCAGGTGCTAGTAGCAAGAACAGTTACTGAGGCTGGAAGTATATAGTAGAATGTATCAAGTGGTCACTTGTCTTCAAAGCTAGAAACAGACTATAGTATGGGGTAACAGGTTCAAGTAAACTATGCATTTGCAAATAGTATTTAAGGTAATATCATTCCAAATTAAGACCTGAGGAAATGGGGTAATCTACATTCATTTGATTGTAGACAATATTCCCCCAAAGGCAGTGTCAGACAAGACACACATCATTATATGTATAGTTAGAGGGCAATACAGACAACAGTATCAGTTTCAATGAAACTCCCTTCCCAAATAATGGTATATTAGTATATATAGTCAAACTTCAGGGCTCCAGATAAGAGGTAGTTATTTCAACAAATCAAACATTTTTTCACTAATTTCAGCACCAATCCTATGGTGTAACTACTCATTAGAATCGTCTCGAAGAGACGATTCTAATGAGTAGTGACACCATAGGGTTTAATTCAGAAATAAAAATTTTAAGTTTTGAAAAACTACCCTTATCTTTGCTCTGGAAGTTGTCTTGCTAAATACAATGAAATAGTAGGCCTTTTGACATGTCACAGCCTAACCCATTCCCCAACAAATATGCCTTTTTACACCTTGAAATTATTTCATCCACAAAAGAAAATTGTTCCTATTTCTACAGTTATGAATATATACCTTAAGAAATATTTTCTATATCCTATCAGATAGTAGCTTAAAGCAGGCTGAAAGTAAAGCAGAATGTGCCTTAAGGTGCATTCTGCTTTACTTTCAACCTGCTTTAAGTGATCACCTGTCTTCTAAACTAGAAACAGCCTATGGGCAAAAGGGTTAATGTAAAACAAAAGTGAAACAGAAGATCCTTTATGAGCTTCGATTTCTTTGTTCATAGCTCGTAAGCATTAAGTTGTGATCGGTCTGTAGAGACATATCTTTGTTTTTTCTAAAGCATGGCTGTTTAACACAAGTTTGACTATTGAGTTTGACTATCGTCATCATGTATGCATGATGTATAGTCCTCTGTATATCACAGTATTTTATTACACACTTACATTGTGAATGACACCCTACCATCCTCATACAATATACCAGGATAAAACTGGCACACTACAATTCTAGTTATGCATAGTAAAACTCCATCAAACCACTCAAAAAAGAAAAAATTATCGTTAACTAATACTTTTAAGGCAGGTAGATACACAAATGTACTTTAGTGCAAGTTGAAAGTAAAGCCGACAATTTTCTGCTTTACTTTCTCCATGCTTTAACCCTTTACCTGATAGCCTATTTCAGGTATTGAAGATAGGTGACTACTTAAAGCAGGTTGAAAGTAAAGCAGAATGCGCTTTAAGGCGCATTCTGCTTTACTTTCAGCCTGATTTAAGCTACCATCTGCTAATATGTAGAAATTATATCTTATGGCACATGTTTATAACTGTTTAAATAGGAACTATTTTCTTCAGCGGAGGAATAAATTAAATACGCTAAAAGTCGCTTCTATGGGGGAAAGGGTTAAACTGCTGCAGTGCCTGTCTTTTAATCTTATCATTGAGAGTTTCTTTTAGTATTGGCATTACAGCGTGGATTACAACGTGGATTTGACTGTACTTTAAATATTTAATGAAACATGTATGTAGTTACTGCAGTCTCTTAGATAGAACAGAAATAGTTCCCTTATCAAAGCCCACGTCTCTCTTCAAACAAATGGCTCTCCTTGATCTCTCTTTAACCCTTTACTCCATTCTAAGATACGCCTTTTAACACACTTACAGTAAAACCTCTCTATAACAAGCACTAAAGTGTGATAATTTATCAGGTGTTTTTCGACAGGTGACTGCTTAAAGCATGGTGACAGTAAAACAGAAAGCTCCTTCTATTTTACTGTCACCTTGCTTTAAGGAACATTCTGCTTTACTTTCAACTTGCTTTGAGTGATCACCTGAAAAGGGTACAAAGTACAGGTTTTAACTCTAAATACTTGTGCAGGGAAATGAGTATATAGATCATTTGCAAACAGTGATATGAAGGAGTCCTCTGATCTGGGTCTGCACTGTTTCTTATATTCGAATTATTTTTAAATAACCATAGCCTGTTTCTAGTTTTGAAAATAGGTGACTACTTAAAGTAGGTTGAAAGTAAAGCAGAATCATGCACCTTAAGGTGCATTCTGCTTTACTTTCAGCCTACTTAATGCCACCATCTGCTAGAATAAAGAAAATATTCCTTGTGAAACATATATACATATAGCTGTTTAAATTGAAACTTTTTTCTTCAGTGGAGGTTCAAACTGAATGTGCTAAAAGGCGATTCTATGGGGGAAACATTTAATTAAGTCAATGTTAACTGGTTATTCAGAAAGTGGATGAGTCCATTCCAAAAGTCAGCATTACAGTAACAGCTAGAGTCTTTGCATGCTAAAATTTAAACGTCTTTGTATATTTTTTTTCAGCCTCACTTTTGCAGAAATCCATTTTTGAGTGCCAAATTGTTTGGATCTAGATATCAGGCCCATAACTTGTTAAAACATTTATTATCATCAGTTTGAAAATGTGCTGCCAATGTGAAAAATCATTAATCAAAACCCAGCCAACATTGCCTGGATATTTCTTCCAGGTTTGCTTCCATTGTGATCATTGAAAGAGTTCAATATGATCTCATGCGCTGCTTTTAACAGTGAATGAGATTAGCCTAAATCATCTTCATCATTCCGGTGCATGTATAGGGATAGGGATGGGGCTGCATTGGCGTTTCTGCATGTTTTTGTTTTGTGCTTTTACACACTCATTGATCGAGATTTTTTAATGTTTCAATTGTTTGCATAATTATATTTATCACATAATTTGCGGTCTAGGAATGCATAAAGCGATTGTATAAATATCGTAATCCACTAGTGGAATATCGTTTTTTGGGCTCCGGCCTAACTTGTTCGTCCATAAGCGCTGCATGTAGCGGGGCGCCAAATGACATCATTTACTATGACGTTAATGTAAACAACGTAACGTTTGGCGGAAAATCTATATAGCGGAGGGTCTACAAACTACGGCTTCATATCAATTTAATAGGTGCTTGAACTTGTTATGTGATAAATAGAATATCACATTCGTGCTCATTATTTATCATTTTTAATAAACTCGTTGACTAAAATGAATATGACGCTCGCCAAGGCTCGCGTCATATCATTTTAGTCAACTCGTTTATTAAAAAATGGTAAATAATGTGCACTCATAAAATATCCTCATGTAATCGTTTCTCGGCGCCATATGACAGTTTTATGTGTAGTGCTGCCGTAAAACCCAACTCAATCAATCATTATAATTATTAGTGATAATTTTATAAACAAAAATAATTTTGTTTTCATGTATATACCCATAATAACTATAACTGAAAATAACAAATCCAATAAAACAATAAAGACACAGAAGCAGGACTCCAGATAAGAGGGAGTAAACTCAACAAATCCAATCTTTTCTCACTCATTTCAGCACCAAATCCTATGGTGTAACTATACTCATTAGAATCGTCTCTCCGAGACAATTCTTATGAGTAGTAACACCATAGGGTTTAAAGCAGAAATAAAGATTTTAGTTTTGAAAGACTCCCCTTATCTGGAGCTCTGACAGAAGAGATGGTAAAACAGTGGCATGTCCCATGTTGTGGGGTCTCATCTGGATCTTATTGTCTTACTTACAGGCAGATGGCTGGCATTTATAGTTCAAGACACAACTGCTTCATATCTTATTGAGAAAACCACCAAGTTCCTATCTTAACCCATTTCCCCATAGCATGTTTCTAGTTTTGAAGATAGGTAACCACTTAAAGCAGGTTGAAAGTAAAGCAGAATGCGCCATAAGGCGCATTCTGCTTTACTTTCAGCCTGCTTTAAGCTGTTATCTGCTAGAATATAGAAAATATTTCTTACGATTTTTATTTGTAACTGTATAAATTGGAACTATTTTCTTCAGTAGAGGAATAAAAATCAAAGACGTAAAAAGGCATATACATATGGGGTAATGGGTTAAATTAATTATAACTGGTGTCTGCTGGTTACTGGGTCTGAGAAAAGGTAAACTACAGAAATCAATGTTTTCTGCTTCTGGTTTCTCTAACAAACCAAAGTTATGACTACCAGTACTCATTAAAAGTGTCCTTCAAGATGATTCAAACCTGGTTGCTGATTCATGCCTGAAACAGTGCATAAAGGGCTTTAAATGGGGCCTTCCTCCACAACCATGTACATGTAATTAGCTGGGCATCCCAATATGGCTGAAATACTGTTAAAGCAATGTAAAATCATAACAAATCCAAATCAAAGGTAAGACCTATATGCCAAGTTTTATGATATAATATTCAAAATAGAGTAAAACCTATTCTTAGGGCTGGTGGTAATGTGGTAACAGTATATCAGATCTTGCAAAATGGCAAGCAATGCAGACTCTGACCAGAGGGCCCCTAGTCAATCCTACTCTAATTGGCATTGCATAGGATAAGATAAGTGTACTCTTCATCAACTTAAATTGACATATAATATATGCCTCAATATGGGTTGATAGGTTAAGATCCAACAGCTTCACATCTTATTGAGACACTAGCAATTGCCCTGCCTATTGTAAGCTAGTGATACTGGAGATGGTACAGTAAAACCCCTCTATTACGACCACTAAAACAAATGCTAATTGATTGTATAAAAGACAGGTGTCAGCTTAAAGCAAGATGACAGTGAAACAGAAAGCTCCTGAAGGAGCTTTCTGTTTCACTGTCACCTTGCTTTAAGCAGTCACCTACCTTAAATATCCAATAATTAACGATTTTTAGTGGTCGTAATAGAGGGGTTTTACTGTATATTGTAACCCTCAATTATTGTAGGTACTTGTACAATGTTTAATTATCACTATAGAACAAAGATTGTCTATAATGATAAGAGTAAGGGGGTATTTAAATTCCCCAATCATTACAATAGGTTATTAATGTCAGTTATAGATGAAGTTCTGTTTGTCAATATAGTCCTTTAGCATCAGAATTAACCCTTGCTTACAATACAGTTTTTCATTTCATTATTCCAACAATATTGCAATATTTTAATTGAAAAATCCCCAACCAACCCCCAGTGCAGACCATGATCAGAGGGCTCCTCTAATAAAGATTAATACTGCCATGGTTTCCAACACAGTAACAATTAACACTTTGCAAATAGGAAACAATTTACATCTTCATACAATCTAGATTTAGATCTGAATTTTAGCTGATGGTATTTTATGTAAATGACATTTTGTACAGTAGTGTATATACAGGGTCAAATGACCACAACCATTTTAATCTTGCACCATAATATACTGAATAAAAAACAGCTGTATCTGCTGAGTATTTCTTACCTGTTTGTCATTGTCTGACGGCTGGTGGTCGTAATTATTGACTGACCATGGAACAACAAACAATTTCTTGACATTTTCAAATGTCCAGATTAAGAAATTCGTGGTACATGTATAATCATTTCCCACTTATAGCCAAAGTTGCAAAACATCTATCATCTGAACTATTAAAATGGCTAATAAATAAGGATATTTTGTCCAGGAAAAAGGGCAGGCTCATTTCATACAGATCTTATCACAGTATCAGACAACAGTCTGCAGACCCTGATCAGACTGGTCGCAGCTCCTTAAGGAGCTCTATGACCTGTGTCTACACTGTTTTGAAAAAGCTACAATATGCACATTGTACAGTAGAACCCCTCTATTACGACCATTAAATAGAAGGCTAATTGTCCATATACAGGACAGGTGACAGCTTAAAGCAATGTGAAAGTGAAACATAAAGCTCCTGTAGGAGCTTTCTGTTTCACTTTCACATTGCTTTAAGCAGTCACCTGTCTTAAACGATTAATATTTGACACAACTTAGTGGTCGTAATAGAGGGGTTCTACTGTATATGCTTACAGCATAGCAAGGATTAATTAACCCTGAAAAGCTGTACTGAAAACCTTTGCAACAAGTATGAAATTTTGTTGGTCAGAATCCAAATTGTTTTCAGCAGATAACATTAATTTTATTTCTAGTATAAAAAGAAAAGTAAACAAGGTTTGCCTGTATTGGAATTTACAAAGTATCAGTTAGTAAACAAAAAGCAGATTAACCCTTCGCCTACTGGTCACCACTTTAGTAAACTTTGCAATCAACTCAATCCAGATCAGACGTGGCGAAACACAGCATCTTGTCAGGATTCAACCTGTTTGATACTTAAGTTTTGGTCTCTTACCTAAAATGTTTTTTAATTAAGTTTTTATAAACAACCATGGACAACAAGTTTGAAGCATGTGATATGCAGGTGACAAGTTGAGCACTGTGTCTTCAGTCAAGGTATTATCACAGGTCCAGGTTGGATTAAGTCTTAACCCTTAAGCTATCCTAAGAAATTTTCACCTACATCAATTTTTTTGCTCTACAAACAACTCAGAAAATTGAATATTTAAATTTTTATATAAATATCATGTATTTGACGTAAAAATACATCACTGCAAGTGTAATCCTGACCATATACTGTACTGAGTAACTCTGGTCTGGATGTAAACTGTTTGGAAATACCTATCTAGTCATGCTTCAAGTGTCATAAGGGTTTAAATCACATTCCATTCACCCAAATGTAAATACCTATGTGACCTAAATAGAGTTTGTGTATTGAGGCCATAAACTAAGAAACATCTGTTTTCAATGGACTGTCAAATTTGCTTAAGACGTACAAGTCCTTATAAAATGGGCACTCATGCAAAATAAAATGTTATTTACAAGCTGCATTGACCAACACATACAGCCCAAAGGTATATTAACCTTTTCTGTGCTGGAAAACAATATAATAATGTATAGTTTACAAACAATGTAGACACTGATCAGTCTTGGGGCTCCTTAAGGAGACATTTGATCAGGGTCTGCCCTGTTAAGTAAACTTTTACTTTATGATATATTTTCTAAAAAAAACCTAGGTATACAAATAAACTAGTTGTTAAAAGTGGAATATAGTCCATATTCAAACTTCAGCATATAAAGTTTAGATGATTTAAGTTTGGCCAGTGGAAATATGTTGGATTGCAATTGCTTGATCAAAAGACCATAATTATAACTTGAAGAAATCACCATTTTGTTATTTGTGGAACATACGTTTTTGTAACAGACGAAATTAACTACTTGTACAAGATTGTTTGAACCATTTTCAAGAAATAAACAGAATCAATATGTTAACCACAAAGTAGATGATCGGCATCTCATCAGGATCCAAACTATTTGACAGTTTGACCCTGATTTGAACAGAAACAATAGCAGACAAGGAATGAAGGATGATTGTTGCAGACAAAACAATTACTCAGCATGCAAAGAGTTAAAAGCTCAGCTCCACACACCACATGTTTATCTATGCACATACAGTAAAACCTCTCTATTACTACCACTTAATTTTATTAATTATTGGGTGTTTATGACAGGTGACTGCTTAAAGCAAGGTCACAGTGAAACTGAAAGCTCCTTTAGGAGCTTTCAGTTTCACTTTCACCTTGCTTTAAGCTGTCATCTGTATTTTATTCAAACATTTAGCCTTAATTTTAGTGTCCGTAATAGAGAGGTTTTACTGTAATATGTTACTTTCAATGAGCTCATTGAACAGCTGGTCTAGCAAAGATAACCAATTGGCTTCACTGCATAAAGTCTTATCTTTATTACCATAACTATAAAATTAGTTTTGACATATGCTCAAAGTCTAATAACTTGTGTTCTTGAAGATTTTAAGAAATTCAGGCTTTCAGTCTGCTTTAAGCATCCATCTTTCTTTCCCAATTATACAGAGCATTAGTAAAAAAAAGTATGCATCCTTACAGGATAATATATACCTGTAAGGAACTAAGGATGCAGATTTACTTATATATTATATACGCAAATAAATATGTTTAAACCGTACATGTGGATGCTTAAAGCAGACTGATTAGTGAAAGCAAAGCAGAAAGCTAATACAGGTTTAAGCCTTTTTCTGCTTTAGTTTCAGCCTGCTATATGCATTCACCAAGCTCCTAAGGATTTTACTGCTATATTTTCAGCTTGCTTTACGCATTCACCTGTCTTTTAAAACCCATTACTCCATAAATATGCCCTTTTACACCTTTAATTTATTAGTCAACTAAAGAAAGTAGTTCTAATTTATACAATCATTCATGAATATGTGTACCATAAGAAATATTTTCCACATCCTAGAAGATTGTGGCTTAAATCTTTCCTCCCTGAAACTTTAAATGGACAATTCCAGTTCCATTTTAGTCTAGTCCATTTCTGACTTTTAAGGGTTGTTTTTGTCAATGTTTGGCATTATGACAAATAGTGAAGACCCTGATCAGAGGGCTCCTTTCGGAGCCCTCTAATCTGGGTCTTCACTGTTTGCATAGGAGAAGTGTTCTATTCACATGTACACTGTTTGAAAAGAACGCATATATGCGGGACTAGGGTTCAAAGGGTTAAAGCAGTCTGAAAGTAAAGCAGAATGTGCCTTACAGCACATTCTGCTTTACTTTCAACCTGATTTAACACTTCTTTCACATCTTTGTCTGAAAACGTAATGTAAAAGCCAGTCTCTGCTAATGAGAAAGTTTACCCATAGCTTCGGGTAAGAAGAGCAGCATACTCACACCAAAATTGTAACTTAACCCATTACCCCATTGATAAATATGCCTTTAATCCATTCCTCCACTGAAGAAAATAGTTCAAATTTATATGGATATGTATCATACGAAATAATTGCTATATTCTAATAAATGGTAGCTGAAAGAAAAGCAGAATGTGCCTTAATGTGCATTCTGCTATTAAGGCACATTCTGCTTTACTTTCAACCTGCTTTAAGTGACCACCTGTCTCCAAAACTAGAAACAGGCCATGAAGAAATGGGTTAACTCATAATAATATCCTTGAATAGACGGCTCTTAATTATAAATAGTCACAATATATGTGAGAAAGATGATGAATACCCCCCCCCCCCACCCCCTTTCCTTGGGCCTGTTATGATCTTAAGGATTATACCGAAACAAAAAGGGGTGAAGTACTTAAGCATAACTGCTTTTCTATAAATTAAAATAACAAGAAACATTCAACAAACTTCAAATCATACAGTCTCAGTAAAACCCTCAATCAGTCACTGGGTCAACACTTTTCATTTCTGTAGCTATAGATTAATACAGGGCTGCAGTTAAGAGCCAATTAGTGCACCAATCATTTCCATCGACTTCTTCTTTAGCCTCACCTAAACCCTATGGTGCGACTACTTTAATAGAGTCGTCACAAACTAACGATTCTAATGAGTTGTCACATCATAGGATTAAGTCGGTCCCATATTAATAACAGAAACAATGATTTTTGGTGTTTAAATTAAAATTTATGCTAAATTCATATCTGGATTATCAAGTTGGACCTTTTAGCTGTAAATTGCAAAATATACATACAATTTAAACAGCTAACATAATCGCTGACAAACTCCGATGAAACTGGAGAGTATCTCGCGGTTTGGAAAGTTTGCCCGGCATGAATAAAGCCTCGTTTACTATGCCCCCATCATCATCAACCGATTCAGTAGGCAAAGATTTACACAACACATGCGGCTAACAGACAAGCTATATCTAAAACTTATTGATACGAGATCTGTAAAAAGATTAAATCCATTACTCTCAAATAGGAATTTAGTTTTTCTGTGATCAAATACTTGGGTAAAAGTAAGAAATTCCATAAATTCTCAACTTACGAAAGTTCAGCTCGCCATGTTCAGACAGCACTGACTATTCCTGTTCTTCATCACTGGAGAGCCACGAAAACTGCAAGGGGTCGTCTCAAACACAATATGACCTTTCAAAATTTAAGCACGCAGGAGTTGTCTCCCATTAAATATTCTGCCAATCCACAGTCAATTGTCAACAAATTCCCCTCTTATTGATGACATTCACAAGTAGACGAACTATTTTTTTCTGTTTTCTAAAAATTATGAAATCAACCCATTACTCCATAAATCTGACATTTTACGCCTCTGATTATTTCTTCACTACAAAAGTAATCCCCACCTAGGAGGTACTGAACATTAAACACAGAAGACATTATTAATATCTTTCCAGACAGTAGCTTAAAGCAGGTTGAAAGTAAAGCAGAATGCTCCTTATAGAGCCTGCTTTAAGTGGTCACTTGTCTTCACAATTAGAAACAGGCTATTGGGTAATGGGGTTAAGGATATATAGGATCTGTCATGAGTCGATGTTTAAGACAAGCAGCTGATCTCAAACGAGTCTATAATTGAAATGTTATTAAGCGAGCCTTGGTGAGCTTGATAACTTTTCTATTCTAGACGAGTTTGAGATCAACTTGTCTTAAACATCGACGAGTGACAGATTCATTTTCTCACATTACCAACGATTTAAGCAATATGCATTTTTTTGGAACCCAGGTACGTCAAAACGGCGTTATAAATAGTGACGTTATAGTGATGTCAGCAAAGTGATCTTACACATGTTGGTGATAAGGATATTCGTCATCATTGTTCGCTATAGAAAACGGGGGTAGTTATGTGAGAAAAGCTGATCTCAACTGAGTCTAGAATTGAAAGGTTGAGATCAGCTCGTCTCACACATCGACGAGTGACAGATTACAAACCATTTTAAGCTTTTTTTTTTCTTTTTTTTTTAAGAAATAGGCCTTTTTTGGAATCCCAGTGACTTAATCTCGCCTTTATAAACAATGACATTATATAGTGATGTCATCAAATCGATCTCACACATGTTGGAGATGAGGATATTCGAGAATGTTGTTCGCTATTGAAAACAGGGGTAGTTATGTTTGTACCATGTTTCATACATGAACTCCTGCAAAGCTGACATTAGAAGCAACACACCGCCACAAGTGTCTGCTGGTCACGCCAACAACAAGGTGCATTGGAGCGATGGTAAGATGAAGAAAGATCCTCAAATACTTATAATTGACTGATACTCACTAGCTGTACCTGTAGGGGAAAGGAGGGACGTAAATCCTTCTTAGAATCAACAGCAGCTAGTGAAATGGCAGTTGTCCGAGCTATATGAATGAACAATTAACTCTTTCAAGACTGAGTAACTCTTGTGGGTCATTAGGTTCCCTTGCGGATCATTTTAGTTATCAAAACATGAACCAGTCTACTTGGAATTCTGGGTAGTTTTGTAAATACTGCTCTATATTAGCAAACAGTATAGACTCTGATCAGAGGGCTCCTATAGGAGCCTTCTGATATGGGTCTTAACTGTTTGCAAATGTAATGGGTATATTTTAAAGAGGTCCATGGTCCTGCTATAACTCTTCAATGACCCTTTACCACACTGCTTGTATTCAGTGGCTGCTTTACTTTTATCTTGCTTTAAGCAGCCATCTACCATATTGTAGGTAAATTTTCTAAAATGCTTTATCAGGACATAAAAAGAGAATAGAAAAGCCTTTCTCTGAGAAAAAAGCAAAGGTGTGAAACAACACATTAGAGAAGACAGGGTTAAACGAGATGAGAGTACAGTAGAACCTCTCTATTACGACCACTAAAAAGAAGGCTAATTGTCCGTATAAAGGACAGGTGACAGCTTAAAGCAATGTGAAAGTGAAACAGAAAGCTCCTGTAGGAGCTTTCTGTTTCACTTTCTCATTGCTTTAAGCACTCACCTGTCTTAAACAGCTAATATTTGTCACAACTTAGTGGTCGTAATAGAGAGGTTCTACTGTAAATCAGAAAACTCTGTTAAGATCATGACCAGCCACTGGACTGTTTGGAGAGATCTAGAAAATGTACTTCCCACATTTAAATTAAAGCATTTTGAAAGTAAAGCAGAATGCGCCTTACAGCACATTTTGCTTTACTTTCAACCTGCTTAAAGGGGTAACCTGTCTTCAAAACTAGAAACAGGCTATGGGGAAATGGGTTACGGCAGGTTTGCTAGTATATTATGACTAGACAAATTGCACTTAACATTTTGGCTCTTATGTCCCCACAACAATAAGCCAATGCCAACCAGAGCTGCAAGGAATAGGATGGTGCATCATTACATGGCTCTGAGTGGACATAAATTCTTCTTAGAAACAGCAACACATTCTTGATCTGCATGACCTTATTTATAGGCCGTAAAAAACAGAAAACCAAAATGAGTTGACAACAGACTTCATTAACAGACCTCACTGAACTTGAAATTAGTTGTAAATTATACTCCAACATATAGGAAAACAGTTCCAGATTGCTGTCTAGGACATATATGTAACCTTCATTTCATTTGAAGGGGTTCTTTCAAAAACTGTTAATAATTGTAGACATATTGGAAAGTAACTGTTAATGGAAACTGTGATTTGGCTCTTCACTGCTTGCATATGTCCCATTGATTGGGTCCGGGTTGTTAATGGATTTAACTGGAACAGCTTTGTATTTTCGTTAAAATACAGGAAGCACGGAGTTATCTGATCTGTGTCTATACTGTTTATATATGTCCTACAGTAAAACCTCTCTTTTACGACAACCAAAAAGAAGGCAAATTGATTGTATAAAACACAGGTGACAGCTTAAAGCAAGGTGGAACACTACAGAAGGAGCTTTCTGTTTTACTCCCATCTTGCTTTAAGCACTTAAACACCATACAATTAACATTATTTAGTGGTTGTATAAGAGAGGTTTTACTATACCGAATTGAATTGGGTAAGGTAAACAAGTTAATCCTTTTCCTGCTATCAGCATATATTGACGCTTTTTGAAAACACTGTAGACCGTGATCATGAAGACTGTGATCATGTAAAACTATAGTCTTCACAATTTTCTCTGTCTGACACGTATATGCACGCTTTCCTAAGAAAAACATTCCTTAGCCAATGTAACTGTGCAGATGATAGATATTTATTGTTGGCAGAGTTTTATATATAAATATTCAGCTGGAGAAGCGTTAAGCTGGAATAACTTGACATTTTGGTTTAAAATATTGGAAGACAAATAAATAAGAACACCATTAGTACATTATGTAATGTTTTATTGTGTAGCATACATCAATAAAACATACATTTAGCAATACATTTAATACAAAACTAGCCATATGTAACAGAGCTAGATAGTTGAGATATAGAAACTCTATACCAGGACAAAAACCAACCTACTTATGCAGAATATAAAAGAAAACTTTCCTAAACAATTATCAAAATAAATACGAAAAAAAACTCTTACAGTAGTCAAATTTGCCGAAAGTGACCATTGAACGAAGAAACATGGAGATCTTTCACTAAAGGTGACTGCTTAACCCTTTACCCCATAGCCTGTTTCTAGTTTTGAAAATAAATGACTACTTAAAGCAGGTTGAAAGTAAAGCATAATGCGCCTTAAGGCGCATTCTGCTTTACTTTCAGCCTGTTTTAAGCTACCATCTCCCAGAGTAAAGAAAATATTCCTTATGATACATGTTCATGACTGTTTCAATTGGAACTATTTTCTTCAGCATAGGAATAAACTGAATGTGCTAAAAGGAGCTTCTATAAGGGAAAGGGTTAATGCATGCAAAAAAGTAATGCAGAAAGCTCCTATGCATTTGATCTACAGAAGCATGAAGATCTTAACCCATTACCCCATAAATACCCCCTTTTATGCCTTTAATTAATTGCTCTACTGAAGAAAATAAATCCAATCTATATTGTTACAAATGAGAATCAAAATAAATATTTTCTATATTCAATCAGATAATAGCTTAAAGCAGGCTGAAAGTAAAGCAGAATGCGCCTTAAGGCACATTCTGCTTTACTTTCAACCTGCTTTAAGTAGTCACCAATTTTCAAAACTAGAAACATGCTACAGGGTAGTGGGTTAAATGACAGCTGGTAGATTAATTAAGGGTCCACGGTTAAACAGCTTTTGAGTTGAGTATGAGATCATTCTCAAGCATTTGCTCAAATCTGTTCAATCAAATGCTTGAGAACAATCTAAGACTCAACTCAAACTCTTTATAACCGTAGGGCCTGGACGAAAGTAATGTACAAATCTCCTGTCTGTATAGCATTTGTCCTACATTAATATACAACATGTTATTAAAGTCCAAATACAAATGCATTTTCTTTTCAATGGTTGCTTAACCCTTTACTCCACAGATACACCTTTTAACGCCTTTAATTTATTAGTCCACTGATGAAAATAGTTCCAATTTATACAGTTATGTACATCACAAGAAATGTTTTCTTCATCCTAGCAGATGGTAGCTTAAAACAGGCTGAAAGTAAAGCAGAATGTTTTACTTTCAACCTGCCCTAAGTTGTCATCTGTCTTAAAAACTAGAAACATGCTATGGAGTAAAGGGTTACAAATTTGACTATACATGTATGCTTAACCCTTTCCCTGATAGAAGCGCCTTTTAGCGCATTTGATTTTTTCCTCCACAAAAGAAAATAGTTCCAATTTATACAATCATAAACATTTTCCAACAGAAATATTTTCTATATTCTAGAAGATGGTAGCTTAAAGCAGGCTGAAAGTAAAGCAGAATGCGCCTTAAGGCGCATTCTGCTTTACTTTCAACCTGCTTTAAAGGGTCACCTGTCTTCAAAACTAGAAACAGGCTATGAGGTAAAGGGTTAATGAGACTCATTTATATCAAACGACTTTCAAACAAACCACAGCATAAGTTTACATGTATCCTGATTGAGTTTGGATGATCAAACATTACACAGATCTTTGTTGGACGACAAATAAGATCTTTGAATCTCCACATACTATATGGCATTTACAGATATACAGACAATCTATATTTTATCTACCATACAAAAATAAACTGACCAAAATTTGTGCCTTAGAGCACATCTAACTACTCCACCAAAAAAGTGCCCCCTAAATAATAAAAATATGGTGTTTAATGATACAAGTGTAAAAATAGTTAAGATCCTGATCAGATGCCAAGTTACTCGGCATCTGATTAGCATTCAAGCTGTTTAACTCGGGGTAAGGCAGTGAAGGGTTAACCCTTAGCCTGCCAGTCACGACTATAGCTCCATATGCAAACAGCTTGGATCCGGATGAGACGCCGAGTAACTCGGCGTCTCATCCGGATCCAAGCTGTTTGACACTCGGACAACATTTTCAGCAATTTTGAGCAACTTTGAAGCACTTTGAAACTTGAAGCAGACGAGAAATATAGCAGACGACAATTTATTTGGCGGGCTAAGGGTTAATGCAAGACAAAAATAGTTCCAAAAGCTATCTGTTAGCTTTCTCAATGACATTCTAAGTGGTCAACTCTCTAAAAGACTTTGAAACAGGCAGTCTTGCTATGGAGTAAAGGGTTGAGGACCATAAAGTTTTTTCTATTGAGCGCCCTTTAACCCTTTACCTGATAGCCTATTTCTAGTATTTAAGATAGGCGACTACTTAAAGCAGGTTGAAAGTAAAGCAGAATGCGCCTTAAGGCGCATTCTGCTTTACTTTCAGCCTGCTTTAAGCTATCATCTGCTAGAATTTAGATTTTTTTCTTATGGTTCATTTTCAAGACTGTATAAATTGGAACTATTTTGTTCAGTGGAAGAATAAATCAAACGTGCTAAAAGGCGCTTCTATGAGGGAAATGATAAACAGGTTTTACTCTGCTGTCAAACATGTGTTAAGCGACCACTGAATGAAGATACTCAGCAATCTTTAAAGACAGGTTACTGCCTAATGCGAGGCAAAATTAATGCAGAAAGCTACTGATGGAGCCTTCCACAATACTTTTTCCTGCATGAAACTGCCACCTGTCATAAGTATGACAATTGTATAATCTTGTATAATTGTATAACTCATTACCACATAAATACACCTTTTTACGCCTTGAATTTATTCCTCCGTTATTGGGTAATTGGTTAATGCAGGTTTGACTGTATTTACTTTCGATGAGTAAAGTTTAGTGTTCTCTATATAACTGGCAAAAACAAAACAACAGTAAACAGCTTTCCGGGGACAGAACAACATCCATACAAAGTCCTTTACTTATGGGTGAACAAAAATCACTAGTGACATAGCCCCATTATTATTATATATATAGCCTGGCTTACTCGGTTCAAGTAACTTATTGTAGTAACCATTCCATGACAAAGGATCTAGACCTCTAAAGACAGGTGGCTTCCTAGTTAAGAACAAAGGTATTTCAGAAAGCTCTAAAAAGAGCTCTGTACAATTGTGTTGTTCTTGAAGCATTGACTGGACTTTCAGGCTCATATCAATTCTAATGTAAGTGTTGGCAGCATTGAACCATTTTATCAACCCATTTATGCCTGGATATATTCAACAGACTCTTCCCTTGTGTCCATTTGAACATGCAAGGTTTGTTTTAGAATAAAAGAACATATAGGAATGATAAATAGACAGGTAACTTATTTGACCACTCTTTTTTTAAAAGGCTCAAAAATCAACTTCTTTGGAGAGGTTGCATAGTACAGGAATACCTCTCTATTACAACCACTAAATTATTTTAACTATTTTGTTTTTAATGTAGGTGCCTGCTTAAAGCATGGTGAAAGTAAAACAGAAATCTCCTTTAGGAGCTTTCTGTTTTACTTTCATCTTCTTTCACCTCCCCACCTGCCTTTTACACATTCAATTAGCCTTCTATTTAGTGGTTGTAATAAACGAGTTTTACTGTACAAGTTTGACTGTATATCCGAGTTCAAGGTTATAAAGCTTTTCAGTTGAGTCCAAAGTCCTTCTCAAGCATTTGATTGGTCAGATTTGAGCCTAGGCTCAAATCTGACCAATCAAATGCTCGAGAACACACTCAGACCTAGCTCAAAGGCTTTATAACCTTGGACCCTGAGCTAACAGTGTAGATTCTGATGAGATGTTGTATAATGAAGTATCTCATTAGGTTTCACAGTGTTTGCCAGTCTTTCTGGAAGTGGGTAGGTGACAGTGGGTGGGAAAGCACCAGGCATAATTTGGGTTGATCAATAAATAATATAACTATAAAAAGAATATCACAACTCAGTAACTAGACTATTTGGTATACCACATTCATCTATAAATAATTCTCTAAACCTTTAAATAAATGTAAAATTATAAAACTCGGACTACGCAGAGAACTGTTGATCAAATGAATATCAACTTTGCTTTTTTGAGTTAATGCAATAAAACCTGTATGAAACAGCTGCTGAAATGAAGATTAATTTGCAGTCTTATATAAAGATGACTGCTTAATGCAGGATAAAAGTAATGCAGAAAGCTCCTATAGGAGCTTTCTGCATTACTTTTGTCCTGCATTATGAAGTAATCTGTCCTTATTCAGGCTTCTGTACACATATTTTACTGTAAACCATGGATGTCTGTGAACATCAGGGGTCCGTTTCATAAAACTTTGTACGACAAAAACGGTCGTAAGTCAAAACTTTAAAATACATTTAATTTTTGTATTTCTCCAATTCTGTTTTGTGACATCTCTTTGGAATCGTCTTTTCAAGACGCTTCCAAAGAGATACCACAAGACAGGATTAGATGGAGAAATGAATAAAAGTTGAGACTTTTATAATCACTTACAACAACATTTGTTGTACGAATTTTTATGAAACGGGTCCTGCTTCTGTCATTACATGTATTTGGTTTAAAGCTCACAGCTACAGAACTAAAATGCTTTCTATGTATAAATGCAAGGTTCATCAGTAGTGAGATGTTTGGAAGATAGATGCAACATTGTTGACACGACTGACAAACAAATATCAATGACACTTTTGTTAAACACATTGTTGATACTATGGTTAAACTTTTGCCACATTGATGAAAATATGATTAAATTAAAGCCATGTTGTTGAAACTATGATTAAACATAAACAAAAATGTGTCTATGTTGGCAATACAATAAAGTTTAATAAACACCTAATAATTTCTGTTTTCAGTTATGTCCTCTCAAAATAACTGATTCAACTGAGAAAAAAAATCATATTCTAACTTGGAGTTCTTATCTCACTTCCAATTGTGAGAAAAGATCAAAAATAAATACTGTATATACTTTCCACACCTCAATTTAAGTAAACCAAGGGTTGAAAGATCTAGATCAAGTGCAATATCAAACCTGATACAGAATTTCCAGGAGTGTTTTACTAAAGATAAAGACTAGTGTCCCAAGGGGGTGTGATGACATTTTTTTTAACATTGACCTAGTTCAAGGCATTGGCTGAGAACAACAGTTCCAGATGTCACCCCACCCAGCAAAACACAATAGTATGTTACTTCTACCAGAACGACTAAATAAATATAATTGGTATTACATGTGAGGTTGGCTTTTTGTGTGCACAAACTAGAGCTAGCCTTCTGTGTTGTAAAGCATAATTCATCAGTGACTATTAACAACATTTACAATACACAGTAATACTGTAAAACAAGAAGAATAGTCAAACCAGTGTCAGGGGACCAGTCAATGATGATGCATAGATATACCCAGAACTTGAAACTTAATGCGTAAAAAAAAAAAATGCAGAAAACACCTAAAGATGGCTGCATAAAACTTAAAGATGACCTAATGCAGGGCAAAAATGGCTGCAGAAAACTGTTTAAGATGGTCTAATGCAGATCAAAGGTAATACAGAAAGCTCCTAAAGGAGCTTTCTGTATTACCTGTGATCTGCATTAAGCTTTAAATCTGATTAGAGTCCCTATGCATCTTCATTAGGATGGTCTCTGCACACAGGTCTGACAGTACATATAGAATATATCACAGTCAACACAGGATATCTCTGACTATAATGGCAGAGATACAACAACATCATGTGGGTAATGGTCAAAGGTTTGAGACTCTCAACACCCATGCAGTCTTCAGTAGCTAATGCTATACAGCTGTTAGATACCATTAATCAATCATCAGGGAAATTGACCCGATTAACCCATACTGTCAGGGAAAACAGTATGTTTGCAAAACAGCGTAGACTCTGATCACATGGCTACTGAAGGAACTTTTTGATCAGGGTCTGCACTGTTTGTTTTTCAGTCTAGAATAAGCCCTATATTTAAACATAAACAGGACATTTTTCAACAGTGGAATATATTAGAAAAAAAATCAGTATTGTAAAAGTTAACAGTGGCTATTTCAAAGGGTTATATATTGTAATTTAAGTGATGAATGAATTCATAAACTACCCTGTAACCTAGAATTTTCAAAGAGAAAATTGTCCCATAAAAAAGTTACATGGTCTAAGGTGGAAATACTGTTTACAAAAAACACATCCACATTTTAAAGTTTCAAAAACTCCAAACAAATGTCATATATGTCTATTTCTCTTAAGGCTATCACCACGTTAGTAAAATTTCACAGTAGTTAGATGGTGAATATGATGGAATCAAGAAATATAATGTTTTCATGCTATTCATACAAATAACAAAGCTGGTGAACTCAAGCTTAAGGATAAATAGTGCCCTTTTACTTTGTAAATTGGAATCATGATTAAGTTATAAAGACGGAATGACTGATCATTGTATAAATATAGACTCTCAATCACAACAAGTGTAAACTTCCAAATCATCATTTCCAATGGACTTCATGTATACATATATTGACATAAAAATTAAAACTCAAGTACATGTATAAAAACTCATGTATACGTTAAGTGTTAAAAATCCAACTTAGAATAGTTTAAAAGGTTGTATATACTAAAAGGAATGTATTTCAAATTTGTAAAAAATAAAGTACATGTAGGCGGACGGAAAAAATAAATACATGTAGCTGTAGGACAAAATTGGGGACCAAAATCTATACATGTTTGAAAAGTAATATCATTGTAACAGTACGATGGAATTCAATGGCAAAAACACATGAACAAGCACGGCTATAATTCACGTCTATAAAATTGTAATTTGTAGCTACCTGGTTGTCATCTAACATTTAACAAGAATCTACATACATAACAGTTATCATGTTAGAATCATATTTGTTCAAAGCTCTTAGTATAGACAAAGCTTTTTACAAAAATAGACATTCAGTGTTTACTTCTGCAGCACAACTATAAACAAAACCAGGGCCCACACTTATAAGTGTTTTAATTGAGTCTGAGATTGTTCTCAAGCTTTTGATTGGTCTGATTTGAGCATTATGCTCAAATCAGACCAATCAAAAGCTTGAGAACGATCTCAGACTCAACTCAAACACTTAATAGGCATAGGACCAGGTGTTGAGTTCATCAACACATTCTTAGGCTTGACATTTAAAAATAATATCTCGACTCTGGCTTTGGCTCCCAGCTTCAGCCATTCTAGTAGAAGCTGGAAGCCATACCAAAAGGGTTAAAGATTATCCTTGATTCTCAAGACTGAAGTGTGTAGTGAATTCTAATCCTGGTATTTTGATGTTATGCAACACAGTGCCATTGATTCAAACCATGACTAATAAATCTCAAGTCATCAGTTTGTGTTCCAACGATCCATAGACTCATTCTGAATAAGCAAAAACTTCACTTACCTCAGAACCAGCGCTAACTCCTTTGAAACTTCATAATTCAAGGTTATCAGTATAACACAGATATTTTCATAAATTAATGACCTCAGCGGCCAATGACACTATTATTGTCATATAGACAAAGGCCTTTAGTTCCTACACTGACCATGTCAGTCAACAGATACCAAATCTTAACATCTAAAACTTTCAGACTGACTAAACTACAGTCTAACATGTGTTCAGCAAAAATTCAGAAGAAAATGCATGGGGAAAGCTGTCAGACAGGTAACAATTTAATGCAGAACAGAAGAAATGCAGAAAGCTCCGGAGGGAGCTTTCTGCATTACTTTTGTCCTGCATTAAGTATTACCTGTTTTTTAAGATTTCCACACATCTTCATTGAATGATCACTGAACCCATACCCCCATAAATATGCCTTTTTAAGCCTTTTATTCATTCCTCCACTGAGGAAAATAGTTCCACTTTATACAGTCGTAAATATATATCCTAGTAGATGGTAGCTTAAAGCAGGCTAAAAGTAAAGCAGAATGCACCCTAGGGTGCATTCTGCTTTACTTCCAACCTGCTTTAAGTGATCACCTATCTTCAAAACTAGAAACAGGCTATGGGGTAATGGATTAACACAAGGAAAACTGCGCCTTAAACCCGCCACATTGCTGTTTGTCTAATCATGTCATTGTCTATAGTCAATATAATCACAAAATACTCTCATCTATAGACTTTCTCTTCATGAACTTTTTCTCAAACTCTTCATCCGTCATGGACATAGGCCCCATGGAGTTATTCTGACCCTTTGGCAGTCTGGATGGAGGAGTGTGCGAACGGCGGGCGGGGCTACGACTGGGTGTTGTGGAAATACGCACTCGGTTGTTCTTGACTGGCCCTGGGGAGCGGCTACGAGCACGAGCTGGTGATCTACTACGTCGAGGTGATTTACTACGACCTGGTGACTTTGCTATGTTATCCAAGTTCTTCTCAAGCTCAGCAATCTGTAATAATAATAAGAGTTATGTTAAAGGGGCTTGCAACCGGATTTAGCATTAAAAATAGTAATTTGTAAATATATGTCAAATGCTTATATAAATGGGTAAGATTTAGTTTAGGATAATAAATTTTGTTAAAAAATGCATTTCAAAAAAAAGAAAAGAAGAAGCTCTGGTGGGATTCGAACCCGTGACCCTCCATGCGGAGACAAACATGAAAAATGAGGAAACGCCTTTACCCCCTCGGCTACCAGCGCTCTCTATATATATGGTAGCGAATTAACGTACTTTACTGCTAGCGATTGATAGTACTATATTCGGCTCGGGTTTATGTCTGAACCCGTGTAGAGAAGCAACAACAATAACTATACCGTCAGCTGACGCTATAGAAAAACGATGGAAAATATCTAAAAATAAACTAAGATTCGGTGACGATTCTTGAGACTTTTTTTGGACTGATCATATTTTTTTAATGTCAGAAGCCAAATAATGCCACAAACTTGCTTTTATTTGAGTATTTTATTTTATTTTGACAAGTACACCATCCGGTTGCGAGTCCCTTTAATACCTTCCTCCATGTAAGTGCTTTAGATTGTCTTATCTTGTATGCTGCATAACAAATATGCTTTAACCAATTATCCCATAATTTCTTTATTTTGAAGACATTTGACACACTTAAAAAGCAGGTTGAAAGTTAAACATAATTCCCCTTCAGTGGCAGAATGAATTAAATACATAACGAGAGCACCGCAAGCGGTACATTATACGCCCACTGGCAAAGATATATACTATAGTTTTATCAAAATTTATTCTAACTTGTAGACACTTAGAGCTCTGAGAGCATAAACAATACTATAATAAAGCCGTTTCTAGCATATCTGTGTACACCAAGGGCAGATAACTCGACACAATGATCCAATTTCAATAATAATCAACCCTTTCATGAACTTATACCTATAATTATACTGTGGGGAAACATAATCAAAATCCATTCAAAACTGTAGTTGCTAAATGTGTTAACACTGTCAAATAAGCTATTTATAGCATATTTGAGTACACCAAGGGCAGATAACTCTGTAACGAAATCTCAAATAAATCTCAAACTTTACTCAGCTTCAGATCTTGATGCATATAACCTTTCTGTGAAGTTTCATTAATAACCTTCAAATAGTTTTCCAAGAAAACTTTGGACAAGCTTTTTATAGCATATTTGAGTACATCAAAGGCAGATAACTCTGTAACGAAAATTCAAATAAACCTCAAACTCGACTCAGCTTTAGATCTTGATGCATATAACATTTGTGTGAAGTTTCACTAATATCCCTTCAATAGTTTTCCCAGAAAACTCCGGACAAGCTTTTTATAGCATATTTGAGTACATCAAGGGCAGATAACTTTGTAACGAAAATTGGAATGAACCTCAAACTCGACTCAGCTTTAGATCTTGATGCATATGACATTTGTGTGAAGTTTCATTAATATCCCTTTGACAGTTTTCCCAAAAAACTCCGGACAAGATTTTTATAGCATATTTGAGTACATCAAGGGCAGATAATTCTGTAACAAAAATTGGAATGAACCTCAATCTCGACTCAGCTTTAGATCTTGATGTATATAACATTTTTGTGAAGTTTCATTAATATCCCTGTAATAGTTCTCCAGAAAAACTCCGGACAAACAAAATGTTGACGGACGGACGGGGCCACGCCACTATACGACCACCTCTAGAGGTGGGCGTATAAAAACATGTATCTATGGAGAAATGGGTTCAACAAGAACGTACTAACATAGGCTTCATCAAGAACAGAGCTGGATTTCAGGATTAAGACATTTTTCTTTGTTTGTAAGCTTTGGAATGTGTCTGACAATGGATTTAATGCACGAGACTGCTCAATTCTGTACCTGATAGTTGTTGAGATTAGCCACCTTGATTTCATTCTGCAGAGCTCTCATGGTGTCTTGTAACCTGGAAACAAACAAACATTAAAGCTTTTATTGAAGGAACATAATTATAATGGTATAAAATATCACTGTTTTAAGGGTGTATCCAACCCATAAGCGATTTTTTCAAAGTATCAAACTTTTTTTCTATCATTGTTTTTTTGGAAGAGCTATTTATAATGAATGAAAAAATGGAAAAAAATATATATGGTGGCATCCTTTTTTTTTTAAGCTACAGCGATTTGAAAAAGGTATGTCAAATTTGGATTTTTTCTCTCAAATTTTACCCATTCAGAGTACAAGCTTCAGTAAAATCGTTTTTAAAACAAAACAAACATGGTAATTTGGGTTTTCATTATTTATTTCATGTCTATGGTGGTATTTTCACATATAGAAACCAAATTTAGACAAAGCAGGCACTAGGTTTGAACATTATGGATCCTCGAATATCAAAAATATGCTTTTTATAGGGCATGATTTTATTAGATTTTTTATTTTATGGAAAAAAAAGTAAAAAAGTTTGAAAATGAAATAGTTCTAGTATTAAACTTTTTCTTATATTCTACCAAATGAAAGCCAATGCTAAGGCAGTTCAAAATATTAAAAGAAATTGAAAGGTCAGTGTTGAAAAGTTTGAGTTAGTAAAGTAAAAAGAGTTATCTCCCCTTACAAAATTTACAAAAATGTACCATATTGATGATATTTAGAGCATTATAAATTTCACATTTGGTGCCTGTTTTTTCTTAAATTGGTTTTTGTATGAAGAAATACTTCCATAGATAGGAAATAAATAACACAAAACCAAATTATCATATTTATTTCATTTAAAATGGATTTTATTGAAGCGGGCTGTTTGAAAATAACAAAATAAGAGAAAGTGGGTGGGTAAAATTTACATAGCCATGGAGCCAACTGTTGTTCACCAAAATGTACACTTTTTCTATTTTTTCATTCATCTTAAATAGCTCTTCAATACAAAACCATCATAAAGTGTTTTTATATACTTTGAAAATTTCTTAAATTCATGACATTGATACACCCTTAAATCAAGTTGACATTTCTTTAAAGGTACACAGTTTAATTCTATAATCTACATAGGCATTAGCTTCACATACCTTGTAGAGGGAAATTATTATCAACCCCGCTTTGGCGATTAGCATTTATTGATGCCTTTTGAAAACAGTGTAGAACTAGATGAGACAGCTTATGATCAGGTGTTCTTATAGGATTTGTCTGACATGAATTGGGAAATATGTCCTTTAATAACAGCCATTTCGTTGTTCAAATGATAGATCTTTATAGTGGACAGAGTTTTATATATGAATATTCTCTAGCAGGACTATCACAATATAGCCTACATATCATAATTTTATTTCAATAGATTTAGTCCATTAACTATTTCCCCCGAAACACAGTTAACCAATTACCCCATAGTCTTTATTAGTTTTGAAGATAAGTGACTACTTAAAGCAGGTTGAAAATAAAGCAAAATGTGCCTTAAAGCACATTCTGCTTTACTTTCAGTCTGCTTTTAGCTATAATCTGCTAGTATATAGAAAATATTGCTTATGGAACATATTCAAATTTGTATAAAGTCAAACTATTTTCTACAGTGGAGGAATAAATTTAAACCATAAAAGGTGTATTTATGGGGTAATGGGATAAATAGATATAACAAATTCATGTTCAACTTTACAGATAAGCCCTTTCATTGACAACACTCACCTTAAGTATCGTTCTTCTATCTTATTCTTCTCTTTATCCTGATAACAAATAAAAAAGTCAATTTTTAGACAATGAAGAAAGACATCTTGTTAACTCTTATATCCATAGTTAGAATTTAGTATTTAAGACAGGTGGTTGCTTCATGTAGGCTGAAAGTAAAGCAGAAAGTTCCCATAAGTTCAGCCTGTTTTAAGCATTCACCTGTAAGGATGCAATACGTTTTGTAGACGGCTCTCTCTAATTAGTACATCTTAATTTCTTCCTAAAAAAACAAATTTCTACTCAATGGACATAGTAGTAGATTCAAATCAATTAGAGATCAAATATATTGTAAGGACCACCCCTTAATAGTTTACCAGAAATGGGTGTCAAAGCCACCTGATGCTCGCCTGTTTAAAGTTTAAGTCTAAAAAACATCTTGTATCGAAAGCAAATCAATTTTCAGTTAAGAAAGATTATTAAATGAATGGTGAGTCTTAGTCTAGTTATATTAAACTTTAAAACAACCCGTCCAAACTTGAAACCTGGTGATTTGTAGTCAAAACAATTAAGTCCAAAACGTGTCAAAAATTGACAAATATTAAAATTATTTTTAAATTTCAACTTCATACCATCAATGTTTGACCCCTAATGAACCTCCATACAAAATTTCAGCACCTTAGCACAAGTATTAAACTTTAAAACAACCCGTCCAAAAAACTTTAACCTGGTGTTTTGTAGCAAAACTCCTAAGTCAAAAACATGTCAAATATTGACAAAATTTTAAATCATTTTTAAATTCCAACTTCATAACATCAATGTTTAACCCCTAATGAACCTCCATGCGAAATTTCAGCACCCTAGCACAAATATTAAGCTTTAAAACAACCCGTCCAAAAAACTTTAACCTTGTGATTTGTAGTCGAAAAACCTAAGTCCAAAACATGTTGAAAATTGACATTAATTTAAATTATTTTTAAATTCCAATTTCATAACATCAATTTTTACCCCCAAATGAACCTTCATGCGAAATTTCAGCATCCTAGCACAAATATTAAGCTTTAAAACAACCCGTCCAAAAAACTTTAACCTGGTGATTTGTAGTCGAAAAACCTAAGTCCAAAACATGTTGAAAATTGACATTAATTTAAATTATTTTTAAATTCCAATTTCATAACATCAATGTTTAACCCCAAATGAACCTCCATACAAAATTTCAGCACCCTAGCACAAATGTTAAGCTTTAAAACAACCCGTCCAAAAAACTTTAACCTGGCCACGCTCACGCTCACTCACGCCGGGGGTATGACATTAGCTCTACTGTTCTACAAACAGGCGAGCTAAGAATGGACTAGATTTATTGGAAAGTGAAAGTGTCCATTTGAAGTTTCAAGGGTGGTTGAGTTAACCCTTTTCCCCATAGCCTGTTTCTAGTATTGAATATGTGTCCACTTAAAGCAGGTTGAAAGTAAGGCAGAATGCGCCTTAAGGCGCATTCTGCTTTACTTTCAATCTGCTTTAAGCTATCATCTGCTAGAAAATAGAAAACATTTCTTATGATACATATTCATGACTATATAAATTGGAACTATACTATTTCTAATAATGGAGGACGCTAAAAGGCGCTTTCTTGGGGGAAAGAGTTAACTTCCTATTATCTGCCACCATGCAGGTGCCCTAATGTAATTACCCTGAGACCCTCTATATCATCCAGTATTTGCTTCTTCTCATACTGGTGAGCCACCATCTGTTCCTTCTCTCTAATCTTCCTCACTTCCAACTCATCTGTTAAGTCCAAGATGTGATCCTGCAAAAAATAGCCACTGTGACTCTACAAGAGTGTGAATATGTATAAAGAATGTTTTTCGTCTTTCCAAGTCAACATTGACCCCTTAGGGTAGAGATGCCTCCAGCAGACGTTAGTTGTTTTAGTTAATGGGAGGAGATGCAAGTACAGATACAGATGAAGTCCCACTGCTGGAGAAATCACTGATTCTTTTACATGCCCTTAGTATAGCACTGATACAGGGAACTGGTTTTTTAAGGTCTAATCCTAAGGACCATTAGTAAAGTTATTTGGTGCAGCAGGGTATAAAACCAGCGACCCCTTTGTTACTAGTCTAGTACATTACTGCTAGACTACAAATAGACCACTATGTGACTCTACAAGAACTGACCCAAGGCTTATAAAACGTTTGAGTTGATTCTGAGATCTTAAGATTTTGATCGGTCAGATTCGGGCAGAATGATCAACCTGACTGATCAAAAGCTTGAGAACAGTCTAAGACTCATCTCAAACACTTCATAAGACAAGAGTGGAAGCTCTCAGAAGTCGACACTTGAGATAGGGATGTGTGGAGATCTAATGTGAGATCTGCTATGCGTGCAGCCAGCCAGCTGCCTGGAAGGGGGCCCACTGATGTGGACGACGCTCCTGCACCTGCACGTTAATCTAAACACCGATGATGATGATGATGATACCCTGGTTATTTTTAAATCAGAACTGCTCATATAAATATGAAAGCTGTTTAGCATGATAAAGATTTAAACCACCTTTTCAGTGTTACTTACAGCAGTCCATCCTCAGTTAAATACACTAATTTATTGCATCACAACAATTCTTGCTTTTAATCTGTACATTTTCTGCACACTGTTTCTGCACACTCAGTGTGCAGAGGATTAATTCTGCCTCAGTTCCTATTCGAGTGTGACAAAGCTAATTCAAATTACCTCTAGTGTTTCCACAGCCTGAAGATTATGTATTTCTCTTTCAGCAAGTTCTGAAATGAAAATGTATCACAGTTTTACATACTCACTACTGTCAAACTTCAATAACTAAAACTCTCTTAAGTTGAACTTACCCTTATTTCAAAATTAAAACTTAGCCGTGTTTTAACTTTGACATATGGGTGTGTTTGATTTAAACAAGTTTGAGTTAGAAGAAAATTGATAATGCAGAAAGCTCTTTTTTCTGCCTTTATTGGAAAAAAAAATCAAAGGGGAATAGAGTGATGTCTTGGAATACAGTGACATCATCAAAGTGATCTCCCACATGTTTGAGACAAGGATATTCGTGAACATTGTTTGCTATTGAAAACAGGGATACTTATGTGAGATATACAAGTTACATTATCTCCTTTCCTAAGGACACCTGTGAGTACCTACCAGTTTTGGCTGCTGCCAGTTCATCAAGGACTTCCTCTCTCTTGGCCAACTCCTGCAGTAAGAACTTCCTGTCTGTGTCATTAGCTGTCAGGGCCAGTCTCAGATCCTTACGTAACTTCTCCTCGTACTTCACTTTCTCCCGAATCTGTGTTCTCAGCCACTTCATCTTCATCTGGTTTGAAAACAATAGTCAAAATGATCAGTACTAAAATACAGTGCTCCTTCCCTACAACTGCCCTCCGAACAGCGACTCCCTCCATACAATGACCCTTGTCGCTGTTCCCTAAACACGACAATTATGTTCAACCTATTCACGACTGCAATGTCGTCTGCTTAAAATTGTCGTCTGTTGTTTTTCTCAAAGTAACATTATGGACATTTTGACAGAAAAAAACTTAATGAAGAATGACAAACATCTTGAATCCAGATCAGACGGGGGCTGTTTGCACAGTTCCCTCCCTATAACGACTCCCTCCGTACAACGCACACAATTTTTGTCTCCCGTTGGATGTCGTTGTAGAGAGGGAGCGCTGTACCTACAGTTTAAATCATGAGTATATATGTCCTTTACAAACAGGGTAGACTGAGATCTGGGTCCATGCTTATAAAGCATTTGATTTGAGTCGGAAATCTTTCTCAAGCATTTGATTGGTCATATTTGAGCCTATGCTAAAATCTGACCAATCAAATGCTTGAGAACGAACTCAGACTCAACTCAAACGCTTGATAAGTGCTGGACCAGAGGGTTTCTGGTAGGGCACTCTGATCAAGGTCTTCACTGCTTGTCATGATTGTACTACTTATCAATATTTTGTAAATAAATACTTTATGAAAAGAATACTTAAGGCTTCATGTAAACTGGTAATTTATGGACGAATCCATTTAAAGACTTTGGTATTGTAAGGTTTAACCACCAAAATGTTGTCTGTTTAGATGCCACTTGAACCCTTTCCAAAATGATAAAGTATAAACAGTCCAACTTTGTTATCTCACACTCAGGTAAATCCAACTAATCTTGCACCAACTCTATCACGAAGATGGCCATTCCTGGTGCCAGAGGTAGAGGAAGACCAAGAAAATCGTGGTCGGACTGTATTAAGGATGACCTGCACACCTGTGGCATGGGTGACACAGACCCACAGAACAGAGGAGCGTGGAAATCAGGGGTTAGACGCTCTAGCCGCCTGCTGCCTACCCCAGCTACTGGGACTAATCCCGCAGCAGATGACAAATAAACTCAGGATCAAGTCAAGTCAAGTCAAGTCTAGTTTTATAAAGGTAATTTCATTAATTTGAACAAGATCTATAAAGTAAAACATATTTGTAATCCAAGGTTAAAACCTGCTCTAAGTGGTCACCTGTCTTTGGAATTAGAAATCAATTGTGGGGTTATTTTAAGGGTTGAGCAGTCAGTCTTTATTGAATTATGCCATAGTAAAGTTAGAATGTGTGCTAATTCTCTGCTCTGTTTAGACATTGTTACCACTCTATGTGACTTTATTTACATACCTTTAAGTCAGCCATGAACGAGCCATTTAGAGCACCTTTGACAGCACTTATAGTCTGAAATACACAAATATGAGACAATTAGACATCTAGACACTTCACTTGTAGACATTAACACAATGATACATCAGATCTGATCAAAGTTTGATTGATCTAACACTTATACTTTTTGAGTATCACAAATAAAAAGAAAATTTAATGTTGCACTTAAATCAAGGTCAGAGGTCAAACCCAAAGTCAAGGTCACTAATGTGTAATGCAATACCTTGTAAATGAGGATGTGAAGTTGCACAATCCCAGATGCAGTACTTAGTCCATAACTAACCTAATCGTAAAAACTTCACAGAGGTTAGTCACAGAAGCGAAGGTCACCAAACACCAAGGCAATATACTGTTCTTAACGAGTTGCACCAGTATGGGATTTTGCATGACTCTAGCTGCAGTATTCAGTCAATTACTTGAAGTCCAAAACACGAGTTAAGGTTCCAATTTTTTAAAGAAAATCTAATATTACCCAATTCAACCCTATAGCATCCATGGTACACCCCGTTAAAACCTTATTGCTGAATATCAGCTTCCAGATACTATTATTAAAAGCAAGGCTAGCCTAAAGTGGAGACTTAACATTGGATCAAAATGCAGATGTTTGACACCGCCATTGCCGCCTTCTTCGGAAAAGTGATACCTTAGTCTAGCTTTCGTCACAGTGAGATTTAAATTGAGATGGAAAATCAAAGATACACAAATCACAGAATAACTCCTACTTACTTTAAACTTCTCTATATTTCCTGTGGTACAGACATCCATGAGAGAATCCACCTCAGTCACCATATCCTGGGCTAGATTCTGAACAAAATAAAACATACAGTCAAAACTCAGAGAATCAAATTAAGTCTTTAGAATTGAGCAAAATGGCTGATGAACCCTTTACCCCAATAATATGCATTTACAAGCTTTTAATTTAATCCTCCACTGATGAAATTAGTTCAACTATACAGTCATGGAAATGCTTTATAAGGAATATTTTTCTATCCTAATAGATGGAAGTGTAAAAAGGTTGAAAGTAAAGCAGAATCCTGAATGTACCTCAAGGCGAATTCTGATTTACTTTCAATCTGCTTTAAGTGGACACCTGTCTCTAAAACTAGAAACACTACATGGGGGAAATGGTTAAAAGAAGTTTCCAAGAGGAGGGATGTTTACTTTTCATTTCAAAGAAAGTTGAAATAATATTCCTTCATACATTGACAGCTTAACCCATTACCCCATAAATACGCCTTTTTACACCTTAAATTTATTTATTCACTGAAGTAAATAATTCCAATTTATAGTCATAAAAATGTTTCATAAGAAATATTGTCTATATTCTAGCAGATGATAGCTTAAATCAGGCTGAAAGTAATCACCTGTTTTCAAAACCAGAAACAGGCTATGGGGAAATGGGTTAATGTAAACAGTAATACACATTTGCACATTTAGAGACATAATCAGACTCTCACCTCATATTTCCTGCTGAGTTTCTTCAGTTCCCCGTGAGTCATAAACAACTCGTCCTCCAGTTTCTTCACCTTGGACACGTCTGTCTCATTGATCTGTGTCTGTTACAAAACAGTTAGACTGTGTCTATTGTCCAATCTTTTTATTTGAATAAAATATTGTCTAAACTAACGAAAGTCTCAATAGCAAATCACCAATACAAAGCTGTGTTTTATGCAGTTAAATGTTGAAAGATGGATGAAAGTAAAGCAGAAAGCTCCAGAGGAGCTTTCTGCTTTAATTTCATCCAGCTTTATGCTGTCATTTGTGTTCAATTAGTGTTTGCATTTGTGTTATTTATTAAGCTGTGTTCGATACCATCAGTGCTTAAGTAGAGGAGTAGGTAGAAGTGTCTAAAGGTGCCAATGTGGAGGAAATGGTTAACCCTTCTCTTGATGAACAATCTGTCTTTAAAAATACGACTAATTAAGTGCCCCCCTTAAAAAAATACAGCTATTAATATCATTGAATGTTTTCTTTCTTTCTTATTGCTACTTAACAACAATCCAAATGTATTAAATTAAGTTTTGAATTGCATGTGACACTTTTTTTTCTTTGAAGCCCAAAGTAAATCCCATGAAAACTTTCTTCAAATATTGAGTAGTAGCCTCACTGTTTGTGCCTGTTGTTCATGTGACAACAAATGTGCCCTGTCTTTCAATAGGCATATAAATATTGCATAAATTAGGCAGGATAAGAGATAAAATTAATCCGAGATTAAATTTTGAGCAGATGAACATTTTCTAGAATGCAAACAAACTGTTACCTGTGTATCAAACTCATGTTTTGTCTGCTGCAGTCGTCCTAGTAACTTGTGATTCTCCTCTTCCAATCTGTAATATAAACCGACTCAATATTAAATTTCTGCATGCTGTGTAAATGTTGTTTGCCAAATTTGTCATCTTCAGAGTTGATTTATTTGTATTTTATTTCAGAAATTGTCTTTAAAGGGCCAAACAGTTTAGATCTAGATGAGATGCATATTTGCCTGAAATCTAAATTTGAGAAACAATAAAGACACTAATGGTCTAACCCATTACCCCATAAATACACCTTTTTACACCTCTAGTTTATTTATCAATTGTGGAAAATAGTACTTATTTACACAATTATGAATATGTACCTAAGAAATATTTTCTATATTCTAGCAGATTTTTGCTTAAAGCCTAAGGCGCATTCTGCTTTACTTTCAACCTGCTTTAAGTAGTAACTTTTAAGTTTTAAAAACTAGAAACATGCTATGGGGTAATGGTTTAAAGCAAATGACTTCATGGCAGTGTAGGAGTTAAGGTAGATAACTGTTACAACATGTATTTTGCTATTGACTGTAGTGTCCCCACTTGTTGTCATGACAACCCAGACTGACTCACCTGTTCATACCCTGCTGCAGTATTTCTGCCTCCTTCCTGTACTTCTCTTCATTCCTCTTGGCAATCTTCAGACTAGACTTGTCCTCAGACAACTCCATCTGTCACAATGATCAATGTGCAAATAGCATTGAAAATCAGTGACAATAATCAATGGGGAAATAGCATTGAAAATCAGTGACAATAATCAATGGGGAAATAGCATTGAAAATCTGTGACAATAATCAATGGGGAAATATCCTTGAAAATCTGTGACAATAATCAATGGGGAAATAGCATTGAAAATCAGTGACAATAATCAATGGCGAAATAGCATTGAAAATCTGTGACAATAATCAATGGGGAAATATCATTGAAAATCTGTGACAATAATCAATGGGGAAATAGCATTGAAAATCTGTGACAATAATCAATGGGGAAATAGCATTGAAAATCTGTGACAATAATCAATATGCAAATAGCATTGAAAACCAGTCTTCAAGTTTATACATACTTTTTAAATAGTATAGACCAAGATCAGGGTCCATGCTTATAAAGAGTTTGAGTTGAGTCTGAAATCATCCTCAAGCATTTGATTGATCAGAGTTGAGCCTAGGCTCAAATCTGATCAATCATATGCTTGAGAAAGAACTCAGAATTAACTCAAACGCTAAATATAAGCACTGGGCCAGGACATGCAGTTTGTAATTATACAGGTACTTTTTAATTTTTCTTATATAAATCCCAGACAAGTCAATTGAATTTTGTTATTTATAAGAAAAATGAAAGAGTCTATTTATAAATTCATCATTGTTTGGTTAAAACTATACACTATATTAGTTCTATTAGCTCGAATGTCAAATGGCATTGACTTACAGTGAGTGAGCATACACTGTTTGCTTCTATAACTCATGGCTGTCATAAGTTGATCATGAAAAAATTCTTAAATTTCAAAATTTTCTATTTTTCAAGCGTGATTACTCAAAGCAGGTTGAAAGTAAAGCAGAATGCACCTCAAGGGGCATTCTGCTTTACTTTCAGCCTGCTTTAAGCTACAATTTGCTAGGATAAAAATCTGAAGATTTCGGAAAATTTGGAGAAATGGCAGCCCTGATAACAACCATGCTTTAAGCTACAATTTGCTAGGCTAAAAATCCAAAGATTTATGAAAATCTGGAGAAATGGCAGCCCTGATAACAATCAGGAGCCATCAGTTCTCACCTTGAGTGCCTGTATAGCTGCCTCATACTCCGCCTTGTCTTTTTTCAACTTCCTCTGTAGATCCTGTAGAACATGGGCCTCTCGTACCTACAAACACACATCACAATGAAATAGACAAACACATTACTATGCTGAAACATATTAGAGGTATGGGTTAGAGTTAAACTATATGAGCTATATCCTGAATAACAAATACTCATAACCCATTACACAATAGCCTGGTTTTAGTTTTGTAGACACTGGTCACCACTTAAAGTAGGTTGAAAGTGAAGCAGAATGCCCCTTAAGGCACATTCTGCTTTACTTTCAGTCTGTTTTAAGCTACCATCTGTTAAAATAAAGAAACTCTTTCTTACAGTGCATATTCATGATAGTATAAATTGGAACTATTTTCTTCAGTGTATGAATAAATCAAAGGCTCACAATGCCTATTTACAGAGTAATGGATTAAAAGCACTAGTTCCTCATTATGTGTATGTTTGGGACTTATACACTAATGTATAAAATAGTTCAAGAACCATCAAACAGGTTTTAGTTATATTCTTTAAATAGTAATTGAAACACATCTTAGGATATCTACCTGCATAAACAATCCAAATATTGTAGTAAATTGTAAAGATGTCTTCTTATACCTTTCTGTACAGTTTCTTGTCAAAATTCTTTTGAAAGATATTTATTTTTTGAAAATGATAATTATCATTAAAATCATTTTTTTCATTTAATTAAAATCATTCTTTTCATTTAATTCCTTAAAGAGACTTGACCGAAAGTCAAAAACATATTAAAACATAATATTATCTGAAAACAATAGACTACATGTACACCATACAATACATGTTTTAATGCTAAATATACAAGACAGCCCATGCAGCGCTAGCAGATTTCTGTAACAGACTTTCACCTTAGACTCATTTAACTCCCGTTTCAGAGTTTCCACGGCGACACGACTGTTGTCTCGCTCCTCGTGTAACTGGTTCTGGAACAGTTTGACCTCCTCCCGGGCGGCCTTCTCCCGGTGTTGAATCTCCAGATAGCTTTGTCTCAGGTCCTGTGATAGGTTGACAAGCAATGAGAGATAGCTAGCGACGGCATTCATTCACAAGCATACATGATACAGACCCTGGCAGTAATAGCTCAATTGTCATACAGAATAAGTCAGTACAGTTTATTCCCAGTATCATGACCACTCAAATGAAATGCAATGTTGCAGATTACAGATTACCCCATAGCCTGTGTATTAAAAACAGGTGATCATGTATAATCATGTGAGCAGAACGTGCTTTAAGTCTGCTTTAAAAAAAAAGCTACACTCTGCTAGAATATCCTTTGATTTTGATTGATTGGAGAAGTAAAAATAAGAAAACTAAAGCAGGCAGTTTCAAATGCTTTACTCTAACATTGCTTTAAGTATCCATCTGTTGCCTCAAACACCAAAAACATTATTGAGTGGTCATAATAGTGGGCTAAACTATATCTGATCTTCATGCAAAAGACTAAGTAGCCAATTAGAAGTATGTAAGAAGAGATGAGCATGCATACATGTAATTATCATAGTCAATATGTATGATATACTTATAAGATGTTTAACATACATCCTGATATCAGGTCTTTTAAACTTAAGAATATGGGGTCTGTTTCATAAAACTTTGTACGATAAATATTGTTTTAAGTCAGATTATAAAGTTTCAATTATTATTTATTTCTCCATCTAATCCTGTCTTGTGATATCTCTTGGGAATCGTCTTGAAAAGACGATTCCAAAGAGATGTCACAAGACAGGATTAGACAGAGAAATCAGAAATTTAATGTATTTTAAAGTTTTGACCTACGACCGTCTTTGTTGTACAAAGTTTTATGAAACGGGCCCCAGGAGAATAGAGCTCAAGATAAGGTGGGTATTTAAAATACTAAGATTCATCCACCAAACCCTATGTTGTCACTACTTATTAGAATCTTCTCAAAGAGACTATTCTAATGAGAGGTTACAACATAGGGTTTGGTGGAGACATAAAGCAAAAACTGTTTGAAATGTTCCGTGTATCCACTCTTATCTGGAACCCTGAAAGATGAATATAAATTTTGTTCCGACCATGATTTTTCAGTGTTACTTTGGCGTTACTTTAAATACATACTGTTTGCAAACAAAATTGAAGTTGCACTAAAGTTAACGTATTAAAACTTTATGCTACCTTATCATGAATAAATTCAGTTTAAGACTCAACAATTGTCACTGTTGGACTCAAATACATTGTAAATCTCCTATAAGAAAGTTCTAATGCTGTTTTTGTAATAGCCAACATGGAAACAATTGAAACATGCTGTTTTCTACATATAATAATTCTATAGAACCTTAATACTGAAGCATCTACAAACTGTCTAGAAGCACAAGTGTGCGTTCTATAATTAAAATAGACTGCCTAGATATAATATTAACCCATTACCCTATAAATACCCCTTTTTACGCCTCTAATATATCCCTCTACTGAAGAAAGTATTTCTAATTTATACAGTTGTGAATAGTTAACATTAGAAATAATTTCTATATTCTAGCAGCTGGTAGCTTAAAGCAGGATGAAAGTAAAGCAGAATGTGCCTTAAGGCACATTCTGCTTTACTTTCAACCTGCTTTAAGTGGTCACCTATTTTCAAAACTAGAAACTGGCTATGGGGTAATGGGTTAAGTGCACTTTGTTTGTAATCCCTATCAATTTACAAGAGTTAACTCTTTGAAGCTAAGTACTATAATTGTTGTCTGCGACTATTTTAAAAATTTTCCAAAGGTTTGATTCTGATCAGGCGCTTACAGGGGAGAAGACATTATTCTTTCCCAATAAATGCATTTAAACTTAAACTGTTATGTCCGATGCAAAACAGTTTGGAGTAAGATCAGACGCTGGGTAACCCGGTGTCTGACCAGGCTCCAAACTAGTTGCCCCTAAGATTCAGTCCTACACTTTACTGTAAGTTTGCCAAATTTTCCCTAGTGTTAGGCCTTGACAGCGGAGCATGAATCTCATGCTCTTACATACAGTAAAGGGTAGGACTGGATTGAAATACAGTGCTCCCTCTCTACAATGGCCCTCCCGACAACGACCCCCTCCTTACAACGACCCATGCCGCTGTACCCTAAATAGGACAATTATGCCCAACCTATTCACGACTGCATTGTCGTCTGCTGTTTTTCTAAAAGTTACATAATGGACATTTCGACAGTAAAAAACTTAATGAGCAATGACAAACAGCTTGAATCAAGATCAGACGCCGTGTTACGCGGTGTCTGATCTGGATTCAAGCTGTTTGCAATTGTAACCGAATTTCCCTCCCTATAACGACTCCCTCTGAACAACGAACATACTTTGTGTCTCCCATTGGGTGTCGTTGTAGAGAGGGAGCGCTGTAGAAATTTCAAGAAGTTATCATTTTCTACATTTCACTGGACTACGTTTGCATTTTGTTTGTGTTTAAATGGGAAAGAAAAAACACATTTTCTACTGTAGTCAATTGATGTCTCATCTAGATCCAAACTGTTTGCAAATGTAATCACTGTTTTACTCATTATAGCATGCAAAGAGTTAAAAGAAGATCTGACAATAAGGATGACCTACATGTACTTTGCCCTTGGCCTCGGACAACTCTGTGCTGGCTTGTGCTTTGGACGCACTTAGGTCCTTCAGTTCTTGCTGTGAATAAAGCCACACAAAAAACGTGTCAACCAACACCAGTGCAAACCCCAACACTCTCCTTTTACAATCTCTCGGCTGCGCTTAAAATCTGTCAAACTTGCATTAACCTCCTAAACATATGCCCTTTAGAATGCCTTTATATATTTATCAGTATAAGCACCTAAGGGCACCTCTATCTTGTCCTAAAAAATTAACTCAAATCAGTATTGGCTGATAATGTTCAATACAGATGGGGACTTAAAGCAAGATGCAAGTAAAGCAGAAAGCTCCTACAGGAGCTTTCTGCTTTACTTGCATCTTGCATTAAGCAGTAACCTACCTTTCACAAAGAAATATTGTATCTGATATATCAATTGGATATAGGTAATAGGCATTTAATATACAGTCAAACCTCGATATCTCGAACTTGGTTAAGTCGAACATACCCGTATTTCAAAGTTCAAACGTAACCGAGACATGAACTAATAAATTTCATGTATCGACATATTGGATAGTTCGAGTTAAGCTAATTCGAGATATCGAAGTTCGACTGTAGATATAAAGAACAAGGTTAAGCCAATAAAGTATGGAGATCTCCAAAGACATGTGCATGCTGAATACAGGACAGAATGTAGAAAGTTCCTACATGAGCTGTCTGCATTGCTTCTGTTTTGCATTAGGCTGCTATATATTGTCAAGAGATTCAAGACGGTCAATACATAATCTACAAACATATTGCTAAGCAAGTTTGACTGTGCACTGTGTGCAGTAACTTTTTTTAAAAGCAAATCCTGATCATGTTTTATAAGCTTTCAGTAAATGATTGTCAATCAAAACTTGAAATTTTGCAAACAGTACACAATATATGGATTTTTTCTTTAATAAGATATCATTGGAGAATTTTATATATGGTCATTCCAATGTTAAATGCTGTATCTACAATCAAGATCCTAACTTGTGAATATTATCCATTTAATTAAATGAAACAGACTAAGTTTAAACTTTTTGACTGACAGTGAATAAGCAAAGTTTATGATTGAATTTAATCATGAACTATAATAATAATTCATTTATCAGAAAAAAAATTAAAAAGAATTTAAAAAAAGTAAGCAGGTCTATGAAAAGCATTTTTCAACTAAAAAGAGTCTATACTTCATATTTTCAATAACAATGGACTATGAGATGCTACAGCCTAATACATAGCTTTTGATAGTTCCAAGTTACTTTAAATAAAAGGTTGTTCAAATTTATACAATGAAATCTAAAGTCACACTGATATAAGGACTAAAACTGAACATTTTGAACTATGTAACTTTCAGTATTAAAGACAAAATAGTTGTCACTTCAGGAAACATCCGGTTACAAAACACTCAACTAACTGGAATATGATGTTCAATAATTATTCTTTGAAGAAGAAAGTTGATCTCTACACAGGTTAATGTTTAATGCAGAGCAAAAGTAAAGCAGAAAGCTCCTATAGCTTTCTGCATTACCTTCATCCTGCATTAAACTACCACCCATATGTAAGAGTGCCAATTCTTCTTCTTTTGAGTGGCCGCTAAACCTATGTTCTTCTGTATACAGAAACAGGGCTCCAGATAACAGGGAGTTTTTTCAGCAAATCAAACATTTTCTCACTCATTTCAGCACCAAATCCTATAGTGTTACTACTCCTCAGAATCGTCTCGAAGAGACGATTCTAATGAGTAGTGACACCATACGGTTTAATTCAAAAATAAAAATTTTAGTGTTTGAAAAACTACCCTTATCTGGTGCTCTGCAGAAATGAAGACAGAATGCATGCAAAAGTAAGAACACAACATCTGCAGCTGGCAAAACTGGCCTAGTGACATTTCCATATAATCTTACCAGATATTATAAACATTGAATGAACATCACACAGACAAATACAATGTATGTAGGGACATGCAAAGCAATAATTGCCATTTGTTTCCTCTTATTACGCAAGTTTCTCCTGGTAAGATCACACATGAAACTGATGCTAAATAAATAGGACAGCTTATTCCTATTTCCTTTGAATCACTTTGTACTGCACAAAAAAAGATATGAGACTAAGGTTGGAACTTTTTCTTAACCCATTACCCCATAAATACGCCTTTTTATGCCTATAATTTATTCCTCCACTGAAGAAAATAGTTTCAATTTATACAGTCATAAATATGTATCATGAGAAATATTTTCTTCATCCTAGCAGATAGTAGCTTAAAGCAGGCTGAAAGTAAAGCAGAATGCACCTTAAGGTGCATTCTGCTTTACTTTCAACCTGCTTTAAGTGGTCACCTATCTTCAAAACAAGAAACAGGCTATGGGGTAATGGGTTAAGGACAGTGTTCAAATGCTAAATAACATGACACAGTTAGTTTCAGGATAAAATACTGAAAGGTAATACTTACAAAATGTTATACTCTCAATAGAACATATATATTTTTTCAAAAGTCTCAAAACAAGAAGTGAACTGTCATACTGTTATTTTTATATGAAACCCTTTCTTGTTAAAACAAATCATTTGTTGAGCAAAACTATGTTGTACTTCTAAACCTAATAGTGTCTGCAACTCTGTTGATCTGGCTACAAACTTGTGCATGCCTCAACCTATGCTTACACTACAGTTGCCATGGCTACTGCTCTGATTGCTATGGTGACCGTTACCTGTAGTTGGGCTGCCTGGTCCTGGGCGAGACAGTGGGCTGCCTCCACGGCTGACAGTCTATCCTCTATCCGGTTCTTATCCTCTGAGACCTGAGCACACCGGGACTGTGCCGTGTGAAGTTCATTCTCCAGCTAAATAACAAGTAATACAGTAAAAACTCGATTCTACGAACTCGCGTTTGTTCGAACATACCCATATTTCAAAGTTAAAACGTGGCTTAGCCACATTTTAACTTTGAAATACGGGTATGTTCGACTTAAACGAGATGGACTTATCAAAATTCAACGTACGAAATACTGATAAGATTGATTTAAGCGAGTTCGTAGTATCGAGTTTCGACTGTACATGTAAACCTCATCATATTGGTCGTACCTGAAATGAGCCATGCCAAGAGAAAATCTGCCTTTTTGCATTTCAAACAGGGCCGCCGCATCAAAGATGCGCTGGCTGGTCTTGATCTACACTGTTTGACACCCACAGGCATCTAAAGCATTTTATGTAGCTGTACTATATATGGTTTATGGCAGTGTAGACCAAACTTAAATACAGAGCCTGACAAGACAACGGTGCTTGGTCTGTACAATGTTGCAATGCAATAAGGCAGATTTTGTCATGGCACGGCTGATATGTAAACCTCATAATATAGGTTGTATCCCATCTGAAATTCAACATTTCCCACATAGCTTGTTTTCAGTGTTATAACTGTTTATTGCTTAAAGCAGGCAGAAAGTAAACGAGAAAGCTCATTAAAGAGTTTTCTGCTTTAATTCTACAATGCTTTATACAGTCACCTATCAGGATATATGCAGTATTTACTATTCTCTTTATTAAATAATTCCCCCATAAATACACCTTTTTAAGTCTTAATTTTATTCTTCCATTGAAGAAAGTAATTCCACTTTATACAATTATGAATATGCACCATAAGAAATATGCTATATTCTACCCTGTCTTGACCCTTTACCCGATTGTCTGTTTCTAGTTTTGGGGACAGGTGACTACTTTCAGCCTGTATATATCGGATTAGCGTGTTTTTGATATAAGGGGTGCCTGGTCTAAACTTTATTTCCTTTCTGTTTTATATAGAAATTCGCATCAGCAAATAGTGTAGACTGATCAGACGCCGCATAGTGTGACGTCTTATCAGAGTCTACATTGTTTGCTTATGTCCTATATATAGGACTGTGGGCACAAATAATCAACATTGTTCTACATTAAGCTATCGCGTTTAAATGACTGTCCATGCACTTTAATTGCTACCTAAATCAGATGTGAAGGTAGTTAAGCTATAAGACAAGCATACCCTGTCACTGACTGTCCGTGTGTCTCTCAGCTCTCGATCCAGATCCATCCTCAGTGACTTTAACTCGTTGATCTCCACATCCTTGAGTCTGATCTGTTCATCTTGTGCTGCTCTGACAGCCTAAAACACATAACACATGTATGACTGACTACTGTTGTAAAATAAAACAGAGAAAAACATTCATACAGTATTCAAACTTTATTGAGCGACAACTAAAACTACGGTATATTTGTAGCATATATGACAGGTGGAACTATAATGCAGGACAAAAGTAATGCAGAAAGCTCCTAAAAGGAGCTTTCTGCATTACTTTTGTCCTGCATTAAGCAGTCACCTGTTTTTAAAGATCACAAGGTCGCTAAATACATGTTTGAGTGTACTGTGATATTCATATCTTGAATACCACACATGGCAAATGACTTCAACCTTTCAGATATTAGCATTAAACATTAAAACCATTACAAAGCAGCCACAAAAAAGGAGATTAATTTGGCAGTCTCACATAAAAAAAATTTGCTTTATGCAAGAGAGTTTGTTAGGAAACTTATTAGTATAAAAACTTCAACAATACCTTTGCATTAAATCTCTGAATCTATATACAAATGTCTCTCTAAATAAGTTGCCTTTTCATAATGAACAGATAAAGTGAGATCAAGTTGTTTAAATCAGAAATTGTGAAAATTTGAAAAATAGTTTGTCCCCCGCATTCACCTTTGTCTCTGTGAGAGCAGAAGTTTTATTGACCCTTAATAACTCAAATCTTGTCAAACTTACGAGGGCATCTCCAAGCTCCCTGCGCATGTTCTCCAGCTGTAGGCCGTAGGTGTGTCCCTGCTGCCGTGTCGCCTCCATCTCCTTCACCAGCTGCTCGTTCCTCTGCATCATCTGGTTGTTGCCATGTTTGTGTCGATCTAACTCTCGCTCTAACTGCTTTACCTTCATCTTCCACCTAAATAGAAATCATGCAGAACTCCAAATAAGTTGTGTACATGTATCTAAAATACCAACTTTCTTAATTCTCAACCAAACCCTATGTTGTTACTACTCAATAAAATCATCTCTAAGAGACAGTTCTATTGAGCATTCATAAGTTCACTACATATGACTTATTGAAGGTACAAAGGAGAAAACACTAAAAATAATTGGTTTACTTACAATTATCTGGAGATCTGAACATGCGTGAAAAAATCCTCTAATACAATAGATATTTCTTATAGTAAGTAAAACCTTAATGGATTTTAGTCATATTTTAATGTCACTATTGCCATGATCTTGCCTGCTAATCAATTGTCATTAGTTTTTATTGAATATTGTGAAGGAGCTTTCTGCTTTATTTTCAGTCTACTTTCAGCAACAACCTGTCTTATTTATTGCAAATAAGGTAAAGGGGTGGGGATAGTTTAGTTTCAACAACTCACTGTCTAACAGTTTCCTGAGCACGACCTTTGAACTCGTCTCGTTTTTTCTCAGCATCAGCTAGTGCTAGTTGTGTATTCCTGAGCTCTGTGAGAGCTTTATCGAGCTCTCTGTTAGTGTCCCTGAGCTTGTTAGCTGTGTCCTCCACTTGTACGAGGAGGTGGTTCTTGTGACGGTCGGCATCCTCAAACTTGTCAGAGGCATCCTTTAACTGGTTAATTAATTTGGCAGTTTGCTTTTCTCTGTTTTCAAGATCTTTTGTAAGTGTCTGAAGAATACAACAAAATATTTATAAATAATTCAAATGTTTGATTTATTCGAACAGGGCCCAAGATAAGGGGAGTATTTCAAAATCTGAAATCTTTATTTCTGCAGTAAACCCTATGGTGTGACTACTCATTAGAATCGTCTCGAAGAGACGATTCTAATGAGTAGTCACACCATAAGATTTTGTGCTAAAATGAGTGAGAAAATGATGAATTTGTTCAGTTTACTCCCTCTTATCTGGAGCCCTGTTCGAATTTAGATGGACTTGGGTGCTGTTTTCAATTGATGGTCAAAAAGCCAGTAACCATGTCAGAATAAAACATTTATATAAAGCAGGTATATTGAGGCAAATACTACTATAATATTGATTTTCTCTATGAACAATGAGTTTGATATTTGGAAAATACTGAATATGTTGTACTCTACCATTGCAAACAGAGTAACCTATGACCAGATGTCGCAATCAGTATTCTAGAAAGCTCCTGGTATCCTCTAGATTCAGAAACATGACAATCTCTTAAATCAAGTTTCTGCTTAATGCTGAACAAAAAATGCTCCTTTAGCTTTCTGTATTACTTTTGTCCTGCATTCAGCTACCCCTACATAGGTCTTCAAATATAACTTTCTTTGAGTCACGAGGTACCACAAGACTTACTGTGGTTCTTAACTCTTTGCATGCTGGGAAATTTTTTCGTATGCAACAAGTTGTCATCTGCTATTGTTCTAAAATTAGAATTTTCAAAATTTCTTTTAAATTCAGAGTCAGAATAGCAAACAGTTTGGATCCTGATGAGAGGCCGCATTATGCGGCGTCTCATCTGGATCCAATCTGTTTGCAGACGAAATCACTATGGCAGGTATTACCGTCGCTAGCGTGCAAAAAGTTAATATTTTGTATCTGTGGTGTGTCGACATACCTCTATGTGGTCTGAGAGCTGGGCTCTCTGTCTCTCACTCTTCTCTAGACCACGTCTTATGTCCTCTGACTCACTACTAGAACCTCGGGTGACTTGGGAGCGAAGGTTCAAAAGTTCTTGCTCTAACTTCTTCTTCTGTTCCTCTTCAACTGTAAATAGATAATAGATACTTTACAGTCAACCTTGTAACAAGTGACCGCTCAATAGAAGATTCATGTCTAGTAATAAATACATGCTGATGCTTCGTGTAGGATAAAAATAATGCAGAAAGCACCTATAGGAGCTTTCTGCATTACATTTATCCTACATTAAGTAGTCAACTGTCTTTTGAGAACTCCACACTACTTCAACTAGTGGTCGCTTAATACAAGATTAACTGTGCAAGATTTTATTTAAAAACTCGCGTTGTTGAATATTAAGTTAAATAATATGACACTTTTCAAAATATTCAATATAAAAACACAAACACAAGCTAGAAACTTGAAAAGTTCTAAAACATTGATACATAATTATGTAATTCATAAACACAAATAATTCTAAAACTAACAATCAATAGAAACATCATGAAACTGAAGACTGAATTATTTAAAGCTTTGTTACGTGATCGTCTTTGTCGGCGTTCTCGGAGCTCCTCTTCTAACCGCTGTTCTTCCAAATGTGACTTCATCTTGGTACGGTCAGTTTCCAATCTACGTAGCTGGTGACGCATATCATCCACCTGAACAAAACAACCAATCAGAGTGAGAGGTTTGTATACAACAACCAATCAGAGTTAGAGGTTCGTATACAACAACCAATCAGAGTTAGAGGTTTGAATGAACATGGACATGGAGGTTAAATGGAATACATACATACTTTTATTCGAAGTTAAACATACATAGTCATGTACAGGCCATTCATCTTTATCAAATATATAACACTAGAGACAGTAATCTAAATGTTAATAGAATCATACATTATAGTGTCAATCTGTAGTCCCATAATGCTGTGTAAACCGTATGAAATTTTAATAAGTTGTTTTCAACCCTTCCTCAAAGCATGATATCTGTGTTTAACCCATTACCCCATAGCCTATTTCTAGGTTTGAGAAGAAGTTACTTAATGCAAATTGAAATTAAAGCAGAATGCACCTTAAGCCTCAAGGTGCATTCTGCTTTACTGTCAGCTTGCTTTAAGCGAAAATCTGCTAGAGTATAGAAATTATTTCTTATAGCAAATATTCTTGACAGTATAAATTGGAACTATTTTCCTGAGTGGATGAATAAAATTGAGGCGTAAAAATGCATATTTATGGGGTAATGGGTTAAGACAGGTGGTTATCAAAGCAGACAGTATGGCTGTACCTGTTGCTGTAGGGCTGACTTGGAGCCTTCTGCCATGTCCAGTTTCCTTCTCATGTCATCCAAGTCCGTCTCCAGCTACAAAACAAAACCGGTGAACAAATGCTCAACAGATAGCAAATACCATACCTGACTTCAGTCTCCACAAACATCAAGTAGTCATAACAACCAGGTTCCAAGGTTATAAAGCTTTTTAATTGAGTTTGAAGTCATTCTCAAGCATTTGATTGGTCAGATTTGAGCCTAGGCTCAAATCTGACCAATCAAATGCTTGAGAATGAGCCCAGATTCAACTTAAAGGTTTTATAACCTTTGAGCCAGGTTTTACTACAGTAAATCATTCACTGACATATCGCTTCTTGTTGACTACACAATGTTCATTAATAAAACAAAGAAGAGAAATTGGTTTATGCCACTAATGATCAAGGTTTGTACATCAAAGAGTTTCTTTGGATCACACTATAAGTAAAATATGGAACACAAAATTACTGAAATATATTCTATTTCATCAAAGATGATTCCTCTAAAAAAAATGCTTAAAGCAGGTGATATAGAAGTAATCTAAAGAAAACTAAGAATTGTGCATAGCCAATGTAGATGAAAACTGTTCACCACAGGCATTAACATCATTGTGCAGTACAAACAGTGCTTAATCCTGTCACCACCAAACCCTATCACTGCTCTAACTCTTTCACAACCATATAATCATCTGCTCTAGTGATGTGTCAAACAGCTTGGATCCTGATCAGATGCTGAGTTACTTGGCTTCTAATAGGGATCCAAGCTGCTTACAAATAATCCTATGACAGTGAAAGGTTGAGGCATGTGTAGCATTGAGCCCTAGTTTGGCATTGTTGTGTTTGTTGACCCTTTCCCCCATAGCATGTTTCTAGTTTTGAAGACAGATGACCACTTAAAGCAGGTTTAAAGTAAAGCAGAATGCACCTTAAGGTGCATTCTGCTTTACTTTCAGCCTGCTTTAAGCTATTATCTGCTAGAATTTAGAAAATATTTCTTACGGTATATTTTCATGGCTGTTTAAATTGGAACTATTTTATTCAGTGGAGGAATGAATTAATTGCGCTAAAAGTCGCTTCTATGGGGGGAAAGGGTTAATACCCTAATGTACAAATCACCTCTATCTAACTGTGCTTAAGGCAGGTGACTGCTTATAGCAAAAAGACAGTAAAACTGAAAAGATCCTGTAGGAGCTTTCTGCTTATCACTCATCATGCTTTAAAGTTGCCACCTGTATTCAACACTCTCACTGAATAATCATTTAAGATAGAGGTCTAAGGAGGCCAGGGTTAATTGGTGTAGCCATACCCGTTGTTTGTGCACCCCGGCATAGTTGCTTCTCAGTCTCTCCTCCATGGCAAGCTGGGACTGGTGTAGCTGCTGGGTTTGTAATGCCTGTAACATAACAAGTGACCAAGTGCTTCAAACACACAGACTTCAGCACCATCACACACGGGTGTAACACAGTACAAATAATAGTCTATCAAATCCATCTACAAATATTTGCCATTCAATGACGATGCTTTAGGGATCACTTATAACAGATATAGCAGAGCTCCAGATAAAGGGAGTATTTCAAAAACTTAAATCTTTATATCTGCGTTAAACCCTATGGTGTTACTACTCATTAGAATCGTCTCTTCGAGACGATTCTAATGAGTTGTAACATCATAGCATTTGCTGCTGAAATGAGTGAGAAGATATTGGAATTATTCAGTTTACTCCCTCTTATCTTGAGCTCTGATTATAGTTTATCAAATCCATGTACAAATATTTGCCATTCAATGGAGATGCTTTAGGGATCACTTATAACAGATATAGTCAAGAAAATATAAATACAGTTTGGTTTTGATTACTCTAACTAGCTTTTGCCAATGTTTTTAAAACTTTCACATGAGCAAGTTCTAGTTACCAACATTCAACAGTATTATAAATAGCGGTAGGTTTGAGTTCAAGCTATGGAGACTTGAATGTACTCTATGGTACAGTTAAACTGGTATTCAGCTGCAATTCATTTACAGATTGTGTTTTGATACAAACTTATTTCTGAAAAGGTCATGAATCTTGAAACATTTCTAATCTGTTTGACAACATACTTTCTCTTTAAAATTGTGCTCGATATGCAAATTCATTCAGAAAAATTCTACAAGGTTTTGAACCTAACATCTAGTTCCATCTTTAACATTAGAAAGAAGATCAATAGTTTGGTACATTTTTATCATCTATGGTCATTATTAATATTAGAAAGAAGACAAATCAAGGGTTTTGTACATTTCTGAGTTCCATGGAGAGATTATTGAGTTCCTCGTTGCGGCCGGTTGTGATCCTGTCAGCCTCCAGCTCTGCTTGTATCAACCTCATTCGTTGTTCAACCTTGTCTGCCACCTAGTGTCATAAAACAACAACCGGTGCAACATTGTGCAGTGGAAATAACACACTTGTACATACAGTAAAACCTCTCCATTGCGACCAATATTTGAAGTTCAATTTTCGGTGTTAAATGCAGGTGGCTGCTTAAAGCAAGATGAAAGTAAAGCAGAAAGCTCCTATAGGAGCTTTCTGCTATACTTTCATCTTGATTTAAGCTGTCACCTGTGTTAAATATCATCATTTAGTTCAATTTTAGTGGTTGTAGTAGAGAGGTTTTACTGTACATTTAGTCAAACTTGAGTAAAACCATCATTCAATGAAGAAACATGGACACCTTTAAAGTCAGGCTGTTGCTTTTTGCATTACAAAAGTTCCTCCATAGCCAAGAGTTTAAATCAATTATTTCAAACTGTGTCTAAGGCAGTCTACTTCTCAAAGCAATACTAAAGTAAAGCTTTCATATTGCTTTAAGATTCAAGATTCAAAACATTTTATTAAGTAACGTTAACAAATACATGTTTCTTGTTACACGATACAATGGATTAATTATATAGTATACATGACAATATCCTTGTATGGACTCTGTTGTCCTTTAAGCTGTCACTTGTATTCAGCACCATAACTGACTTGTTATTTGTGGCACTTATATGGAGGCATAGATAGCGGTGTTCTAAGGCAATTCTGTAGGGTTCAATTAAAACTACTTTTATTCCATATTCTCTCTACATAATATTTCAGCAATCTACAGACATGTATTTACTATATGTTATTACTCCTGATTCATATTTAATTGTATGCAAGACCACTCATATTTTTTTTCCAAGTGCTTTTTTTCTTCAGAATACAGAAGTCAAGCTGTTCAGATCCTAATCTGATGCTAAACTACCTGGCATCTGATTTTTCTTAAAAAAGACTGTCAAATGAAGTTTACCTCAAAACCAGCTGTAACCACCCTCACCATTTATATTATTAGTGCAGTGCACTTATCACTTCTCCTGCTATAAGCATATACTAATACTGTTTGAAAACATTGAACACCCAGATCAGACAGCTCCATAACTCTTTGAACCCTAGTCATGCATATATGCATCATTTGCAAACAGTGTACATGTGAGGAGTACACTTTTCCTATGCAAACAATGTAGACCCTGATCAGAGGGCTCCTTTAGGAGCCCTCTGATCAGGGTCTACACTGTTTGTCATATGACATATATTGTAAAACTTAACACCTAAAAAGTCAAAAATGGACTAGACTAAATTGAAAACTAGAATCGTCCATTTGAGGTTTCAGGGAGGAAAGGGTTAAGGATTGTCTTCTTATAGGATCTGTGTGACATGAGTTTGCACTCCTTCCTGGTGAAAAAATCCCGATTTTATTAGAAAATGTACAGTACTTAATAGTTCGGCCTAAAAAATATATTTATAGTGGGTGGAGTTTTATAAATGAATATCAACCAGGAGAAAAGTTGTGCTCCGTAACCATTTAATGAGGTTAAATACTTACAGGATCTGAAGAAGTGAATCTCTTCAGGTCATCGGAAATTTCTCTAATCTTTCTTTTGGTTTCCATATCATACCTGAAAGGAAATTTCCAATCAAATTCACATTTCAATGGATTTCAACCATACTCACATCGTTTCTATTAACTCCTTCACTGCCTTACCCCGAATACATTGGTTATTTGCAAACAGTTTGGATTATGATCAAACACCAAACAGTGTGGTGTCTAATCAGGATCAAAACTATTTAATACTCATTTCAATACTTTTTAACCCATTACCCCATAAATACACTTTTTTTAGCCTTAAATTTATTCCTCCACTGTTGAAAATAGTTCCAATTTATATAGTCATGAATATGTATCAGAAGAACTATTTTCTACATCCTAGTAGATAATATCTTAAATCAGGTTGAAAGTAAAGCAGAATATGCCTTAAGGCACATTATGCTTTACTTTCAACCTGATTTAAGTGGTCACCTATGTTCAAGACTAGAAACAGGCTATGGGGTTATGGGTTAAGTCAAAATACCTAAATTTCAGATCTGAGAAATACAAACAGACAACAATTATTTAAAGTAGATGACATCAAGGCAGTGAAAGGGATAACATTTTCCCATAGTACAATTGCACACATTTAATAACCTTTAACCCCATAGCCTGTTTCTAGTTTTGAAGACAGGGAATCACTTAAAGCAGGTTGAAAGTAAAGCAGAATGCTTCAACTTGCTTTAAGCTACCTCTGGGAAAGATACAGGCAATACCTTCTATATTTTATGTTCAGGATTTTCTAGGTAGGGACTATTATCAGTGGCGTAGAAACAATTAGTTGGCATACAAAGGCGTTATTATGGAGTAATGGGATAAACAAGATTTGACTGTACTGTTCTGTTTACTCACCCGTCTCTCCTCTCCACCTCTCTGTTATAGCTGGTCTCTAGATTCAGGTGGTCGCTGGACAGATCCCGGACTGCATGGTGTATGTCATGTAACTCCCTGTTCATATCATCTGCAAACCGTACAGTTGATCGTCGCTGCTTCCGTCTTCGACGGACAGGTGAGGCTGCCTCATACTCACTGTCACTCTAATTGGGCAAATATAATTTTCATTAACAATTGTACAATATATATGGAAAGAGTTATTAATGAAGCACACTGATTAACTACAGGGCTCCAGATAAGAGGAGTTTTTCAAAAACTAAAATCTTTTTTCTGCTTTAAACCCTATGGATACACTACTCATTAGAATCGTCTTGAAGAGACGATTCTAATGAGTAGTAACACAATAGGATTTGGTGCTAAAACGATTGAGAAAAATTTGGATTTGTTCAGTTTACTCTCCGTTATCTGGAGCCCTGAACTAGTTAGTATAACAAGTGATTTTGGAAGAAGCATAATGTATGATGTGATCCACATCATACAAATTAATTGTAGCAAAGTTCAATGATCTTATTTGTTGAAACTGTCATGTATATTTCACAAAAATGAACATTTCACAATAAGAGCAACCCACCCATATCTGAAAATATTTTGATGCGATTTGTTTTCGGTGCTTAACCCATTACCCCATATACACTCCTCTTTATGCCTTCGATTTATTCCTCCACTGAAGAAAATAGTTCCACTTTGTACAGTTTATGTGTTATAAATATGCACGAAAAGAAAAATATTCTATATCCTAGTAAATGGTAGCTTAAAGCAGGCTGAAAGTAAAGCAGACTGTGCCTTAATGCACATTCTGCTTTACTTTCCACCTGCTTTAACTGGTCATCTGTCTTTAAATCTTCAAACAGGCTATGGGGTAATGGGTTAACTTTTCTACTGGTGAGGTGAAACAAATTAAAAACATAATACAGTGCTCCCTCTCTACAACGACAACCAATAGGAGACAAATATTGTGTGTTGTTCAGAGGGAGTCTTTATAAGGAGGGAAATCGGCTTACATTTGCAAACAGCTTGAGTCCAGATCAGATGCCGCGTAACACGGCGTCTGATCTGGATTCAAGCTGTTTGTAACTCATCAGTATGTTTCTTCTGTTAAAATGTCCAACATGTGACTTTGAGAAAAATAGCAGATGACAATTCTAAGCACACGATATTGCAGACATGAAAAGGTTGGACATAACTGTCTAATGTTTTGGGAACAGCGACAAGCGTTGCTGTAAGGAGGGAATCGTTGTTGGGAGGGCTGTTGTAGGGAGGGAGCACTTTACATGTATTATATACAACATCAATCCAACCACCATAACATTATACAGTGCACTGCAGTATTATTTTGTAATAAGTTAATTACTGTGTAAACAAAAACTTGTAAATATAGCATGTTAAACTGGAAAACAATTTAAACTCGGTCAAAAAAGTTTTGCGACACAGGTATTTTTTCCACATATATTTTTATTTTGCGTAAAATCATACTAGACCTATATATATTTTAGTAAAGTTGCTGTCATTACCTATCAACTGAGATAAAATTTTCTATTATCATGGCTATTGTGTTTTAACCCTTTGAACCCTAGTCCCGCATATAGGCGTTGTTTTCAAAAGTATACATGTGAAAAGTACACTTGTCCTGTGCAAACAGTGAAGACCCAGATCAGAGGGCTCCGAAAGGAGCCCTCTGATCAGGGTCTTCACTGTTTGTCATTATGTCAAACATTGACAAAAACAACCCTTAAAAGTCAGAAATGGACTAGACTAAAATGGAAACTGGAATTGTCCATTTGATGTTTCAGGGAGGAAAGAGTTAAACGATCATCGACAAGATCACATATCCTACGGTGAGTGCTAGCAGAATGCTGCACGTGGTTAAACAGTTGCAAGCAGATTGTAGACGTTAGACCCAAACTGTCCTTCTCTTAATTAATAAACAAGAGAATAAATGAACTTACTCAAAATGGATTAATATGCATATTCTGAGTTTATATTGGTTTGATAATGTGTTTTGGATAGACTAGCTAATTTTAGTTCTTCTTACCATTGTCAACGTTCGTACCAAAGATGTGTATGCTTGCAACTTTTCAACAGACACCCTCATGTCATTCAAACATTTGAACTAATGTGTAAACGGGATTACAACCTTTGCAATTTAATATCAATATAATTAACTGAAATTAACCTTTTGATGCACTTTACAGATTGAAAACAAGAGCACCGCAGTGCGGCAAAATACGCCCGTCACGGCCGGCGGGTGTCAAAGTCGTCCAGACTCAGGCCGACTGGAAAAAGTCGCCCGGAGTGTAGGCCCGACTATCGATCTCAAAAAGACTATGCTGTAGTATTGGGATAGCTCAAGTACTATCCCGATAGTATTGCGATAGTCAAGAAAAAAGTTCTGGGTTTTTTAAAAAATGCACATTTTTGACAATAAAGGGGGCATAACTCTGCTAAAAATAGTCGCCAACGTCTGAAATTTAACAGGAACCAAAATTCACAGGTGCCTTCCCTGTATGATGAGAAAGCTAAATATGAAATTTGGTTACAATAGACAAAATGTAAGTAAAATTATTATCAGGAAACAATATATTGTTAAAAAAATTGTGTGAAGGGGCATAACTCTGAAAATACATAGTCAAACCAAAAACCCGTAATATATATTAAGTCACTTCATTCATTGTATCACCATATCAAATTTGAAATCAATTGAACCAAAAAAAAAAAAGTTCTGTTTTTTTTTTTTAAAATGCCCATTTTTGACAATAAAGGGGCATAACTCTGCTAAAAATAGTCGCCAACGTCTGAAACGCAAACTTGTCCGAACTATTGTGGTATGGAATATTTGTAGGAAGTTTAATCAAAATCGGTCAATAAATGAAGGTGAGAGAGCGCTAAGAAGAAAAGTTAATGGACGAAGTGTGGCTTATTTTAAATTTTAAGGATGTAAAGGGGCATAACTCATAGAAAAATAATTTAACAGGAACCAAAATTCACAGGTGCCTTCCCTACATGATGAGAAAGATAAATATGAAATTTGGTTACAATAGACAAAATGTAAGTAAAATTATTATCAGGATACAATATATTGTTAAAAAAATTGTGTAAAGGGGCATAACTCTGAAAATAAGAAGTCAAACCAAAAACCCGTAATATATGTTAAGTAACTTCATTCATTGTATCACCATATCAAAATTGAAATAAATTGAATAATTAAAAAAAAAGTTCTGGTTTTTTTAAAAAATGCCCATTTTTGACAATAAAGGGGCATAACTCTGCTAAAAATAGCCGCCAACGTCTGAAACGCGAACTTGTTCGAGCTATTGTGGTATGGAATATTTGTAGGAAGTTTAATCAAAATCGGTAAATAAATGAAGGTGAGAGAGCGCTAACAAGAAAAGTTAACGGACGGACGGACGGACGTACAGCGCTGGGTATACCATAATACGACCGTCGATGACGGGCGTATAATAATAATAAAAAAGCTTTAAAAGTATTTGAGAAACACTGTTATAAAAATTGTCACAAGACTTTTTTTTGGTCAAGTATATTATTGTGTTGGACCCACACAATGGTATAATGCTATACCTCATAATCTCTCATGTGTGGACTTCTAAGTCTCTCTTCTCTAATCTGTTGATGTGTCCGGCCAACATCTTCTCGTAACTAGAGAAAAATAAACATTGACATCTTTGTAACGACTGTAAAAGCTGGGAGCCAAACAGTGTTAGAGGGCATGAAGCCTAAAACTTATGAACTGTGATCAGGATTTAAAGGTCTTGCACAAAATTTCTGCTTGCTTAAACCTAAACTTCATATATTTGTTCACTATCTAAGACAGGTAGTTGCAGACTGACAGAAAAGCAGAAAGCAAAACCTGTCTTGAACACAGAAAATAAAGTAGGAAAGAAAGATTTAATGGATGTACATGTATATACATGTAGTTCCAGCAAAGTCCATAAAACTATTTAACCCTTTCCCACATAGCATATCTCTATAGTATTGAATATAGGTGTTCACTAAAAGCAGGTTGAAAGTAAAGCAGAATGCGCTTAAGCGCATTCTGCTTTACTTTCAGCCTGCTTTAAGCCATCATCTTCTAGAATATAGAAAATATTCCGTATGATACATATTTATCACTGTATAAATTGGAACTATTTTCTTCAGTGCAGGAATAAACTTAATGCGCTAAAAGGCGCTTCTATGGGGGAAAGGGTTAAATATTCATGAGTCAAGACAATGAAAATAAAGGCCTTTAAAAAAACTGCAAAATGTGTAGAGCCAGATCAGGCATACAGTAATGTTGGTCATCTGTGCAACAATGAATTGACCCTTTACCCCATTGACTGTTTCTAGTTTTGAAAATAGGTGACCATATAAAGCAGGCTGAAAGTAAAGCAGAATGCGCCTTAAGGCGCATTCTGCTTTACTTTCAGCCTCCTTTAAGCTGACATCTGCTTAATATAGAAACTGTTTTTATCAAACATATTTATGACTGTATAAATTGAAATTATTTTCTTCAGTGAAGGAATAAATGAAAGGCATTAATAGGCGTATTTTTGGGGTGATGGGTTAAGATATTGTGATCTGTGTGATAACAATAAACTAACTTTCGAATTGGTGAAATATTAGAGTACAATAATGACATAGCTCAAGGTAAGATGGAGTAGTGTATAAATGTCTATAATTTTCTTCTTAATGTCTGCATTCAAAGCTGTGACTCTTCATTAAAACTACCTAATTAATCAGTCATAACAAAGGATTTGGTGACGACATATTTAAACACTAGGATGTCAGTATACTGTAATGACCTTAAGTATTGGGCCACACCGGCTAGAGCAAACAATGTAGACCCTGATCAGACTGCTCCTGTACGAGGAGTCTGGTCAGAATCTATACTGTTTACCATACAGTCTACATTTTTGGACACATTACTGTGTGATAAAAACAATTTTACAATATTTACCGATACACAGGGTGTACCTTTTTCTAAGACTTTTATGGTATATGTTTTAGACATACGGTACTCCCTCTATCTGGAGCTACGATTAAACAAACAAGCATGCATAATAATATTTCTACAGATATATTTCAACAGCATATATCCCTATAAAGCATGCATATAATGGCTTTTCAAAAGGAGATCTTTTTTACAGGTAGAAGCTTAACCCTTAGCCTGCCAAGCACGACTATAGCTCCATATGCAAACAGCTTGGATCCGGATGAGACGCCGAGTAACTCGGCGTCTCATCCGGATCCAAGCTGTTTGACACTCGGACAACATTTTCAGCAATTTTGAGCACATTTGAAGCACTTTGAAACTTGAAGCAGACGAGAAATGTAGCAGACGACAATTTATTTGGCGGGCTAAGGGTTAATGCAAGATAAAAGTAATGCAGAAAAGAGGTTTCTGCATTACCTGTTTCCTTCAATAAGCAGCAATCCACATTTAGAGATTGACATGTTTCCTTATGCAGTGCATGGCTATATACAGTACTTATATAAGACAGATAATTTGGTTGTCACATACTGATTTAAAGTTGAAATTTCACTAATTAATTTGTAAAAGCTTTGAGCTTATCTATTATCAAACTACAAACTATCCTTACTGTGTTTAATTTAATCATTTCCAAACCATACAAACATCTGTGTGTTGAAGACAACAATCATTTCTTCAACGTCAGACTTACCATATCAACATTGTGTCTGTGGTCTCTTCCAACATCACGGTACTGGTCTAACATACGATCTAAACTCTTGAGGTTACGACTAGTACCCTGTAAGCATAAAAACACAAAACAATGAGCTCACAGAACAGACCTGGACGGTGAGAAACTTACCAATAACAACTAGAAACATGTTGGTTAAATACGGATGCCCTGCAACATGTTTGGTCATACAGCCAATCTTAATTGTATTAAGCAACCACAAATTGAAGTAGCAGGAAGGTCTCTAAAGACAGGAGACTGCTTAATGTAAGAGACAGGAGCATTCTTAACAATATTTGCCTTTCTTTAACCCATTACTCAATAGCCTGTTTCTAGTTTTGCAAATAGTTGACCACTTAAAGCAGGTTGAAAGTAAAGCAGAATGCGTCAAAGGGCGCATTCTGCTTTACTTTCTGCCTGCTTTAAGAAACCATCTGCTAGAATATAAAAATATCACTAATTATAATACCAAGTTGAACTATTTCCTTCAGTAGAAGAATCTATTATATGCGGTAAAATGTGTATCTATGGAGTAAAGGGTTAAGCAACCACAAATTGAATTAGCTCAGGAAGGTCTCTAAAGACAGGATACTGCTTAATGTAAGACAACAGGAGCTTTCTGCATTATATTTGCCTTCCATTAACCCTTTCCCCGATAGAAGCGCCTTTTAGCGGATATAATTTATTCATCCGCTGAAGAAAGTAGTTCCAATTTAATCAGTAATGAATATGTATTATGGGGAATCTTTTCTATATTATAGCACATGATAGCTTAAAGCAGGCTGAAAGTAAAGCAGAATGCGCCCTAAGGCGCATTCTGCTTTACTTTCAACCTGCTTTAAGTAGTCACCTATCTTAAGTACTAGAAATAGGCTATCAGGTAAAGGGTTAAGTAGCTACAGGTCTGTTTTTAAGATAAACAAGTGTCTTCTGTTGATTGTTAAATGTACACAAGATACCCTTGACATAAGCACAAAGCTTTTACCAAGGTCATAGAGGTCAAGGTCAAAGATTAAGGTCACAGAACTGTGATGCAATATGTTGAACTTATTGACTTCATGACCATGAGCTACAGTACTTGGTTCATAATCAACCTAAATGCAACTAAACCATTGAGACATATGTACCATTATAAGGACAAAAATAACACTAAATTTGATGCACCACATTATGAAGCAGGGCATAACAAAGCCATAATTAAAGTTCTTTGATACCCACATGTATATATTTGACACAGGGATGTTGTTTCAACAACAAAGTTTTGATGGGACCGTCATTATTGCCCTGAATTACTTGCCCGGTCAAAGGATCACTTATATACAATTATTTTTCAATCTAGCTTGTAGTCAAATAGATTTTTTAAGATTTGTTATAGAAATATAATCAAACTCGTATTCAGCTACCATTTAATGAATAAGTATTGCAATCTTGGAAGACAACTCAAGTGACTGCTGAGTGATGACTGTGAGAAGCAAGGAGCCCTCTGATCAGGGTCTACACTGTTTGCATAGGACAAGTGTACTCTTGACAGGTATCTGATTTGTTAATGACCAGTACAGTCGTCGCTAGGGTTGAATGTGTTAATAGAAGTTTGACTATATAAGTAAAACCTATCATGGCCATGTTTTTAATTTAGGAAAAAATTAAGTCTTGTACAAGGTAATCTGAAGGTTATTTGTGTAAGTTAATTTTCAAATCTCTCACTGGTTCTTTATCTGGACAGGACAGAAGCATGAATAAGACATTTCTATGAAGAAATTGTAATAGGGCAAGAATAGACAAGTCTATGACAGAAACGGTTAACACAATTTTTATATTCACCTTTGCTGTGCTGTTAACCGTTATTTTATATTTTGCAAACAGTGTAGACAATGATCAGAGCAGTCATGGAATCCTCTGATCAACCATAAAACTTGACATAGAATAATCAATTTTCACAGAGCAATACTCCATAATGAAATAATAAAGCATAAAAGGTTTTAAAAAATACACAAAAAATCAAAGCAGAGAGCCTATAGTTTTCATTCTGTGTAAAAATACAATAAACCTAGATGAAGTGGAAATATGCTTCAATAAGTTGTTGGTATTCAATATAAAATGCATTTGCTTACCGTTAAAGTGAATGCCTTAAAGAAACTAAAGAAACTCAATAGAATTAATTATTTTTTGATAAATGAGTTGAATTTTGATTTTTTTTTACTCTATTCATTGGCTATGAAGAACCTTTAAAAGTGCTTTATATGTCTTCATACTTTCAACTTTGTACTTCAGTTTTTTTGTAGGTGAATAAATGAGGAACTTTTTGTTTTATCAATTTCAATCAGGTTTGTTTAACCCATTACCTCATAGCCTGTTTTTAGTTTGGAAGACATGTGACCACTTAAAGCTGACTGAAAGTAAAGCTTTAAGCTTCAGTCTGCTAGGATATAAAAATTACTTCTTTCTGGTGCATATTTATGACTGTATAAATTGGAACTACATGTATTTTCCTTAGTGGAGGAATAAATTAGAGGTGTAAAAAGGCATATTGATGGGGTAATGGGTTAATGTTTGCCTGTGTTATCATGGTTTCACCTCTAATTGCTTGAGTTAATATTGAATCTCCAACCACTAAGACATTGATTTCCTTACAATTTAAAATGATCTGGAAGCCAAGTTTAACCCTATTGGTACATGCTGTAGTTTTAAAATTGTATCATTCATGACAGAGAGTCAGAGACATATCAGAAATACAATCCAGGTGATACATAATCTGGATCAACACACAACAACTATATTTGCATGAAACAGTCAGCGATCAAACTTTGGTTATCAAAGTTCAATCAAACTAATTCTACAGGTTGATTAACCCCATCACTGTCAGGACATCATCTGCATTAAGCAGCCGTTTTCTTCTTTTATTTATCAACTTAAAATTTTGGGTAAATTGACTAAAATAATATGACGAGTCAATCATGAGTGTCAAATAGTTTGGATCCTGGTCAGAAAATGCATTACACAGCATTTGAATGTGATCTTTACAAATAACCATTGTACTTGAGGAAAGGCAGTGATTTAGGTCTTATAGAGGGTTAAAGAGTAAATCATATCGCTGACAAACCTTTATCTTTACTCGTAGATAGACCAGGTAAGTTGGCAAATAAAAGTATGCTAGTTTCCTTAACACTGAACGATTTTGAACACACAAGAACTATCATCTGCTTATAATGCATTCAGTTATCACTTTGATATTGACTCTTCAGTCTCTATTCTTGCAGGTACATGTACAATGTATATGATCCAAGCAAAAAACATTTGGGATCTTGACCAGGGACATGCGACAGTCTTGTAAACTCCTTTTCCTGAACTCACAGAATAAATACCCTATTTTTGCATTATGTTTCACACTGATACATGTATGGCCAATAATTAATCAGTAATTGTTATCATGGGTATTTTAATGAGATGTTAAAGAAAGGTAGGCTAAGCAAATGTTAAAAGTGTATGAAAATGATTCTAATGAAGCTGTCAATTTCTTTTATTTATCTTACATCTTAACTTTTAACTTTACAACCAAGTGGGATAAGTGATATTTATTGGATCTATGAGGACTGCAGTAATCAATTATGAAAGACCTTTGCAAAAAGTCGGATCCAGACCAGTCCCCACAAATTGTGGGGCCCATATAAACTAGGATTCATGTAGTATTTGCCACTAAAATCAAATTTCTTCAAATATTGAGGAGTTAATTTAAATTTCAGCTTAACACATGTTGAGCAGACGACATTTATTTCTATAAGTGTTGAATAGGTTAACCCTTATAATGCTGAGCTGACCATGACTTACACTTGCAAACAGTTTGGATACTAATCAGATGCAGAGTAACTCAGTATCTGATCACCATCCAAACAGTTTGACGCTCATAAATCATGATGATAGGCATTTTTCATTAAGAATGTTTAAAATCTAAATCTTAGACGACAGACGACATAGACGAGCAGACGACATATATTTGTTCATTAAAAGGGGTTAACTCCTACCATGCTAGCGGGGGATATACCCCAAAGTGATTAATTTTGCAAACAGTTTGGATCCAGATGAGACGCCGCATAAGGCGGCGTCTCATCAGGATCCAAACTGTTTGACACTCTGACCCAGTTTTACAAAGAGTTTGAGAAAATTCGACTTTTTTTAACAGTTGCAGACGACAATTTTTACAGACGAAAAATCTACCCAGCATGCAAAGGGTTAATATCAGTGTATTCATAAGGCAGCTCTGCCGATCAATGTAATCCATTGAGTAAATATTGAGAGTTAGAGATTGGCTTGCACACCTAAATGTTTATTATACTGAAATGAAATTCCCCCTCCATTCAATTCAAATCTGCCTGTTCTATTTCATTTTAAGTACTCTTTGGTGCTGTTCTATTTTTAAATTTTAATGTTCTTAGTGTTCTACATATTTTTAAGATACAGTTCTATTCCCATCTTACTTCTGATTTTTTGTTAACTTTTATTTCACAATGTAATTGTCTTCTACATAGTTTGTTGTCTTCACAATTTGCAAAGTTGATTTATTTGTATTTTCTTTCAAAAAGTATCACCAGAGTTTCAAACAATTTGGATCCAGATGAGATGTCAAGCTACTGACTGTGTCTCGTCTGGATCTGAGCACAGTTTGCAAAGATTATCATGATTTCAACACAATCACACATTTAGCGTTAACATATTCTACATATTTTACAAACCTGACTTTTATTTTTAATTTCAATCCGAGTGACCAATGACTGATTACCCGTAGAAATTCAGTATTATTTAGTATGGTAGGCAAATTTTTATTGAACAATAATTGTCCACAACAATTATAGTTGGTAAATTTTTGTTAAGAAAATATCAATAAGACTTGTACCTGCCTGTTTGTTGTGGGCTAAAGCTTTAATCTAAAAGCTTTATTAGAACCAATGTCTTTATTTTACATCATATTCTGATAGTGTAAAACAAATACTTCAACTTTCACCTACGATGTTATCAAGCCTAACTACAGGGTAATGTCATAAATTGTATTACTATATACCGGTTCCCCAGTATGTAGCGATTCTTCACCATAAGTGCTTCAGACAAGCTTTAACCATTACCATGCTTGAAACCAATACATGTTATTGTATCCTAGATACAAACCGTGTAGACCCTGATCAGAGGGCTCCGTCAGGAGCCCTCTGATCAGGGGCTGCACTGTTTGCTAAATTTTTAGATAAATTGGTGATACAGCTCTAAAAATGAAACAAACAGGTTACTTTTCAAAAGTGGAATAGTTCATTTGAAAACTTAAAAGTAATAAAGGTAAAGTTTCCACTTGAGAAGAGATTGTTCAAACAATGTTAAAAGATAAGAGGTTTGTATTGATAAAGATGACCGCCTACTGTCAAAATTGCATTTTCAATTCTTTATTAATGTTTTATCAGGGTTCTTGCACAATAATAAGCTGCAAATGCCCTGCAGCAAACAGTACAGACCCAGATTAACAAACTTGTAAGTCAAAATTGAGTGTATAATCATTATCTGTACTATTTAACTCTTTCAACACAAAGTAACTCTTGTGGGTTATTAGGTTCCCTTGTGGATATTTTCAGTTACCAAAACATGAACCAGTCCACTTGGAATTCTGGGTAGTTTAATAAATACTGCTCTAAATTAGCAAACAGTGTAGACCCAGATCAGAGGGCTCCTATTGGAGCCCTATGATCTGGTCTACATCTGTTTGCAAATGTAATGAGTGTATTTTAAACAGATCTATGGTGTTGAAAGAATTAACACTTTTTTCCCCTATTACTCACAGAAGTGCCTTTCCATGCTCTTACCCTGTCCTGATAAAGAGGGATATGAAAACTTTTTTAACATCCTGACAGATGGCTGCTTAACACTTATCCTATAGCCTGTTTCTAGTTTTGAAGACAGGTTACCACTTAAAGCATTTTGCAAGTAAAATAGAATTCACATTATGGTGTATACTGCTTTTCTTTCAACCAGTGCTTTAAGCTTCTTTCTGCTAGGATATAGAAACTGTTGCTTATGGTACAGTGGTAAATACGCTATTCTTACCCATTTACGCGTTAATAAATGCGTAAGAAACGCATAGTGAAAGGTTAACGCCTAACGATTTTACCGCGTTAATAAAAGATTATACCAATGCAGTCTTGGCTAAGGGGTCCGTCGGTTAAGTGATGACCCTTTCATCCGGGCTCTTTTAAAAGCGTAAAGAAAAGGCTAGGAAACGCATTTAACGAAATGGATAATACATGTAAACGCGTAAGAAACACGTAAAGTGGGTAGGAATAGCGTATTAAACTATTTTCTTAAGTGGAGGAATAAATCAAAGGCACTAAAAGGTGTATCTATGGAAAAATGGGTTAAAGCAAAATCAAAGTAAAGCAGCACAGTTTTCAATTTAGCTTAGCAGTATTCTGCCTAAACATAATTGGATATACATTGTCACTTTTGAATTATAATAGAGAAAAGGGCTAATTTGTACCAAAATTGGAGAAAAGGGTTAATTTGTACCAAATTTACCAAGAAATTTGGCCTCAAATTAAATTCCAAACTATTAATTTTGTCTCTTGAATGTTAACTCTACAGAAAAACAATAGTCACTATTCATTATTGTTTTTAGAAATGACGCAATAATTCTGTTTGATAGTTTTCATTCAGCACTCAAGTTAAACTCTAATCTCTTGCACTATTAGTAAAATTCTATGTTTTGAGCAACTGTAATGACACGGGAAACTTTAGAAGTATTAAGAAACAGCAGTCGCATGTCACACACCAGAATTACTGTTTCAGTGAACATCTAAACACTGCAAATTTTCCTCTTTTTCTTACAGTGTACAGGGTCATTCAGTAATGATGTTAACTCTTTGAACCCTAGTCCCGCATATAGGTGTGCTTTTCAAACAGTGTACATGTGAATAGTACACTTGTCCTATGCAAACAGTGAAGACCCTGATCAGAGGGCTCCGAAAGGAGCCCTCTGATCAGGGTCTTCACTGTTTGTCACAATGCCAAACATCCACAAAAACAACCCTTAAAAGTCAGAAATGGACTAGACTAAAATGGAAACTGGAATTGTCCATTTAAAGTTTCAGGGAGGAAAGAGTTAAGATGGGAACTTTCTGCATTACTTTTGCCCTGTGTTAAGCTGCTACCTTTCTATATGGCAAATAATTAAATTCATTGACTTTTTAATGAACACATGTTTTACTGTACAAGCAAGTTTGTATTAAGCGAACACACACCAGAATACCTATTGGTAGTCTTAAATAAAGGTGGATGCTTAATGCAGGATCAAAATAATGCAGAAAACTTTCTGCTCTATTTTTATCCTGCATTAAGAAGGCACCTGTCTTTAGAGATCTCTGCTACTTTAATTAGTGGTAGCTTAATACAAGTGTGATTGTATACATAATCTAAAAAATAGTGTTAAATTTTTATACTACAGTAAAGCCTCTCTATTACGGCCACTAAATTATGTTAATTATTGGGTGTTTAAGGCAGGTGACTGCTTAAAGCAAGGTGACAGTGAAACAGAAAGCTCCTTTAGGAGCTTTCTGTTTCACTGTCACCTTGCTGTAAGCTATCACATGTCTATTATACAATCAATTAACCTTCGTTTTAGTGGTCGTTGTAGAGAGGTTTTACTGTACATAACGGCTCTACAACCCCAAATAAAGAAATGATCCTTTCTCATGATAAAGCATCCAATATCAAATTATCAACCTATTGTACCAGCCGTGGACATAATGCCAGGCATAGATTTCATGAAGAGATACACTTTGTAGCTAGCCAAATTGGTACATAAAGCCCACAATACCCCGTCAATGGCTGGTGGGAACTTATAACTGCACGGGAAACAATCAAGTCATTCTGCATGAAGTGTAAACGGGCAATTTGTGGCAACTTGCTAAAATCGTACAGAGCTACTAATTGTTAGTAAAAATACAGTAAATTCAGGCTATAACGACTACTTTAAATCAGCCTTCTTTTAATTGAGGTGATTGTAATAAAAAGACAACTTTGCTGTATAAAGATGTCTATATATATTGTTCTATTGGCAATGTGGATTACTTAATGAATATCTGTCTCATCCGGAGCCAATCTATTCAATGCTATAATTATGGTGAAAAATAACCCCCATACATTTAGAATAGCTGTTCATATCTTGTAACCTTGTAGAAAACTGCTTAGAGCTACATGTAATTAATAGTTCAAGTATGTTTTCATACTTTGATTGGAATATTTACAACAGCTGGATAAATTTTGTAAGATCTAATTCATTTTAATGACACATATTACAAGACAGACATTATGATTTCATGGGCAGGATTTAGGGACCTCAATGCAACTTAACCCATAGCCTGTTTCTAGAGTTGGAGACAGGTGACCACTTAAAGCAGGTTTAAGTACTTTCAGCCTACTTTAAGCTTCTAAATGCTAGAATATAATTTTTTTTTTTGTAGTTCATATTCATGACTATATATATAAATTGGAATGATATTCTTCAGTGAAGGAAAAGATGAGAGGCGTAAAAAGGCGTATTTATGGGGTAATGGGTTAAACTAGCGGTCACTAAATACAAGATTGACTGTAACCTATGTTAACCCACTACCCCCTTGCCTGTTTATTATATTGAAGAAAGGTGACCACTTAAAGCTGGTTGAAAGAAAAGCAGAATGTGCCTTTAGCCTGCTTTCAGCTTCCATTTTCTAGGATATAGCAAATATTTCTTACCATACATATCCATCCATGGCTGTATAAATGGGAACTATATTCAACAGTGAAGGAATAAAGGTGTTAAAAGGTGTATTTATGGGGTAATGGGTTAAAGAGGCCTTGTTGTACAGCAATAAACTTGGAGTCCTCTGAATGGCCTGTAATTGATCTATCATATAAAACTACTGTCAACTTGGGCTCAGCAAAAATTGAACAAGAAAATTAATACAGATTGTGTTTTAGATTTTAGACAGGATAGAGTCTAATGCACATGACAGTATGCTGAATGCTCATAATGGGGCTTGTTGCATTACTGTTGTTCTGCATAAAGTAGATACCTCATGATCTTAAAAGATATACAAATGAGCCGTGCTATGAGAAAACCTGTCTTATTGCATTGCAAACAGTGTAGATCAAGGCGAGTCGCCACATCAAAGATCTACACTGTTTGACACTCACATGGGTATTAAGCATTTTATGTAGCCTATTATTATATACAGTATGTGGCAGTGTAGACCAAACTCAGATACTTGTCCTCTGATCAGGACCTGCATTTATTTGTATTAATTTTATTTTTCTGAAACGTTTTCTCAAGACATGATCAACACAAGTGTGTCATTTTTCAAAAAGCTTTTTTTAGGCAGAATACAGTGGAGAAAACGTTATTCTTTCCCAATAACGTTAAATCTCTTATTTCCTTTGCAAACAGTTTGGAGCCAGATCAGACGCCGGGTTACCCGGCGTCTGATCAGGCTCCAAACTGTTTGCCACTCATATTAACATGAATAGTCAGAATTGCCGAAACATTGTAATTTTTTACGTTTAACTGCAATGTGTTTGCGTTTCGGTTGCGTTTAAACAGGAAAGAATAACATTTTCTCCACTGTAGTCCATTTGAATAATACAGTATACCAAGAGTCAAAGTATACTATGCCAAACTTCCAACGCAACACCCTGGATATTCCCATTACTTCCAATGTTAAACATGTCTTAAGTTAGTCTGGTCAATTCTGTAAGGTGTGCATATCCTGAACAGATTTCTTCTTCAATTCCTAGAGTGAGCAATGGAAAATACTTTTGGTAAACAAAATCAAAATGAATTGGCATTTGGTCCCAAAAATATGGAATTTTGTGATAACAAGCTTTCAGAAATCTCATTCGAATGCATTTTCAATGGGGAATGAGAACCAGAAATTAGCGATACGTTTGGATTGATGGTTATTATTCGTCAGAAGTGTCATTAAAATTCGTTGCCAATATTAACAACGTTGATGACAGTACACCAATTTAAAAACAAAAATAAACACATTTAATAATTTTGTGTCAAATTTTCCTTCGATTTAAAACACCCGCTCTGATATGAAAATAGAGGGGAACTCGGAGGTGTTGCGTTGGCAGTTTGGCATAGTATAGTTGGATGATAAGTGAGACATCAGGTTACTTAGCACCTGACCTAAGTCCTTGATTCAAACTTTTTGCAATCTCCCATAAACTTTTATTAATGTTCAGTTAAATATTGAAGAATTGTAACTACATGTACTACCAATTCTGGTGGATAGTACTATCAATAAATATTTAGGGACCACTCCTAAATTTAACCCTTTCTCCCAAATACAAACACATTTTTTCACCTACATTTTAGTACATTTCTCATAGAACTGACTTTTCGTGAGTCTGGTTTACCAATTAAAAAGTTTCCTTATTCAATTTCTGATTGACAAATTGTAAATATCCAGATCAGGCCCCACATTACATGAAGCCTGATCTGGAACCAAAGTGTATACAAGGTCTTTCACACAGGTTTTCAGTAATCAAAGGGTAAAGGATATAGAAATGTTTTCACTTATCCAATGATAAGTTGGCCAGAAGGCAAGAATCTGTCACCTCTGCCCTGTCGTAAAAGCAAGTTGTTTTTAAGAAGCACTTGTGCGTGCAGCAATTTTAAAGTGTTGTGTATTTGTAGATTTCAATTTGGACAAATATTGATATAGCCATACAATCTCTTGTTTTAACATGAGCAATGTGAATTCTTTTGCTGGCCTGGGTTTGTAAAAACTTTATCAAATAAATTTGGACTGTACTATAAAATAAAATCAATATACTGCCAACATGTCTATCTGAGGTGCCAATGATTTACCCTTAGATGAGTAGTTATTAGTTAACTCTTTCACCACCATGGACCTATTTAAAATGTACTCAATACATCTGCAAACAGTGTAGACCCAGACCAGAGGGCTCCTACACTGTTTGCTAATTTAAAGCAGTACATGTACTTATTAAACTACCCAGAATTCCAAGTAGACTGGTTCATGTTTTGGTAACTATAATGATCCACAAGGGAACCTAATTGCTCACAAAAGTTATGTAGCCGGGTTGAGTTTATAATTAAATGGTGAGAGATTTGTGTTAGTGGCCCATCAATTCAGTCAGTAGAACACTTGCCCTGTAAGCAAGGGATCCCGGGTTCGAGTCCCGGTCTGGCTGCATATTTTCTCACCATGTTACAGTTACTTAGTGTTGAAAATTGTTCAAAGTACAGTCACATCTTGATATTGTTAAAGTTCAACTAATCCTTATTTCTACTACAAAACTTTGACAACCCCACCTCACATTTATCAGTCAAATATATCCATTGTTCCACAATTCAAAGTAAAAATTAACTTTGAGATATAAAAATGTTTGAGGAGCTGGAATTATTGAAGATCAACTGCACTAACATCTTACACATACACGCATATTCAAACTTTTAATAAGCAGTCATTCATTGAAAAGTATGGTTACTTTCATACAGAACATAAAAAATAACAAATACAGACAACTCATATAGGAACTTTCTGCATTAGTTTTTTTTTATCAGAGCTCCAGATAAGGGGAGTATTTCATAAAAAAAAATCTTTGTTTCTGCATTAAACCCTATGGTGTTACTACTCATAAGAATCGTCTCTTCGAGACAATTCTAATGAGTAGTTACACCATAGGATTTGGTGCTGAAATGAGTGAGAAAACGTTGGGGATTTGTTCAGTGTACTCTCTTTTATCTGGAGCCCTGGTTTTGTTCTGCATTCAGCTGCCATCTGTCCTACTGATTCTTCTTTTGACTGGATTAACCCATTACCCCATAGCCTGTTTCTAGGTTGGAAAACAGGTAACCACTTAAAGCAGGTTGAAAGTAAAGCAGAATGCGCCTTAGGGCGCATTCTGCTTTACTTTCAACCTGCTTTAAGCTACTATCAGCTAGAATATAGAAAATATTTCTTATGATACATATTCATGACTATATAAGTAGGAATTATATTCTTCAGTGGACGAAAAAATTGACAAATTGATTTAACTAGGATATAATTATCAAATGACAGAAAGAACTAGTTCACCCAGATTTAAGTAGTTTCCTACAAACTGCAGTTATATTAAACAAACTTCTTTCAAGCGTGGTGATCCTTGAATATAGTTCCAATTGTGTCGGTATACTGAATGCATGCATCCATTGTCCTTGATACATGGGTATAATTACCAAATACTATAAACTAAAAAAAAAATAGTTCTAACTATTAAAGCTAACAATTTTTTTCTGTTTTGCTTATCAATATATAGGTCTGCAGAAAACTTGAATATTCTTCAATGCAAATAAAAACAATCCTTGAAATTAGATCCTTTGTAATTTGTGAAATATGATGGATTTAATTATTTACCCTGTACCATTACCAAACAAGAGGCCCATGCAGGCCTAAATATCGCTCACCTGGGAAAACCCAGACAAGTGTCACATGAACCCTGGGCAGGGATAATTTTTTTACCAAATGGATATAATTTCAGAAGTGTCACCATGCCAAATATAAAAACTCTGGGCATATTTGTTAATAATAATAATTTGTTTCGGAAAAAAATATGTTTGAAGATTTCACTATTATATAACTCTTTATAAAACTGTGACCCCTGGGGAGGGTTCATTTTTTACCCCACGGACAAAATTTGAAAAATGTGATAGAAGACCTTTAGAGGATGCATTGTGCCAAATATCTAAGCTTAGTGTGCTGTGGTTTTAGACAAGAAGACTTTTGAAGTTTTCATTGAAAATAATAATCTATTTTTAGCTCCTGTGACCTAGCTATGCAACGGACTGAAACCATTTCCACAATATTCATAGAGGACATCTAGAAGTGTCACCATGTCAAATATCAAAGCTCTGGCCATATTAATTTCAGAGAAAAAGAGGTTTGAAGATTTCATTTTATAACTCTATGTAAAACTGTAATCCCCACGGGCCAGGGTCATTTTTTACCCAAGGTACATAATTTGAACAATCTTGAAAGGGGACTTGCAGATGAAGCTTTGTGCCAAATATCTAAGATCAGGGTACAGTGGTTTCAGACAAGAAATTTTTTAAGTTTTCATTGAAAAAAATATATTTTCAGCTTCTGTGACCTAGATATGAAAGGGAACGGAACCATTTGAACAATATTGGTAAAAGGCCTCTAGAAGTGTCACCATGCCAAATATCAAAGAACTGGCCATATAAGTTTAAAAGAAATGTTTGAAGATTCACTTAAAACTCTTTTTGTAAAACAGTGACCCCTGGGACAGGAACAACCTGACCTCAGGGGCAAAAGTTTAACAATCTTGATAGAGGACCTATAGATGATGCTATGTGCCAAATATCTTATTTAAGGATGGTCCTTGTGGTTTCTGACAAGAAGATTTTTTTCAAGTTTTCATTGAAACAATTTCTATTTTTAGCTCCTAGCTGTGACCTAGATATGCAACGGAACAATAATGTCTTTAAGTGTGCTTTTTCCTTTAAATGGGTCCCACTATCCTTCACTACAAGAGAATAACCACCATTGTTGTCAATTGTAGTCAGTATATTTACCTCAAGGTTTTCTGTCAGCCTGTGCACTCTATCATCAACAGACATGGTGACTTGGTTTCATTCTTCCATGCCTGAAAAAGAAGATGTACAAAATAACAAAGAATAATGAAGAAAAAATATATACATGTATATGTATGTATAGTCAATTCTTTGAGGAAGTGCTTGAGCCGTCTAATGGTTCCTTAATGTCCGACAAAAAGTAAAGCAGTTTGCATTTATTGGAGTTTCCTACCTACATTTGTCATGCATTGAACTGCCAATATACCTGTATTATAGACCTATAAATCATCTTTTTTGAATAGCTATGTAACCATTTCCTCCACAGAAGGGCTCAGGAGCCTCTACCTAGGATACTCCTCCATGTAAGTGGCGAAGAAGGATATTCAATTATGGTGTTGAATACATAGCAGCTTCAAGCAAGATGAAATTAAAGAAGAAAATACTGAAATTGAAAATCGTAACTGATTGGAACTCTTTACCAGAAAATATATTGAACTGTACCGTTATCATTGACTTCAAATCAGCACTACAGGACTATTCTCTGCACAACGAGTCTTCTTCTTTGCTCTGCACACTCACACACAGTAACTCAATAATGTGCTCATCAAAGCTTCTTTAAATATTATAGACTACAGATAGATAAAGTGAACTTGTCAAGCTCTTCCGAAGACTCACACACTCCCATTGCATGCGCAGTCAAACACTGACACCATTACAATGAACCAGAGGAAAAAATGTCCTTCTGAGGTCGGGACTTGAACTGACAACCAACTCAACACAAGTCCAGACTCCAGTCCTCTACTGAAGGCGTTATCAGACCGTCTGTCAAATACCATACATACAGCGGTGGTACGGCCACATGGAGAGATCCAGCGGTGCAGTGAAGGCAGCCTGTAGCACACAGGTTATTGGGACACATAGGCCTGGAAGGCCCAAGATGACATGGAAACAGTTGACAGAGAGGGATTGCAGAGAGTGGAACCTCCCTGCAATCGACCCTCGACAGAGACACCTTGGGCCTACATGTCTACGAAACATCGTACCACAAAAACGGTTGTAAGTCAAAACTTTAAAATACATTTAATTTCTGCTTTCCTTTAATCTAATCCTGTCTTGTGACATCTCTTTGGAATCGTCTTTTCAAGACGATCCCAAAGAGATGTAACAAGACAGGATAAGATGGAGATCGAAATAAATAATAATATAGAATTTTAGAATCTGACTTACAACAGTATTTATCGTACGATGTTTCGTAAGACGAGCCCCTGGAGAACAGGTGTACGAACTGCCATGCATGCAGCAAGTCAGCTACATGGAAGGGGTCCCACTGATATGGATATTGGGCCCCTGGACCTGCACGTCAAACAAAAATCCGGTGATGATGATGATGACAGCCGTTACACAGATACCTTTAGAACTAAGAAATGACCTCTTACATTTGTGCAGCCAGGTTGAGATTGCTTTAACTTTAAGTTGATTGACTTCAATGTGTGGCTTGATATATCAGTTACAGTAGTTAGTGTAACAGTATTGGCAAAGTAAGCACAGGCCCTGGATTTGAGTCCCAGTTGAGTCACCACAGTGGTACTTATTATTTATTTATTTATTTATTTATTTATTATACCAGATTTATATAGCGCTCTTTTCACACAGGGGTAGTGCGTTCAAAAGCGCTTCACATGAAGTTGCACAAATGTAGCTACAAACAAGAAAAGACAAAATAACTACAATATGATCTAAAATCAACATGAATAAACATATAAAAGACAGCCCCCAAAATGGCGATCACATTACTCCCATCAATCAGCAATGAAGCAACCGGCTTCTGATTGTCGACCGATAGAAACAATAGTAGAGCGCCCAAATGCAGGCCGCCAGGAAAAGACAAATAACTACAATTAGATATAAAATAAACATAATAAACGTACAAAAGACAGCCCCCAAAATGGCGATCACGTTACCCCATCAATCAAGAGCAACGAAGCAAATGGCTTCTTTATGCGGACTGATAGAAATAACAGTAGAGCGCCCAATGAAGGCCACTAAACATACAGAAGACAGCCCCCAAAACGGCGATTGCACTACCTCAACAATCGAGAGCAACGAAGCAAATGGCTTCTTTATGCCGACTGATAGAAATAATAGCAGAACGCCCAATGCAGGCCGCCCAAAGTAACATAACTAGGAAAAATAGCATGCGACAATAACTAAAATTTCTATAAGAGACCGAAAACCAGATAATACTCCAGAAACTCCCATTTGGACCCACAACATCTACAGCAAGAACATATCGCATAGGTAGCAGTGTACTAATAACAGATATTAAAGTAATGTGTTTTCAGATGCTTTTTGAAAACTGCAACTGAGCTTGCATCTCCAATGTCTGATGGTAGACTTGTTTTATATGGCGCAAAATACCCACTCAGATCCGGGATCAAACCCAGGTCACCAGGTTCGAAGTCTGACAAGCACTTTACCATATCGCTGGTTATGTACATTTGTCTTCCAACGAGGGTATCACATAGAAATCTTATAAATATCATTACACAGTGTAAGCGGGTGGGGTACTATGCTTTACTTGTTAGATCAAGATCTAATTCTTAAAATTCTGGAATATAATATGAAATACCCGAGATATTGGTATTGATCACTTCTTCAACAACATGTAATAGTCAGTGTTTATTATGTGGGTAATCATGTAAATAAACGATAAACTGAATATAAACATTCTTGTTACTTATTGACATTAATTGCTATACATGTATATACATACCAAATCAAAAATATATTCTAAATACTGCAGAATGCACTGATCACACAGATGATCACATTTCAAACTTTTGAGACAATTAATCCATGATGAGCACAAAACATCTATCAATCATCCATTCTGTGATATATCTAGAATGTCATCTATTATCCAAATCTCCTGGTTACTCCGCAGAAATGGGATTAATAATAATGCAATTTGATGCAAGTTCCAACATGAACAACAAAAAATGTGACTTTTAATTTCGATGTATTCGCTTGTCAAAATGACCTCGATTCGATCTGTAGCAAAGGCTTTCTTTGTTCAAGTATAAGTCATATGATGTCAATTGCTGCAGCGATAATCAAATTATTTGGAAACAGGTAATTTCTATAGTATGCGACAATCACCTCTCACTAAGCGCCTAGGGGACAGGGACGTTGTGATTTGAAATATTTTGCGATGAAAGAACTGTCGATATGCGCTTTAATCAACAACAAATTTTTTCAACTGTTGGCCAATTGTATTAAAATGTGAAAATCTGAATGTGTGCTTAATTGTTTTATGAATAATGCTTATAACACACATTTCTGTCCATTTGGATATCTGTTTCGACTTGTTGTTAGTGTAATCAAAAACAGCGCCATGCGCCTGAATCACCCTGAGTGCGTTAAAGGTATTGATTGGTTGGAAATCTATCGGAGCACCAATTGGCATTTTCCGCCGAAAAAAGGTCAAGGGAACAAACTCTACATCGACAAAATCTATTGGCTTAGAAGAGTTATCTACCCAATTGTCTGCATCAATACGTCGTAGACGAGTGTGCCATTATGCCCCTATTCCACACCGACTACGAATCCCACGAATCGCTACGAATTGGAAAACGCTAGGATTCGTAGTTGATTCTTAACAGATTCGTGGAGTTCTTACCTGATTCGTAGTCGATTCTTGCAATTCGTGAGCGGTCGGGGATTCGTGGCAAAAGTTTTGAGCTGTTCAAAGTTTTGGCCAAGACCTCCACGAATGGAACAATGGGTAGTTAATTCGTGACAAATTCGTAGTGCATTCGTAGGATTCGTAGCTGATTCGTAGGATTCGTAAACGGCTTTTTTGACGTTCGTGGTATTCTTAACTCATTCGTGGGATTCGTGAGTACTAGTTTGATACCTTTCTCCTGTATCCAGGAGTCTGAGAGTCAATGCCAGCTTCACTCCCGTATATATATTTGGTCTCATGTGAGTGTCCCTCCTCTGCATGGATGACTGACCTATAATCCTGGCATTCTTACATACAGCGCTCCTTCTCTATACAACGACACTCAATGGGACACACACAATATGTTCGGAGGGAGTCGTTATAGGGAGGGAAACTTAAGACTTGATTTACATTTGCAAACAGCTTGAATTAAGATCAGACGCCGAGTAACACGGCGTCTGGTCTGGATTCAAGCTGTTTGTCACTCGTCATCAAAATGTCCAATATGTAAATTTGAGAAAACCAACAGACGATAATTTTAAGCAGTCAATATTTCAGCAGCAACAATGTTAAACGTAATTGTCATGTTTGGGGAACTGCCGTAAGGGTCGTTGTACGGAGGGCTCGTTGTTTGGAGGGCCGTTGTAGAGTGTGAACACTGAAGATGGTAAAGGTATTCTCATCTTCCACACTAAGGTAATGTTCTAGCGTTCTAGATCGAGTCAGCCACTGTCTAACCTAGCACCTTGTGGATCTCTCCCTTCTTCTGCGGGATATCTTCTTGCTACATGTATTAGCATGCAGCTAGCGTTGATACGCCAGTTCCAAATCCAGTGCCACTGCTGCTCTATCTTAAAAGCCCATTTTTGGACTGATGCCCGAGTTGAAACGGGAACTACAGTGCTCCCTCTCACAATGAGGGACAAAATGTGTGCGTTGTTGGAAGGAGTAGTTATAGGGAGGGAAATTGGCTTACATTTGCAAACAATTTGAATCCAGATCCGATGCCGAATTACGCTGCGTCTGATCTGGATATAAGCTGTTTGTCACACGCCAAATGTCTATTATGTAACTTTGAGAAAAACAGCAGCCAACAATTTTAAACAAACAATATAGCATGCAGGCGTGAAAGCTTGGACATATTTGTTTTTGGTTGGAAAACAACGACAAGTGTTGTTGTAAGGAGGGAGCCGTGGTTAGGACGGCCGTTGCAGGGAGGGAACACTATCCATACCTTCAAGAATCCCACGAACCGTCAAGAATCAAATTTCATTCGTAGCTGATTCGTAGATGCATTCGGCACATTCGTAACTAATTCTTAGCGTTCGTGCAGTAGTCGTAGTGGATTCTTGCAATTCGTACTGAATTCTTGACAGTATTCGTAAGATTCGAGCCGAATCCCACGAATAGTCTTAACTCGTTCGTAGCCGATTCGTAGCCGATTCGTAGAGGGCCACGAATTGGATAGAAAGAAATGCCGAACTCCACGAATCCCCACGAATCACAGAATTTATCAATTCGTGGGATTCGTGGGATTCGTAGTCGGTGTGGAATAGTGGCATTAGCAAACCCCACCCTCGAAAAAAAACACTACCTTATTGCACTGCAAACAGTGTAGATCAAGGCCAGCCGCCGCGTTAAAGACGAAGTCGCGGCGACTGGTCTTGATCTACACTGTTTGGCATCCACATTTAAGTTTTGTCATGGCACGGCTCAATTATTGATAATAAATTCATCGTACAATCTCGGAGGTCTGACAGGGTGTGAGTCCTCCGAGGTAGGGAGATAAGTAGTGTGGTGAAAACTTAAGCAATCTTCCTAATTTTAACTTATTTCAACTCTTAGCAGGCTAGCTTGCACCTATGAATCATCCAAGGAAATATACAGAGTCTTTTTATATTTCCATGTATATTTCCTTGAATCATCTGTGTAAAATTATTGTTAATACAAACAGGAGCTCTTATATATATATATAATTTAATCTCCCTGATACAAATCAAGCAGCAGTTTCTGAAAAGATTTGTGAACTGATACTAGACACGACGGAATATTCACATTAGACATTGAAATACAGTAAAACCTCTCTATTACGACAACCTGGACCCGTTTCTTAAAACTTCGTACGACAAAGGAGAAAAACTCAATTGGTTTATTCTTTCGTTTCAATCCTTTTCCTAAGAACATGTATTGTTAGTTTACGTTTGCATGTATAATTGTAATCATATGTACTTCAGGAAATAAATATGTTTAAACTAAATGTTGGCGTAAGTCAGATTATAAAATTCTCAATTATTTATTTCTCCATCTAATCCTATCTTGTGACATCGTCTTTTCAAGACGATTCCAAAGAGATGTCACAAGACAGGATTAGATAGAGAAATCAGAAATTAATTTGATTTACGATCGTTTTTTTTCGTACGAAGTTTTATGAAACGGGCCCAGTATTCTTAATTGGGTTTAATATTAGGTGTTTACGGCAGTTGACTGCTTAAAGCAATGTGACACTAAAACAGATAGCCCCTTTTTGAGCTGTCTGTTTTAGTGTCACCTGGCTTTGAGCGATCACCTGTCTTTTATGCAATCAATTAGCCTTCTTTTTAGTGGTCGTAATAGAGAGGTTCACTGTACATAGCTGCGAATTTAACTACATGTATAGAACCGAACGGGTAAGCCTATTAACCCTTTGAGCCCTAGTCCCGCATATAGGCGTCCTTTTGAAACAATATACATGTGAATAGTACACTAGTCCTTTGCAAACAGTGAAGACCCAGATCAGAGGGCTCCGAAAGGAGCCCTCTGATCAGGGTCTTCACTGTTTGTCATAATGCCAAACATTGACAAAAACAACCCTTAAAAGTCAGAAATGGACTAGACTCAAATGGAAACTGGAACTGTCCTTTTAAAGTTTCAGGGAGGAAAGAGTTAAGCGACCATTCAATACAGTGTCAATAAGCAGTCTTTTACACAGTCGACTGCAACTTTTTTTCAATGCAAAATAAAAATAATACAGAAAGCCTCTTCATCCACTCTTTCTTCATTATCGTTATCATGCATTTAACAGTCACCTGTCTTTGATTTCCTGAGCACATGTTTCTTCGGATAAGGTTTACAATTGGTCCGCCACCCAAAGATCGGGTTAGGGTAAACTTTAGAATATGTCGGCATGTCTTTATTTGTATTTTCTTAGAAATTAACTGGCCATCTCTTGTGACATTAACCTGACAATTTATTGTGACATTAATCTGGCCATTTCTTGTGACATTAACCTGGCCATAACAAATTACATTTGTGGTGGCGAACACATTGTAAAAGTGCTCCGCTTCTTCAAAGAAATGTCGCTTAATTAAGTTGGACTGTATTATTTTAACAAGAGGCCTATACGGGCGTTAATACATGTATCGCTCACCCAGGAAAACCCAGACAGGGTCACATGACCCTTGGCCTAGGATGGGATCATTTGTTACCCCAATGACATAATTTTAAAAATCTTGCTGATGAACATACAAATGAAGTGTTCTGTCAAATATCCAAGCTCATGAGAAGACTTTTCATTTGAAAAAATGTATTTTAAGCTACTGTCACCCAAGAGATGCAAAATACCGGGACCTGCCTGCCTGCCTCTATGTCTGTATGTCTGTCTGCCTGTCTATTTATCTATCCATCCATCCAAGACAATCTTGATAGAGGACCTATAGATGATATGATGCCATGTGCCAAATATCTAAGCTCTGGCACTTGATGTTTTTGACAAGAAGAATGTTTAAGTTTTGAATCAAAATGATATATTTCAGCTCACGTGACCTAGATATGCAACGGACCAGAATATGTTTGAACAACTTTGAAAAAAGAACATATAAGGAGCATTCCTGACAAACTTGGTAAACATTCATCCAGTGGATTCGGAGATGTCGTTTAAAGACATTTTTGACGACAAGTGACGGACGGACGGACGACGGATGACGGACACAGTGACGATAAAAATAGCTCTACCGTGCCAGGTGAGTAAAACCAGTACATATATATAACGCATTACCAAAACCTTTCCAAATGCCAGATCATTAATGAGTCATGCTTTACTTTCAGTCTGCTTTAGCACCCATATCTGTCTTTAATACTGAAAAACAGCTATGAGGGTAAATTGTTACACTTTCGCTGCCAATTGAGCTCTATAACAATTAATTTAATACAGAACTCCCTCCCTACAACGGACTCCCTCCTTACAACGGCCATTGTCGCTGTTACCCAAACCGTGCAAGACATTTATATATGTCCAACCTTTTCATGGCTGCAATACCATCTGCTTAAATTTGTCGTCTGTTGTTTTTCTCCAAGTTACATATAAGTGGACATTTTGATAGCGTAAATATAATCACGAGTGACAAACAGCTTGAATTCAGATTAGACGCCGCGTTACGCGGCGTCTGATCTTGATTGAAGCTGTTTGCAAATGTAAGCCAATTCTTAATTTCCCCTCCCTATAACGACTCCCTCCGAACAACACACATGCTCTGTGTCTCCCATTGGGTGTCGTTGTAGAGAGGGAGCACTGTAACATATGCAACAGTTCTTATCGCGGCGCCTGATCACTAACTACATTCATTTGAAAGTTAGAATGAAGGCAGTGCGACCCGGCGAGATAGTAGGGTTAATATATGACCACAGGACTGCCATGGCATAAGTTATTAAAAACAATCCTAAGCTTCAAAATTTTCAATTTTTCAAGCGCGATCTTCTGTTTGAATTATACCCTTTACCCATAGTCTGTTTCTAGTTTTAAAGACACGTAAGGCGCATAGTGCTTTACTTTCAGCCTGCTTTAAGCTTCCATCCGTTGGAATAAAAATCCGAAGATTTCGGAAATTCCGGAGAAATGGCAGTCCTGTGACCAATGAAGCAACAGAGCATGCATCTATACACTTCTTGGTAGCATAATACAATGTACATGTATGTATGTAGTGAATCAATGGGTAGTGTTCTATTTATAGACATGACACGATAAAAACCTATACATTTGCTGTATGTACATAGGGAAATATCATTTACAAGTAACTGAAGTGAAATCATGTCAGTTTGGACGTGGGGATTCGGTAAATTGGGACAATTAGGAGACGGACAGACGGATACACGACACACTCCCGTGAAACCGAAACTACCCGCGAGTATACAGTGTGTCCATATTCACAGTGGCGGATACTATACAGGTGTGATATCAAGGCAGGGGCGTTTGTTTACCTTTGGATGTGGAAAATATGGACGTCTTGGGACAAATGACGAACAGGATAGATGTGAGCCCGTGGAAATAGTCAACCATTTACCTGAGTCAAAAGACAGGAAGACGAAATTTACACAGGTATGGCATACATTAATGTGATAAATAATGGTTGATATTTAAGCAAGAGATGCAACTCAAATATGTCAACGAATTTGACATGACTACAAGTTGTGCCCCCTGCTGAACAAATATCGCCTTTATAGAGCATGTATTGTTCAATACGCACATGTCTAGATACAATTTCTATTTAAAAGGAAGGCTTGCACGATTTATAATTTTATAATTAACAGGTTTAATGAAACCATCAGCTACATGTATATACCCACACACTCATTTTAATCACATTTTGACCTCAATTCACACTCATATGTGACATAAAACCCTTTATCTCCATAACTAGTCCACATGTGTACAGTTAGATAATATGGAGTTAGTTTTAGATCTGGCCATATCCTCCTGCGACGGCACCTGTTACAAATTTAGCATGCCGTCACAGGGGTTCATTGATGAGACTACTCCATAACTTGCTTCCAGTGTTGAAGACAGATGGTTGCTTGAATCAGATTGATAGTAAAATAGAATGCTTCTTTAGGAGCGTTTGAAGCGTCAGAAAACCGTTTTAACCCTTTCCCCAATAGAAGCGCCTTTTAGCGGCTATGATTTATTCATCCGCTGAAGAAAGTAGTTCCAATTTAATCAGTAATGAATATGTACTTTAGGGAATATTTTCTATATTATAGTACATGATAGCTTAAAGCAGGCTGAAAGTAAAGCAGAATGCGCCCTAAGGCGCATTCTGCTTTACTTTCAACCTGCTTTAAGTAGTCACCTACCATAAGTACTGGAAATAGGTTACCAGGTAAAGGGTTAAATTTTTAATGTCTCAACACTCGACTTATTTTCTGGTGATAAACTAGACGTTTACATGCAAATTGACTTATAGTTGAAAAGAAATTATCATATTCCAATAAATGCGTGTGTACTGAAACAATCATTTCCATCGCGAACAATGTGAACCCCGATTAGATGTCTGACCAGACTCCAAGCTATTTGCCCCTCAGACCCAACTCGAGAGAACCGCCTATACCTAAAACAACATTATTCTCAATAACCTGTCATTTTCTACATTCTTATGCCCCTCACGACTTGCTGTGTTTGTTTGTATGTGTTTGTCTGTTTGTTTGTCTGTCCAAAACTTTAACATTGGCCATAACTTTAGTACTGCATATGATAGAGGCTTCATATTTGGCATGTGCATTAAACTCAAGAAACTGCCGGGTCCAAGGTTATATTTATAGCATTTGAGCTGAGTTTGAGTGTGTTCTTAAGCATTTGATTGACCAATCAAATGCTTGAGAACGACTTTAGACTCAACTGAAATGCTTTATAACATTGGACCCCGTGCTCAGTACACTTGGATCATGTTTGACACAGGTCATTGTCATTAAGAGGCCATTTAAAGATCAACTATGCCAAATTTTACGTTGGCCGTATGGTGACATGGACATCCTATTTGTCATGTGTACTCAACTCAAGAAGCTCTTTAGCTTAACTCAAGTTGGGTCCTACAAGACATAGGTCAAGGTCATGGGAACATCAGGGGGTATGGCATTTCACAATAACACCTTTTGTATTTGCGTTTTAACTAATTAATATCACAAAGACTAACACCTGTACTGTACTTTGTCATGTATTTTAGGTGTCCTGTGGTATATGGCACGGTGGGGCTTTGACATCAGACAGTGATGTTTACCTATGGGGATACGCAAATGCTGTGGGCGACTTGGGGTGTTCGAGACCTTCAAACTACTGCTCACCTCAGCTCATCCGGGGCCCATTTAGCACCCGAGTAGCGGGGATTTCGTGTGGGAACAACTTTACATTGCTATGGACTACTGACGGTGATGCATACTCATGGGGTAGTGGCAGGAATGGTGTTCTGGGACACGGATCTACTGAGAATATTCCATCACCGACTCTCATTTCTCACTTGAAAGGGAACCACAGGGTAACATTTATGCACGCGGGTTTCGCTCATTGTGGGACTGTTACTGGAAATGGAGAGGTGTTTATGTTTGGTAAAGCTGTTGACGGCGCTCTCGGAGTAGGGAATACTGCCAAAGAAATAACAACACCAACACTGGTTGACAAGCTCAAAGGGATAAAAGTTAAAGAGTTAAGTTGTAGTGTAGGTGAAAAACATGGGCATACACTGTTTTTGACAGAAGACGGTCGCGTGTTTTCGTGTGGTGATGGCTATAAAGGAAAGCTTGGACTTGGCGACCAAGAATCTAGACTGTCACCTGTTGAAATACTACCTGGAAGTTTTCAAGGGGAGACCATAGCGCATGTAGCTGCTGGTGGGATCCACAGCGCAGCAGTTAGCTCTCTTGGTCACGTGTTCACATGGGGCTGCGGAAGTGATGGCAGACTAGGGCATCCTGATGGTAAAGGTCACAGATATCTCTTTCGAAGTGACACTCCAAGACTTGTGGATGGTTTAGCTGAAGCTGGCAAGGCTATCGAAGTCAGCACTTCATACTACCATACTGTTGCTTTGCTTAGTTAGTCCTCTGACCAGGACCTGCACTGTTTGTCATTATGCAATATACATGTAGCGTAAAAAACTACCTATATCATCAAATGAACTAATTTAAATATTAATAAGATATAAACAACTTTGTTTAAACATATTTTATTGACATATATTTGTACAACCATATAGCACAATAGTCTGCCTACGGATCGAAAATAAGGCTCTAGAAAATGGGTCTCATGGCATGTCGTGTAGACGGGCAACATCCACTTGATTTATATTCAGCATATGCATACGAACATTTCTAGGGGGATGTAAAGTTCTTAGGCGCGTATTAAGGTCAGAAATAGGTCAAAGGTCATTGGGTGCAGATTTTAGAGATATGATCATTTAATTATTATGTTATCTGCAATCACTCATAGACAACCTAGAATACTTTGATTTATTGAATGTATAATTGTTCGAAAAATCTAGAAATAGAATTTTCGTGACAGAAAAAGCAATTATTAGTAAAAAACAAGGGCAATAACTCTTAAAATAAGCCAGTAAATCGCATTGTCTGTTCACTTCTGCTATACAATCATCAAAGTAGGTTTACATAATATACTGGTATGGCCCTTCTGTCAACAAGAAGCCCTTTTGCACCGTAAAATTCAAAATGGCCGCCATTTTTTGAAGATGGCCGCCATTTTCGGTTCTTATATACCATTTCTCTTGTAACATTTGACATGTATGTCCAAATTTTATACTTTTGGTGTTGAAATATATGTTTTTAAGCATTAGGAAGCTAATCCAGAACACCTTAAATTGATTTGAAGCTTACTTTAATACATAATGACCAATGATTGACAAAGAAACGTGTTTGTTTTCAAAATGGCCGCTAAATTATATGGGATTAAGCTAATTCATTTCTTAAATTTGACATATTTGATCAATTTTCGTGCATTTTAGTGTCAAAATAAGTGTTAATGTACTAGAATGCTAATTCAGTCAGGCCGATTTGAAAATTTATTTATTGAATAATCACCAACACCGACAAAATGTTACTGTGCTATTTGCTTTAAGATGACCGTTACCTTCTGCACTAATGATTAATTTCGTTTCTTATATTTTCTCATACAAGACCATTCAAGTCAAACTTTCGGAGTCAAAGGTAGTGTTAAAAATCACTAATTTTGTGAGTGTATATCTATTAAAAAAACTTATTTTTGGCAAATATATATATGGTTTATGAATAGTAAAGTAGTAAATCCTAGTGTATAGCAAATAGTATTTGTGTTGTTTGTTGTTGTATTATTGCTAATGATGTGTTTGTATATATGTTCATTGTCATATTCACAAATTCATTTATCTGAACAAAAACGACAACATTGACAATCTGTCACTGCAATCAGTTTTCTTTAGTGCTTATGCTTAATCTTCGCAACTATATGTATATGTATATGTATATCCAATAATAGCAGCCTAGTCTAATGTATCAGCAATATGTTTCCTTCATTCACACTCTACTGGACACTTCCATTATTTTGTGTAATGCCACAAATCACAAGCTATTTGGTATGCAAATATTTTCGTGTGTTTAAACAAAGCTGCTTGGCTTTTAGGAATTGCATGGTAAGGTGTTTGCCACTATCAGGCAACCACATCCAGTCCAACACAATAATTGCACTAAATACAACCTAGCTCATGGCTTGTCATACATAGCAATCGCAATGTTTTCAAGCCTTTACTGTTTCTACATTTTAACTAATAGTAAATATACAATGGATTTTGTAAATGTATCATATTTTCCATGAAAAGCATTCGATGTGGTCCATGAAGCCTTTTTCTTTCCATATAATAACCATATACGAATTAACAGAACACGAAATAAAATAATGCGTTGATTGGGTATGTTGAGATCTCAGAGGGTCAATTGCCAAAAACATTAACTTCATGACGGGAAACTAGCTCATGTTTGATTGTTGTCCAAATGAAACCAACTCTGTCTGTATACCAAGATCTGTTAGCAAAGGTAGTTCTAAACCGTTGCTGCATTGATCGGTTTGTTAGATGTATTTTGCATTTCGACAAGTGAAAAATCGAAAGACGCATCCTATGCTGTAGACCAACTTGTGGAGACAGCGTTAAAGGATGCTGCAACAGAAGACATTAGCAATGATCGGTTGGACGCGATGTGATTGCAGAAGCCGTTCTTTGGTTTAGCAGTTTGTTTACAAATTATTGACTAAAGTAGTGCAACATCGACGTTTTGCTCCACCCAAAAAACAAAGTCAAAGACATTAGCAGGTATTTGTAAATACACGAGATCAGACAAGCAACAGGTTTCGAAACAGATAAAACTTGACCGCATAATCCTACAATGTCTGTTTAAAGAAGCTATTTCAGGCCTAACCATGCAGAATGACGATGTATTGAAACATGAGCTGTCCTCAGCCCCACTAGCATCAGCAAAATCAAATGAAGTAATGAACCAGACAGTTCAGTCCCGAATTCTGGATATTCTGATAATAGACTAGTGAATTGAAATCGCACAACAGATACATGACTCTCAGAAATCTACATTTCTTGTTATAATGTACCTATCGATGATTTATAGCAAATTCTCAGATAAATTTGATGTCGTCACAGTTGATATCATTACTTAGTCTAGTGATGATAGTACTGTTTGTGACGTCACGTCTAGTAATTTTTGTGACGACGCCGCGCGTAAATAATTTATTATGTGTGTTTTTTTCTCTGTAGAAACGTCATTTAAATATATATAATATATTAAATAGAATAATCAATTCCTTTGAATAGATATGAAAATTATATCACGCGAATGGGTTGTTATCTGGTTAAAAACTCGTCCTGCGGAATCGTTTTTTAACCAGATCACAACCCATTCTCGTGATATATTTTTCACATCAATCCAAAGAAATTGATTATTCTCTATTTATCACATAACGTGCAGTCTTTCTGTAGAGGTCTAAAAATCTCGTAGAACAGCTGGTTACTGAATACATCTTGTTTCGTTACTCTTGTAATCGTTCTGACTGACTATAGTAAATATGATATCGTGGTAAGTGTGTACCGTTTCGTGTTGGCAATGCGATATGCTCGATTCGACACAAACGAGCGCAGTGTATATTGCATACTGTGTACTTTGGGTTTCAAAAATTTACTTGTTTACCATAAAAATTCCTTTGTTTACCATATAAACCGTATTTGAAAAGCAATGGAATTATATAAACTTTAAATGAAAATTGTCTGTTACTTGGTAAAAATTCGAATTAATATGTATCAAAAGATTGAAATACTCTATTCTTCGTTTCTATATAAAAGGGGGGGGATTTGGCAGAATTTGAGACAGAATAAAAGCAGTTGTCGTTCGTGACTTGCTAATATGGCCGACTGAAATTAAATGAGGAACTTTGTTAGTGGGTCTGGTAGTGACGTAAAGCCGTTATGTAAATGTTGTAAGTCACTAGTGGAATATCGTTTTTTGGGCTCTGGCCCAACCTGTTCGTCCACAAGCGCTGCATGTAGCGTGACGCCAAATGCTGTCATTTGCAACGACGTTAACGTAAACAACGTAACGTTTTTGCGAAAAATCTATATAGCGGAGGGTCTACAAACTACGACTTCAATCAATCTAATAGGTGCTTAAACTTGTTAGGTGATAAATAGAATCTCACATTCGTGCTCATTATTTATTATTTTTAAGGCTCGCGTCATATTCATTTTAGTCAACTCGTTTATTAAAAATGATAAATAATGAACACTCATACAATATCCTCTATTTATTATATACCGATTCTAAAAACAAGCGAATACAAGCCCAATAGCTACGCCTCTCGTGTGATCTGGATTACACAACCTACTCGAACTGATACAAGACCCCGGATCAGACACTATGGTGATGTTCCGTTTAAATTCATGGCAGTGAAGTGATTACGATTTCATTGCTACAATTTAGGATCTGGACCAGACGACGAGTAATTCGGAGTCTGATCAAGTTTCAACCCCTTGAACGTTCATAAAAATGCTGCGTCAGTCAAAATGTCTAAAATCTAAGTTTAACCATGTCGCTGATTTTCATCACCTGCTGCATTATTGTCGTCTGCTTAGATTAAAGTTGGAGTTTCAGATGTTTGGACCTAAGAAACGTCAATACGAGTATCACATAGCTATAGGTGGGGTTTTCTTTGAACCTAAGGGAAACGTCGATACGAGTATCATATAGTTATAGATGGGGTTTTCTTTGAACCAAAGGGAAACGTCGATACGAGTATCATATAGTTATAGGTGGGGTTTTCTTTGAACCTAAGGGAAACGTCGATACGAGTATCATATAGCTATAGGTGGGGTTTTCTTTGAACCTAAGGGAAACGTCGATACGAGTATCATATAGTTAGAGATGGGGTTTTCTTTGAACCTAAGGGAAAACAAACGCTAATAATAGTTGTCTTTATTTATTCAGTTGGTCTTAGTTTACATGTGTATGTACAGTCTAACATCGATTACTCGAACTCGTTTCAGTCGAAACCGACTGTCTTCTATAATTAATTCAAACTACTTTTTGCTTTAGTGGAAGATACTCGTGCTTTTAAGTAAAAACTTGGCTTTAAAAAAATAGAAAGTTCGATCTAACCCGTTCACTGCCTTAACCCGAGCACAATGGTTACTCTATACACGGCGTCTGACCAGGACCCAAACTATTCGATACCAATTTCAATATTTCTTCAATCAAAGCTACAAAATTTTAAATCTAAAAAAGACAGACGACACTTGTTTAAAACCGATGACGTCACGGCAGTGAACGTGTTAAAATGTTCGAGTTATCGAGGTTCGACTATAATATGTGCATGGCTGCACGTGCATGTTTGTTTATAGATATATGTACATTACTAGTTATATAGTTTCTTCACAGTGTACATGAGGATTTCTTCCCGGCGGAGGTAAATCATGTTGCCCGAGCCGTTAGGCGAGGGTTTCATGATTTTACCAGCCGGGAAGAAATCCTCATGTACACTGTGAAGAAATTGTGTAACGAATTTATTATACTGCAAAGTTTTCACTGTTACAAACGAAATATATTAGATTTGTCGTGTACAGCGCTCATAGTAAACCACAACAAAATCGCGCCAAAGCAGATAACGTTTAGCGTAAATGACGTCGTGTTTCTGACGGTTGTTATTCGTAAGAAAAAAGGGCCTACTCGTTTACTTTGGCGTCAAACTTTCCCAGAAATAATACGATTGTTGAAAGATCCAAACGCCAATCAGTTCCAAGAAAAAGACTTAAAACGGAGGATAAACGATTGAATGCCCTCAGTCCTATCGAGTAGTCGGCCATCTTATTTTCTGCGAAGCAAGACTAAGGGACCTGTCAGCCAATGAAAACAGTTGCATTTTTAAGTACCCTGTCAGCTCACAGGGTACTTGGGATCACGTCTAGGGTTCGGTTCCCAATCAAAAGTAAGGAATTTACTTTGCAGTATAATGAGTAAACATCTGTGTATATATAAATTACTGGCGAATTCTACTTCTCGAGTAAACATGGTAATGTTTCAATGGTATACGATGTCTCTTTTTGCATGTTGTATGTTAACCTACAAGTATATTATTTGTGAATTCTGCATTCTGAGGGAAATAAAACATCTATCTATTCTATAGTTTATCTTATTGTTGTCTTTATAATTATTATTGGTGTTAGTTGTTGTAGCTTTTGATGTTTCAAAGAAGGATTTATGTCCCTCCAGACATATTACGATAAGTCATTCCAGTCTTTTGGACGTCGGTCAGCAATGTCCCATTTGGGAGGGAGATCTCACTCACATTAACTGTGATACTTTGTCCCTCCAGACTTATGACGATGAGTAATCATAGTCCTTTGAACGTTGGTCAGCAATGTCCCATTTTGGAGGGAGTTATAACTCACACATATTAACTGTGATACTATGTCCCTCTAGACATATAACGAAGGGTCATCCCAGTCCTTTGAACGTTGGTAAGCAATGTCCCAATTTGGAGGGAGTTATAACTCACCCATATTAACTGTGATACTATGTCCCTCCAGACATATAGCGAAAGGTCATCCCAGTCATTTGAACGTTGGTCAGCAATATTCCATTTGGGAGCGAGTTATAACTCACACACTTTAACTGCGAAACTGTGTCCCTCCAGACATATACGGTTGAGTCCCCCTAGACAGCAATATCTCTTTTGAAGGGAGTTATAACTCTCCCACATTACATGTGAAGCTATGTCCCTCCAGACATATAACAATGGGTCATTCGAGTCCTTTGAATTTGGTCAGCACTATCCAATTCGAAGGGAGTTATAACCCACCTATATCAAATGTGACACTATGTCCCTCCAGTCTTATAACGACGAGTCCCCCTAGTCCTTTGAATTCGGCCAGCAATATCCCATTTTAAGAGAGTTATGAGAACTTATGACCCACGCACATTAAATGTGAAACTATGTCCCTCCAGTCGTATAACCATGAGTCTCCCCTAGTCCTTTGAATTTGGTCAGCAATATCTCATTTGAAGGGAGTTATAACCCACCCCCATTAAATGTGAAACTATGTCCCTCCACTCGTATAACGATAAGTAGCCCACACTAACTGTTAAACTGCTTTTGGGATAGTCCATTCGGGGACCCTGCTTTTTCTCAAGGGTGACGATAAGTTCAACCATTTGTGCACGCCCACCTTGTGCTTCATAAACCAAATATTTTAACAAAGCCAATTTATTATACTGCAAAGTAAATTCCTTACTTTTCATTGGTCACCGAGCCGTAGACCTGACACGAAGTACCCTGTGAGCTGACAGGGTACTTGGAAATGCAGCTGTTTTCATTGGCTGACAGGTCCCTGAGTCTTGCTTTGCAGAAAATAAGATGGCCGATTTCTCGACAGGATTGAGTGCATTCAATCGTGCAGCCTCCGTTTTAAGTCCATTTCGGCTAAGAACCAATCGGTGTTTGGATCTTTCAACAGTGGCATTATTTCTGGGAAAGTTTGACGTCGAAGTATGCCGAGTATGCCCATTTTCCTATGGATAACAACCAGACATGACGTCATTTACGCTCAACGGTATCTGCTTTGGCGCGATTTTGTTATAGTTTATTATGAGCGCTGTACACGACTAATTCCGAAATATTTCGTTTGAACAGTGAAAACTTTGCAGTATAATAAATTCGTTATACAGTTTCTTCACAGTGTACATGAGGATTTCTTCCCGGCTGGTAAAATCATGTAACCCTCGCCTAACGGCTCGGGCAACATGATTTACCTCAGCCGGGAAGAAATCCTCATGTACACTGTGAAGAAACTGTATAACTAATAATGTACATGTTGGCATTAAATAAGGAAGCGGAACTTCTCCCTCTCCCTACCTGAGACCAAATCTGTTATGCTGACATTTCGATAAATGGGTTATTCCATTTCTTCAAAACAACCATCTTATGTAAATATTATGGATGACTTAGAAAAGATTTCAGAAAAATTAACAAGTTAACAACTAAAACAAACAGTAATTTATCATGATCAGATGTCGCGTAAGGCGGCGTCTGATCAGGATCCAAATTGTCTGACATTCATTTCATATATCAAAACACATAAACTTTAAATTTGAGACATAAAAGCAGACGACAATTGTTTAACCCTTTACCCCATAGAAGCGCCTTTTAGCGCATTCAGTTTATTCTTGCCCTGAAGAAAATAGTTCCAATTTATACATTCATTAATATGTATTATACGAAATATTTTCTATATTCTAGCAGATGATCGCTTAAAGCAGGCTGAAAGTAAAGCAGAATGCGCTTAAAGCGCAATCTGCTTTACTTTCAACCTGCTTTAAGTGGACACCTACATTCAATACTAGAGATATGCTATGTGGGAAAGGGTTAAAATTGATGACGTTAAAGCAGTGAAGGGGTTAATGTTCCTCTTGCCAAGTAAATGTTTATTAGGTATCTTCCCAAAGTACCAGGGAAATCAAACCGACTTTAAAAACATGTTTACGTGCATATAAAAGAACTGTCTCGCAACAGTGCATTTTCTGTAAACTACACAATTCAGAATCGTATAAACGTATTTGGCATATTTTGATATCAAATATCTGAAATAATTTATTTCAAATAAGTATTAAATGGTATACTTGGCAAGCTGCTAAGACTTGTTTTTGCTTTAGACTAGGCTGCCTCTGCAATTTCTGAAGAGACAATTGTCTGGAGAAAAAACTGCCAACATATGTTGTTAATCCATTTACTGTATGAAGTTTACTCACGGAATTCTACACACTGTGCAAATTACTTGTTTAATTATTGTTGTAAATGCACTATTCAATGCTAGATAATTTGAAATGAGTTTAAAACCAACACAGTTTGACCTGTATTGTCCCTTACTGCAGTTTCTCTACCGAATATTTGTTATAGCTTTAATTGTCATTGTCTGAGCTATTTTAACACATTACACCCTATCGACGAGTATACTCATCATAAGAAAAGAGTGTACCTGGGTAGAGAATATTTGTCCTAATGCAAACAGTGTATACCTTGATCAGAGGGTTGCACAACTTGTCATTTTGCAATATAGTCTTAAATTAACCATTAATAGTCAAACTAGATTAGACTTGTTTGAAATTGAAATAGGTCATTACAATGTACAGGGGGAAACGAGTTAAGGTTTAATAATCAGCAAACATTAACATGAAGATTTCAATAAAGAAAAATATATTTTTAGAGCTAATTCTATATAGACGATGAAAGTGTATTCTTACAAAGGTTATCGATTTTGACGACAGACTCTGTAAATTGTTTGATCGAGATCATGGTACAGTGAAACCCCTCTAAACCGGACATGTTTGGGGACAATATAAACGTCCGGTTAAGAGGGGTTTCCGGTTTAGAGGGGTTTTAACCCATAGCTTGTTTCTAGTATGGAAAATAAACTGATCACTTAATGCAGGTTGAAAGTAAAGCAGAATGCGCCTATAGGCGCATTCTACTTTACTTTCAACCTGCTTTAAGCTATCACCTTCTAGAATATAGAAAATAATTCATGTTGTAAAGGGTTGAAGTAAATAAGGGTTTGAAACGGGACCAACGTTTTTGTCCGGTTTAGAGGGAATTCCGGTTTTAAGAGGTTCCGGTTTAGAGGGGTTTTACTCTACTTGTATTTCGGTCACTCATCCATACTCCAACTGTTTGAATGTGAGTTGTATTTCTACAATATGCAGTGGAACGAGACATTGTTTTAATTTTATATGATGACAAATATGAATAAGATCAGTCAAATGACCTTGAAATAAGACTTCAAATTACAGTATCAAACACAGTGTGTTCTGTAGGCTCGCCATATATGTGCAGGTCAAAGCTCAGCGGCTTATCGACGTATGTTCGCACGTGCTTTACAAACTCTGTATTTGTCTTTTGCTTGTGCTGCTGGTGGGTCTTGTGCTGAAGGAAACAAAACGAATAGTGACCTCATTACTTGTCTAAACCAGTCGCCTACTGCTTGAAAACAATATGATTTTATGTATAAAATTTAGAATCTTTGCATTTTGGTCTAACAGAATTTTTATTAGTGTCAAACAGTTTGGTTTTGGATCTGGATCTAATTTTTGTTTGCACACATTTGCAAAAACGTTATTTTTTCTATTAATCACATTTGTGCTAAGACAATGGTCGATCTTTGCCAACAGTTTAGAGCTAGATCAGACATCTACTAACTGATGGCTCCAGATTGTTTATCATTCAGATTAAAAGAAAGGTCTTAAGAAATATCAAAACATCGCAATTTTCTACATATCATTGAAACTGGACTCACAAAATCCGGAAACCTATGAAAATCTATGATATATTTCTCTGTCCAAAGCACGTATTCGCCTTATCCACATATCCTTCACAGAGAGATTTATTACATAATTCACATGGCAGATGGCTAATGATTCTAAGACAACAGCAGTACTGTAAAGTTTTTACCTGTATACCTTTGTTTTCTAAACCGGAAATATCAGTACATGTATACCGGTTTATTCTCAGTCCGAAAGGTTCGGTTTTCATTGGATTACCGTGCCGCTCCTACAGAAGCATTCTGGTCCCAATGTCATAAAGAGTTTCCGGTTGAGTCTGCAAGCGTTTTCAAGCATTTGCTTGATCAGATTTGGGCATTTGCTCAAATCTAACCAATCAAATGCTTGAGAATGATCTCAGACTCAACTAAAACTCCTTATAACCTAGGACAGTGATCACACTCTATAATGTCTGTCTTCGAACTTAATACACATTGCGAAAAACATTTATTGTAGCAGACGATCTAGACTTATTTGGATACTGGAATTTGTGGTGCAGCTAACCAGCGAAAGGAATGTTCCTTTCGTGAATGGAAAACTTTCCTACCAAAGGAAGATTCATTTCACCATTAGTGAATTTGGTGTCAATGAATTAAACTGTCCTCTATTTTTTAATTCCAACGATGCTCATTCAGTTGACTTGTCTTTAAAGCAGTTTTTGTTCTGTAAATGTATTTGCAGGTGTCAAGTTTTTTATGATCTTTGAACCTCTTAAGCCACTCTCTGCTTAACTTTCACCCTGCTTTAAATTTTCATATACATACAGCACAACCAATGAGTATTTTCAAGGGTGACATTTTCGGAAGGTGCATTATCCACATTTTCATTTTTCAAAAGCAGAATAGTCCATATAAATGTCAAGCATAAAGATGGTTAGTTTATATGAGGCTACAGTCAAAATTGCAAACAACTTGAATCCTGATCAGACGCTGCGTAACGCGATTCGATATGTCCTATGTCAGTTTGCTGGCTGTAAGATAAAGTGCAGATCACAGTTTCATATCAGCCGATGTTGTTGCTATGGAAGGGTGCATGGCGGTGAAAATATTAAAGCAGACGATTATTAACAAGTACAACAGAATAAAATGGCTGACACTTACGCGGGACACAGTCTGGTTTGGGTACAAACGTACAGACATCCCCTGAAACGAGATACACGTAATTATGTAGCACGTTATTGAAAATTTGAAATACAGTGGTAAATACTTTATTCAAATTTTACACATGTATGCTAAAAATCCATGTGACCACTGTAAACAGTTTGATCAAGTTCAGACGCTAAACGAAAGGAAATCGTCACCATTATAAAAGAATGCGTTTTTTACTTATTAATTCTTTGCATTTAGTTTCGGGAAACTTAAGTGGAGAGCATAGCGTCTTCTCCACTGTTCAACTGTAACATATCTGTATCGGCACAGTGAGGTAAGCGTTATCTTTACCTGTTTATTTGAAGACTTTATCGTATTCTCTACTGTCCAACTGTTATATACCTGTATCAACACAGTAGGGTAAGCGTAGTATTAACCTGTATATTTTGAGCTTTTATCGTCTTATCTACTATTCAATTGTAATATATCTGTATCGGCACAGCTGAGAAAGCGTTGTCTAAACCTGTATATTTGGAGCTTTTATCGTCTTATCTACTTTTCAACTGTAATATACCTGTATCGGCACAGTGAGGTAAGCGTAGTCTTAACCTGTTTATTTGGAGCTTTTATCGTCTTATCTACTTTTCAACTGTAATATACCTGTATCGGCACAGTGAGGTAAGCGCAGTCTTAATCTGTTTATTTGGAGCCTTTATCGTCTTATCTACTGTTCAACTGTAATATACCTGTATCGACACAGTAGTGTAAGCGTAGTCTTAACCTGTATATCTGGAGCTTTTATCGTCTTCCCTACTGTTCAACTGTAATATACCTGTATCGACACAGTAGAGTAAGCGTAGTCTTAACCTGTATATTTGGAGCTTTTATCGTCTTCCCTACTGTTCAACTGTAATATACTAGTATCGACACAGTAGAGTAAGCGTAGTCTTAACCTGTATATCTGGAGCTTTTATCGTCTTCCCTACTGTTCAACTGTAATATACCTGTATCGACACAGTAGAGTAAGCGTAGTCTTAACCTGTATATTTGGAGCTTTTATCGTCTTCCCTACTGTTCAACTGTAATATACCTGTATCGACACAGTAGAGTAAGCGTAGTCTTAACCTGTATATTTGGAGCTTTTATCGTCTTCCCTACTGTTCAACTGTAATATACCTGTATCGACACAGTAGAGTAAGCGTAGTCTTAACCTGTATATTTTGAGCTTTTATCGTCTTCCCTACTGTTCAACTGCAATATACCTGTATCGACACAGTAGAGTAAGCGTAGTCTTAACCTGTTTATTTGGAGCTTTTATCGTCTTCCCTACTGTTCAACTGCAATATACCTGTATCGACACAGTAGAGTAAGCGTAGTCTTAACCTGTATATTTGGAGCTTTTATCGTCTTCCCCACTATACACCTGTAATATACTTGCGGAGCTTTTATGAATAAAGTATTGCAGCAAAATCTGTGTTTTAATTTAATGCCTTGAAATATCAAGTGTTACAGTGTAAGCTGTGCCTGTAACTAGCGTATGTATCAAGTGTTACAGTGTAAGCTGTGTCTGTAACTAGCGTATGTATCAAGTGTTACAGTGTAAGTTGTGTCTGTAACTAGCGTATGTATCAAGTTTTACAGTGTAAGCTGTGCCTATAACTAGCGTATGTATCAAGTGTTACAGTGTAAGTTGTGTCTGTAACTAGCGTATGTATCAAGTTTTACAGTGTAAGTTGTGACTGTAAATAACGTATGCATCAAGTGTTGCAGTGAAAACTGTGTCTGTAACTAGCGTATGTATCAAGTGTTACAGTGTAAGTTGTGACTGTAACTAGCGTATGCATCAAGCGATACAGCGTAGACTGTGCCTGTTATTAACGTATGTATCAATTGTTACAGCGAGAGTTGTAGCTTTAACTAGCGTATGTATCAAGTGATAAGGTGTAGGATGTGCCTGTAACTAGCGTATGTATCAAGTTATACAGTGTAGGATGTGCCTGTAACTAGCGTATGTATCAAGTGATACAGTGTAGGATGTGTCTGTAACTAGCGTATGTATCAAGTATTACAGTGTAAGTTGTGACTGTAACTAGCGTATGTATCAAGTGATACAGCGAAGGCTGTGCCTATTTTAACGTATGTATCAATTGTTACAGCGAGAGTTGTAGCTTTAACTAGCGTATGTATCAAGTGATAAAGTGTAGGATGTGCCTGTAACTAGCGTATGTATCAAGTGAAACAGTGTAGGATGTGCCTGTAACTAGCGTATGTATCAAGTGTTACAGTGTAAGTTGTGACTGTAACTAGCGTATGTATCAAGTGATACAGCGTAGGCTGTGCCTGTTATTAACGTATGTATCAAGTGTTACAGCGAGAGTTGTAGCTGTAACTAGCGTATGTATCAAGTGATAAAGTGTAGGATGTGCCTGTAACTAGCGGATGTATCAAGTGATACAGTGTAGGATGTGCCTGTAACTAGCGTATGTATCAAGTGTTACAGTGTAAGTTGTGACTGTAACTAGCGTATGTATCAATATTTACAGTGAAAGTTGTAACTGTAACTAGCGTATGTATCAAGTATTAGAGTGTAAACTGTGCCTGTTACTTGCGGATTTATCAAGTCTTACAGTGTAAGTTGTACCTGTAACTAGCGTATGTATCAAGTGTTACAGTGTAAGCTGGGCCTGTAACTAGCGTATGTATCAAGTGGTTCAGTTGTCGTTGTGACTGTAACTAGCGAATGTATCAAGTGTTACAGTGTACGCTGGGCCTGTAACTAGCGTATGTATCCAGTGTTTCAATGTATGTTGTGACTGTAACTAGCGTATGTATCAAGTGTTACAATGTGAGTTGTGACTGTAACTAGCGTATGTATCGAGTGTTACAGTGTAAGTTGTGACTGTAACTAGCGTATGTATCAAATTATACAGTGTAAGCTGAGCCTGTAACTAGCGTATGTATCAAGTGTTTCAGTGTGAGTTGTGACTGTAACTAGCGTATGTATCAAGTGTTTCAGTGCGAGTTGTGACTGTAACTAGCGTATGTATCAAGTTATACAGTGTAAGCTGGGCCTGTAACTAGCGTATGTATCAAGTGTTTCAGTGTGAGTTGTGAATGTAACTAGCGTATGTATCAAGTTATACAGTGTTAGCTGGGCCTGTAACTAGCGTGTGTATCAAGTGTTTCAGTGTGAGTTGTGAATGTAACTAGCGTATGTATCAAGTGTTACAGTGTGAGTTGTGACTGTAACTAGCGTATGTGTCAAGTGTTACAATGTAAGTTGTACCTGTAACTAGCGTATGTATCAAGTGTTGCAGTGTAAGCTTGGCATGTAAATAACGTATGTATCAAGTGTTACAGTGTAAGTTGTGACTGTAACTAGCGTATGTATCAACTTTAACAGTGAAAGTTGTAAATGTAACTAGCGTATGTATCAAGTGTTACCGTGTAAGCTTGGCATGTAAATAACGTATGTATCAAGTGTTACAGTGTAAGTTGTGACTGTAACTAGCGTATGTATCAACTTTAACAGTGAAAGTTGTAACTGTAACTGGAGGATTAAAATGAAGACGTAAAAAAGCGTTTGTATGGTGAAGTGGATTAATAAGTTTTGTAGCTATTTTCCAAACAAGTTATAGAAAATGGATTATTTGGGTCTTTCATATGCAGCAATTTGTGTTTTTTGTATTTTTTTTGCTTTTTTGTATCATGTTCTCATATGTATTTGTTGTAGTTTTCCCAATTGTTCTCCCCTGTTATGTGACCAGTCCCGTCCGTTTACTCAGTTGTTTTAGCATTGACGACACCGTTTCAGTTTTACAGTTACTATTGTTGCCCAACCCTGCCGTTATGGCATACATTCCTTTTTTGTACCCTAATGGGTAATGCCGTATATTTATGGAGGGCGGCGATAGGACTGTTTAACTGTCGTGGATATCGGATACATATTAAGTACTCTGTTCAAATATTACCTTTAGCATTTTTGACATCTATAGTTCACACTGTCGTGAGATATATTTTAGAATACACCAGATGTGTTCTGATATATTTAACCCCTTTCTTCAATAGTTCTGATGTATTTACAACTTCTGCTATCATATTTTGTTATTCCATTCTGAATTTAAAAACCGCCCTAAGGCGTGACACCATTTCTTATAATTCAAATGCCTTGCATTCCTTGTACGCATCAAATTGTATCCTGCTGTCTGGAGACATTGAAACAAATCCTGGACCTGCTTTACCAGTTGACAACGCTTTTTCAGTTTTACACCAAAATATTCGTAGCATACGTAACAAACTTGATTACATTAAGGATACTTTTGTAGACTTTGACATCTTATGTTTTACAGAAACTCACCTAACGGCAGATATTACAGATAGCTCAATTTTAATAGACGACCATGGCATTATATATCGTAAAGACAATACCAACCACTCTGGGGGATTATTAGCATATATAAACTCAATTCTACGGCCAAGAAGGTGTTATGAGCTGGATGCATTTCTTGATGAGTCTTTATCTTTTGAAGTTCACGATTGTAATACCAAGTTCCTCATATGTATAGTATATCGTCCTCCTCACTACTTAATTGACTTCTGGGAAAAACTAAATATTTATATTGACAAAGCCCAGGAAATGTGTAATAATATTATTCTAGTTGGTGATATAAACGAAAACCAATTAAATTCAAACAATAACAAATTTCGTAATATCTTATTATCTTAACTATAAACAACATGAATAACATAATCAAAGAACCTACACGAGTAACACCATTAACAAGCACCCTACTTGACCCAATTGCTATTTCAAACTCAATTACATCCTTTACGAGTGGAACACTAAAGACACCAAACAATATTAGTGATCACTTTGCTACTTTTGCTTTTATTAAAAATAATATGCCTATAATAAATGACTATAAAAGAAAAGTTTGGAATTATAAAAGAGCAAATTTTGACGTTCTGAACGATACGATAAATAATACTGACTGGTCATTTCTTAATAACAGCTCTATTGATGTCTCAGCAGACTTATTTACAACACGTTTTTTAAGTATTGTAGAAGACTGTATACCTTCAACACTTGCGACAATTAGACCTAACGACAAACCTTGGTACAATACTGACATACGTAGAACTTCACGACAAAGAGACAGACAAAAACAAATTGCTTTGAGAAGTAAAAGCCAAAACGACTGGACAAAATACAAACAGTTTAGGAACAAAGTAAATAATATGAAAAAACATGCAAAGGAATTATTTTTTAATAATTTGGAACATTCTATTTCAGAGATTAACGTTAATAATCCTAGACAGTATTGGAAAATTGTGAAAATGCTCGTCAAAGAAAATTCGAGTTGCAATACTATGATTCCTCCTCTTTTTGATAACAATAAACAAGACTTTTCGTACACAGATTTTGAGAAAGCCGATACTCTAAATAACTATTTTGCGTCAATATCTACAATTGATGACTCTAACTCTGCTTTACCCGACTTTAACTACAAGACTAATTCTAGACTGGACATCATCGACATTACAGAACAAGACATTCAGGACGTACTAATACATTTAAATATACATAAAGCTACTGGACCCGATGGTATAAGTCACAGAATGTTAAAAGAAACAGTAAATAGTATTTCTAAACCTTTGGCAATATTATTTAATAGATCCATTAGAGAGTGTTATTTTCCTAAGTGCTGGAAACATGCTAATGTAATGGCCCTATATAAGAAAGGTGAGAAGGATTCTCCATGTAATTATCGACCTATTTCCTTAATTAGTTGTATTGGAAAAGTTATGGAACGTGTTGTGTTTAAGTATTTATACAATCATTTAAATTTAAACAATCTTATTTATAAATATCAATCTGGCTTTCTACCAGGCCATTCGACTGTATATCAACTAGTTGATATATATAATCAAATATGTAAGGCTTTCGACGATAAAGAATCAACATGTATGGTATTTTGTGACGTTAGTAAAGCCTTTGATAGAGTATGGCATAAGGGTCTTCTTTTTAAACTCAAACAATATGGAATATGTGACCATCTCTACAACTGGTTATCAGATTATCTCTCAAACAGACAACAACGAGTCTTTATTGGGTCATCTTTCTCTGAATATAAAACACTTAATGCCGGAGTTCCGCAAGGATCTGTTCTTGGCCCTCTTCTGTTTTTAATTTTTGTTAATGATATTGCAGACAATTTATTAAGTACTACACGTTTATTTGCTGACGATAGTTCCTTAGCACACTCATCTGATAATATAGCTGTAATTGAAGCCACTATAAATGCAGATCTACAGAAAGTATCCGAATGGTCAAAACAATGGTTAGTCCAGTTAAACCCAAATAAAACAGAGGTCATGTTCTTTTCATTTTTACACTCTGGTAGACCAAACATTTTTTTTCAAGATTCATTATTATATTTTACTGAAAATCATAAACATTTAGGTCTAACCCTTAGCTCAAACGGTACATGGCACGAACACATTAACCAAATCACTTTAAAAGCGAGCAAAATACTTGGGTCAATGAGGGCATTAAAGTTTAAGATCAGTAGAAAAACACTTCATCAGATTTATTTGTCATATTTAAGACCATTGTTAGAATATGCATCCATAGTATGGGATGGGTGCACAATTTATGAAAAAGACAGTTTAGAAAAACTACAATACGAAGCAGCTAGGGTTGTTACTGGCTTAACACGTTCAGTGTCAATCAACAAACTAATTAGAGAAATTGGGTGGGTCTCATTAGAAAATAGAAGACATATGCAAAAATTAGTATTAATATTTAAAGGAGTAAATAATATGTTACCAGCTAACGTAAATGACATTTTTCCGCCTTCTGTTGGTGAAACTACTCAGTATAGATTAAGGAACTCGCATGATTTATTAACCATACCCAGAAGAACAGAAATATTCTCACACTCAACAATTCCTTCATCTATAGACCTGTGGAATAAAACCCCATTAAACATACGTGAATCTGTATCTTTAGCAATTTTCAAGTCTCGACTTAAAGAACTTTATAAGGCCCCTAAAGTACCATCGTTTTTTGTAGAGGGAGACAGACGTTTATCAGTATACCACTGTAGAATACGTAACAACTGTAGTGATCTTAATTTCGATCTATACAATAATCATTTACGTGAAAGCCCTACTTGTAGATGCGGCTCTGATATAGAAGATGCTGAACATTTTATTTTTGAATGTCAAATGTATGCTGATGAACGTCTTCTCTTTCTACAAAAAACACAACACCTCCGTATACTGAATACTAATACTGTGCTATTTGGCAACATTGACTTTACACACGAAGATAATTCGCTGCTCTTTATTGAGTTTCAGAAATTTATTAAACGAACTAAACGTTTTGGAACCTAATACTTTACCTTTTCCTATATCCATAAACTATGTATATAACAATTGGTTGGATCTGGGCTGGGTGGTCACATGTAGGGAAGGACAAACGGATTTTCTTTTCTTCTTTATACTTGAATAAGTTTCTTTTTTTTCTTTTTTTTTTGTAAACTAAGATAGAAATATTTTCTTCTGCATTACATTACATCATAACGTACTTACGATTGACATCAAGGGAAGGGCCTTCTCTAATGTTGGTATAACTTGTGGCCCAACCCGTTTGCAATATATTGTAATCTTTTGATAATTTGTATACATATATGCTGTAAAAACTGTGTACATGTTAGTCGATAAATGTATATGATATCTGATATATGCAATACAATATGATTAAATCTTAAACTGTAACTAGCGTATGTATCAAGTGTAATGGTGTAAACTGTGCCTGGTACTAGCGGATGTATCAAGTGATACAGTGAAGGATGTGCCTGTAACTAGCGTATGTATCAAATGTTACAGTGTGAAATGAACCTGTAACTAGCATATGTATCAAGTGTTACAGTGTAAGATGTGCCTGTAACTAGCGTATGTATAAAGTGTAATAGCGTATGAAGTGCCTGTAACTAGCGTATGTATCTAGTGTTTCAGTGAAAGATGTACCTATAGCTAGCGTATGTATCAAGTGTAACAGTGTAAGTTGTATCTGTAACTAGCGTATGTATCAAGTGTTACAGTGTGAGTTGTACCTGTAACTAGCGTATGTATTTAGTGATACAGCGTAGGCTGTGTCTGTAATCAGCGTATGTATCAAGTGTTACAGTGTAAGTTGTGACTGTAACTAGCGTATGTATCAAGTGTTATAATGTAAGCTGAGCTTGTAACTAGCGTATGTATCAAGTGTTGCAGTGTAAGCTGTACCTGTTCTTAGTGTATGTATCAAGTGTTATAGCGTATGTTGTACCTGTAACTTGCGTATGTATCAAGTTTTACAGTGTGAAATGTGCCTGTAACTAGCGTATGCATCAAGTGTTACAGTGTAAGCTGTGCCTGTAACTAGCGTATGTATAAAGTGTAATAGCGTATGAAGTGCCTGTAACTTGCGTATGTATCTAGTGTTAGAGTGCAAGATGTACCTGTAACTAGCGTATGTTTCAAGTGTAACAGTGTAAGTTATATCTGTCACTAGCGTATGTATCAAGTGTTACAGTGTAAGCTGTGCCAGCAACTAGAGTATATATCAAGTTATACAGTGTAAGCTGGGCCTGTAACTAGCGTATGTATCAAGTGTTGCAGTGTAAGATGTACCTGTAACTAGCGTATGTATCAAGTGTTACAGTGTAAGTTGTACCTGAAACTAGCGTATGTATCAAGTGTAACAGTGTAAGCTGTGCCAGCAACTAGCGTATGTATTAAGTTATACAGTGTTAGCTGGGCCTGTAACTAGCGTATGTATCAAGTGTTACAGTGTAAATTGTACCTGTAACTTGCGTATGTATCAAGTGTTACAGTGTAAGCTGTACCTGTAACTAGCGTATGTATCAAGTGTAACAGTGTAAGTTGTGACTGTACCTAACGTATGTATCAAGTTATACAGTGTAAGCTGTGCCAGCAACTAGCGTATATATCAAGTTATACAGTGTAAGCTGGGCCTGTAACTAGCGTATGTATCAAGTGTTGCAGTGTAAGATGTACCTGTAACTAGCGTATGTATTAAGTGATACAGCGTAGGCTGTGTCTGTAATTAGCGTATGTATCACGTGTTACAGTGTAAGTTGTGACTGTAACTAGCGTATGTATCAAGTGTTACAATGTAAGCTGAGCTTGTAACAAGCGTATGTATCAAGTGTTGCAGTGTAAGCTGTACCTGTTCTTAGTGTATGTATAAAGTGTTAAAGTGTATGTAACTAGCGCACGTATCAAGTGTTACAGTGTATGCTGTGCCTGTTACTAGCGGATGTATCAAGGGTTACAGTGTAAGTTGTACCTGTAACTAGCGTATGTATCAAGTGATACAGTGCAAAATGTACCTGTAACTAGCGTATATATCAAGTTTTACAGTGTGAGTTGTACCTGTAACTAGCGAATGTATCAAATGTTACAGTGTCAGCTGTGCCTGTAACTAGCGGATGAATCAAGTGTTACAGTGTAAGTTGTACCTGTAACTAGCGCATGTTTTAAGTGATACAGCGTAGGCTGTGCCTGTAATTAGCGTATGTATCAAGTGTTACTGTGTGAGTTGTACCTGTAACTAGCGTATGTATTACGTGATACAGCGTAGGCAGTGTCTAGAACTAACGTATGTGTCAAGGGTTACAAAGGGAGCTGTTCCTGTAACTATCGTATGTATCAAGTGTTACAGCGTAGGCTGTGCCTGTAACACGCGTATGTATCAAGTGTTACAATGTAAGCTGAGCTTGTAACTGGCGTATGTATCAAGTGTTGCAGTGTAAGCTGTGCCTGTAACTAGCGTATGTATCAATTGTTACAGTGTGAAATGTACCTGTTACTAGCGTATGTATCAAGTGATACAGTGTAGGCTGTGCCTGTAACTAGCGTATGTATCAAGTGTTACAGTGTGAAATGTTCCTGTAACTAGCGCATGTATCAAGTGTTACAGTGTAAGCTGTGTCTGTAACTAGCGTATGTATCAAGTGGTACAGTGTAAGCTGTGCTGTTACTAGCGTATGTATCAAGTGGTGCAGTGTAAGATGTGTCTGTAACTAGCGTATGTATCAAAATTTACAGTGTAAATTTTGACTGTAAATAACGTATGTATCAAGTGTTACAGTGTAAGCTGGGCCTGTAACTAGCGTATGTATCAAGTGTTACAGTGTAAGTTGTGCCTGTAAATAACGTATGTATCAAGTGTTACAGTGTAAGTTGTGCATGTAACTAGCGTATGTATCAAGTGTTACAATGTAAGCTGGGCCTGTAACAAGCGTATGTATTAAGTGTAACAGTGTAAGTTGTGACTGTAACTAGCGTATGTATCAAGTGTAACAGTGTAAGTTGTGCCTGTAACTAGCGTATGTACCAAGTGTTACAATGTAAGCTGGGCCTGTAACCAGCGTATGTATTAAGTGTAACAGTGTAAGTTGTGACTGTAACTAGCGTATGTATCAAGTGTTACAGTGTAAGCTGTGCCAGCAACTAGAGTATATATCAAGTTATACAGTGTTAGCTGGGCCTGTAACTAGCGTATGTATCAAGTGTAACAGTGTAAGCTGTGCCAGCAACTAGCGTATGTATTAAGTTATACAGTGTTAGCTGGGCCTGTAACTAGCGTATGTATCAAGTGTTACAGTGTAAATTGTACCTGTAACTTGCGTAAGTATCAAGTGTTACAGTGTAAGCTGTACCTGTAACTAGCGTATGGATCAAGTGTAACAGTGTAAGTTGTGACTGTAACTAGCGTATGTATCAAGTGTTACAGTGTAAGCTGTGCCAGCAACTAGCGTATATATCAAGTTATACAGTGTAAGCTGGACCTGTAACTAGCGTATGTATCAAGTGTTGCAGTGTAAGATGTACCTGTAACTAGCATATGTATCAAGTGTTACAGTGTAAGCTGTACCAGCAACTAGCGTATGTATCAAGTTATACCGTGTAACCTGGGCATGTAACTAGCGTATGTATCAAGTGTTGCAGTGTAAGTTGTGACTGTAACTAGCGTATGTATCAAGTGTTACAGTGTAAATTGTACCTGTAACTAGCGTATGTATCAAGTGTTACAGTGTAAGCTGTACCTGTAACTAGCGTATGTGTCAAGTGTTATAGTGTAATCTGTGTTGGTAACTAGCGTTTGTATCAAGTGTTACAATGTAAGTTGTACCTGAAACTAGCGTATGTATCAGGTGTTGCAGTGTAAACTGTACCTGTAACTAGCGTATGTATCAAGTGTAACAGTGTAAGTTGTGACTGTAACTAACGTATGTATCAAGTGTAACAGTGTAAGTTGTGACTGTAACTAGCGTATGTATCAAGTGTTGCAGGGTAAGATGTACCTGTAACTAGCGTATGTATCAAGTGTAACAGTGTAAGTTGTGACTGTAACTAACGTATGTATCAAGTGTTACAGTGTAAGCTGTGCCAGCAACTAGCGTATGTATTGAGTTATACAGTGTTAGCTGGGCCTGTAACTAGCGTATGTATCAAGTGTTGCAGTGTAAACTGTACCTGTAACTAGCATATTTATCAAGTGTTGCAGTGTAAGCTGAGCTTGTAACTAGCGTATGTATCAAGTGTTACAGTGTGAGATGTACCTGTAACTAGCGTATGTATTAAGTGATACAGCGTAGGCTGTGTCTGTAACTAGCGTATGTATCAAGTGTTGCAGTGTAAGCTGTACCTGTAACTAGCGTATGTATCAAGTGTTACAATATAAACTGAGCTTGTAACTAGCATATGTATCAAGTGTTGCAGGGTAAGCTGTACCTGTTCTTAGTGTATGTATCAAGTAGTGTATCAAGTGTTATAGCGTCACAGTTATTTAGCTTTGCCTGACCGTATCTTAGTCTAAGTGATTGAGCAGGTTATCCACACTATCACTTTTTGTGCCTAAAGCAAACGTTTGGGATGATACGCTCGTGCAGAAAATAACATGTTTTAATAAATTTTTATTTTTTATTTTTACGTGGCAAACAAATTTGAGCCTGGTCGGACGCTGAATACATGCAAACACAGTCACGTCTATCCCACGGCAAGTACATTAATGATAATTAGTATGGTTATTATAATGGTAGTGATGAGTGCAAACGATGTCAATTAAGACGACAACGATAATATAAATGACGACAAGGAGGATGACGATGATGACGAATTTTATTTTTATTATGTCGTTGTAGTTGATGATGATGATGGTAAGACGGTAGCGTTAAATAATTACATTATTGATTCTCAATATCAAATTATAAAAAAAATACTTCCTACGAGAATATTCACCAACTTTCCGTATAAAGCCTACGGTGAGCTGTATCGGAGGAAGTGAACAATGATTGCATTATTGATTCTCGATTTCGAATTATAAAAAAGTCTACAATGCGGTATACTTGATGTATACAATTAACGCCGAGATGTATTTGGTAAAGACTATATAAGGTTTTAAATCAATTATTACAGCTCACGCGTCAGCTGTATTCGGTATAGGCTGTATACGGTGCCATATTGCTCACGTTTTGAAAAGCTGTCCGCATCGTGCACTGGGAACACAAGGACACCGGCTCTAGTGCCGCACGCAGTCTGGGATCGGCCTGTAAAGTCTTGCACTGATATGTTGGGTTCACAGGATGGTCGATGGGAGGACCCACTCCATGCTAAAACCGTGCTCTGATCTTCTCCAAGAGATATGCCGACCTGTAATAAACATGTTATACAATAACCTCTCTCTTTAGGCACACATGAACTAGATATGCTGTTGGGTTTTGAGCAAGGTGTAACTGAATAATTTATACAGACTGAACGTAATTCAGTTAGCTACGTTCTACACTATCTTTGTCCAGCAGTAAGCAGGGCTCCAGCTAAGAGGTAACAATTTGACATTGTCGTCTGCAAAATTGGTTCAGTTTAGATTTATGCATTGTTTTAATTAAACAAACCTTAAGACGAGTGTCAAACAGTTTGGATCCAGATGAGACGCAGCGTTACGTGGCGTCTTTCTAGATCAAACAGTTTGTAAACTCCGTGATGTTACGACCAGTAGGCACAGGATTAAACTATGAGATCCAGTCAAAATGTGTTAATATTATTCACGGGGGGTGAGCGATTAAAAAAATTACGGAGAATCTTTACCTTGGGCTTGCTGAAAATGACTGTTTCAGCCTTGTCCGCTCTCTAACTCAAACACTTATTTTTGGATCTTCACCAAACTTGCTACAAATGTTTATTAGTATAGAACCTAGGTCAGGGTTAATAACTAGCACAATCGCATGAGGCATGTCTGAGTTATTGCCCTTGAATAATTAAAAAATGACTGTTTCAGCATTTTCTGCTCTCTAACACAAGCACTTTTTCTTGGATATTCACCAAAGTTGCTGACAATGTGTATTGGTATTAAATCTAGGTCAAGAAAAAAATCGAATACAGTTGAATGAAAATCCTGTAAGAGGTAAAGGAGAAATGGAGTGGTCATTTATTACTTAACTTATTACCAACACGGCTAAGATGAAGCACATGCAACCATTGACCAAATATTTGGCTAAATAGAATAAAAACTGGTCCTTTACAGAGTGGACAGGGCAAAAATAAGGATAAAATAGCAAAATTTTAAAAATTGAAGAACCATAACTCCAACATGCTTTCGGCGATTTGGGTATTTATAGAACTGGACCAAGATTTTATACAAATATAATTTTCAGCAAATTTGGTGAAGATCCAATTAAAACTGTTTGAGTCAGAAAGCTGACAAGCCTGAATTAGTCATTTTTTAGTCATTTAAGGGCAATTACTCCAACATGCCTTGTGCAATTTTGGTAGTTAAGATGAGTGACCTCGATTTTTATATTATTAAACATTTTCAGCAAGTTTGGTGAATATCTGATAAAAACTGTATGTGTTAGAAAGCAAAAAATGCTGAAACATTGATTTTTGATACTTAAAGGGCAAAAACTCAGACATGCCTTTTGCGATTTTAGTAGTATTTAAACCAAACCTTGATTTTATATAAATAAACATTTTCAGCAAGTTTGGTGAAAATCAATAAAAAAAGTATTTGTGTTAGAGAGCAAAAAATGGTGAAACAGTCCTTTTTAATACATAAAGGGCAATAACTAAGATAATCCTTATGGGATTTTAGTAAGAATCACACTGGACCTAGATTTTATATAAATAAAGAATTTCAGCAAGTTTGCTGAAGATCCGATGAAAACTCTTTGTGTTAGAGAGCAAAAAAGGCTGAAACAGCCATTTTTTAATAATTAAAGGGCTATTACTCCAACATGCCTTATGCGATTTTAGTAGGATTCAAACTTAACCTTGATTTTATATTAATGAAACTTTCAGCAAGTTTGGTGAAGATTAAAAAACGTATTTGTGTTAGAGAGCAAAACTTGCTGAAAACATTCATTTCTAATACATAAAGGGCAAAAACTCAGATATGCCAAATGCGATTTTTGTAATAATCAAACTAGACCTAAATTTTGTATAATTAAACATTTTCAGCAAGTTTAGTGAAGATCCGATAAAAATTGTATGTGTTAGAGTGCAAAAGTGACTGAAACAGTCATTTTTTAATAATAAACAGGCAATAACTCAGATAAACCTTATGTGATTTTAGTAGTAATCAAACTAAACCTTGATTTTATATCAATAAACATTTTCAGCAAGCTTGGTGAAGATCCAATAAAACGTATTTGTGTTAGAGAGCAAAACTTGCTGAAAACAGTCATTTTTTAATACATAAAGGGCAAAAACTCAGATATGCCACATGCGATTTTAGTAATAATCAAACTAGACCTAAATTTTATATGAATAAATATTTTCAGCATGTTTGGTGAATATCCGATAAAAGCTGTTTGTTTTAGAGTGCAGAGATGACTGAAACAGTCAATTTTTATTAATTAACAGGCAATAACTCAAAAATACCTTATGCGATTTTAGTAGTAATCAAACTAAACATTGCTTTTATATCAATGAACATTTTCAGCAAGTTTTGTGGTAGATCGGATAAAAAATAGTTGAGTTAGAGAGCGGACAAAAAAGTGTGATAGTCTAACTGACTGATGGATGGACGGGCGGAGGTAGATACGGTTGCACCCAGTGAAGTTGATTTCGGCTGTATCACGTGATACTAAGCCGTGTGGAAATGTTTATGTCAGACGTTCTATTTTCGGTTTGTTATGATTTTAAATCGCCCTTTTTGGTGATTTAGGTCCGTCTTCAACATTTCATAGATCAGTTTGGCCCATAAGAATGTTCAAACATTATTAACCGTTATTGTATTTCAGGCATTAAGAAAAGGTCTGAAAACACAATGGGACTTTAACTTGTACATGTATTATAATTGAAATTATTCCTTACCAAATTAAAGCGTTTGTTCTAAAATGACTATTACCTTAACAGACAATTTGGAGTCAGATCAGACAATGGGTAACCCCGCGTCTGACCAGGCTCCACACTATTTGCCATTCAGCTTTTAAATAAATTGTCCTTGTTTTCAAAGGTCTAACGTGTTTTCATTTGGGTGCATTGCGTCTCCGATTCATTTCGTTTAAACTGGAATGAATACGACAATCTCCACTGTAGCATGCTATCGGCGAAGTGTGTAAACCGTTCGCTGTCAGGCTCTATGATACTAACATATACAACCAGTTTGGACCCAGACCAGACGCCGCGGAATGCGGCGTCTGGTCAGAATCCAAACTGTTTGATACTCTCATATCAATGTTCCATAAGTAACAAACGCAGAAGTTCCAAATTTTTAAAGTACAAGCAGACGAAACCAATAAGCAGACGATAATATGGTAGTGACTGTGTTAGAGGCGTATTGACGTCATAAAGGCATTGAAAGGGTTAAACATTTTTTTACAAGTTGAGACGCAAAGTAAACCTACGTCTCATTCGAATTCGTATCTTTTGACAATCTAGTGACATTTTAAAGAAAAACACTGACAATAATTATACATCGTCAATTGTTGAAATAAACAAATATTGCAATTACCAATCAAATTGTATAGGACTTCACATACATGGATTTCTTTATATATGAGAGTCAGATTTTAGCTGCATTTTATCGGTCTTTTGGGTGGGTGGAGGTAGGGTAGCTGAGGGTACAGTAGTCGTTATTGAAACTTACCATGTCTATTTTGTTTCTTTTTATAAACAGAATTTCCCACTTGCTAAATATAGAGATTATCCACGCTAAATTTAGAAATGATCCAGGTAGCGAAAAGGGAGAGCTCTTTACAATATCCAGACAAACTTTCTTAAAATCAAATAAAAAAGTAAATGGTTAAATGACCTGTACAATATAAGACGAGACTCAAATATAATTCACTCAAGTTGATCCAAATTTCTGCAATTCAAGCAGAAGCTGTGATAAAAACCAAAGGATAAAATATTATAACTGATTGAAGAAAAACCCAAAGGTTTAGATACAAAGAAAATAAGTCCGACAGAAAAAGAAATATATTCAGAGATTAAACCTGAAAGAAACCCAAACCTTTAGAGATTAAGACTGCCAGAAAACCCAAAGGTTACGGATCAAGACTGTCCTGGAGCCCGTTTTACTAAACTACTTACGCAAAATCTTTGCGTAAGTCAAAATTTTAAATTTTAATTTATATTTTTTATTATCACTTTCTACAAACAGTAAATAGCCAGATCAGAGGACGCGCTTTTAGCGCGTCCTCTGATCTGGCTATTTGCTGTTTGCAAACGTTTATGATCGAAAAATAAGAGTAAAACGATTTTGACTTACGCAAAGATTTTGCATAAGTAGTTTAGTAAAACGGGCCCCTGGACACATAAATGTTAAGAGAGTAAGTGTGACAGAAAAAACCCATAAGACATTGAGATTAATATGAGAAATGCTTTTTCAAGTTTTATGTCTGCTTTATACAGTAAAATATAATTGTGACTGAAAGAAAGAAATTGAGAAAATGCATTTTAAAGATTCATGTTTGCCTTTTCCGTACAAAAATAATACAGGGGACATTCAGATAGTTGTTTAATGCAGGAAGAAACTAATGCATAAAGGGTCTAATGCTTTCTAATACTCTACTTCTCCTTTAAGCTTCCACCTGTCTTAAAAACATGTAATGCTGATGAGACGTAGACTTGACCCACGTACCCTATGAACTGACAGGGTACATAGAAATTTTCCTTGGGAGGCCTCTCATGAATGATTACGTCACAAAAAAGATGGTCGACTACTCGACTCGACCAAATATTAACGAATGTTACTACAAAGAAACGATGAGATGATGTAACAAGAATATCGTTCCCAACGATGGATGCTCCCCACAAAGAAAAAGCTCCAAGGTATAGCATGTTTAGTAGGTGAACACAGTATCAAGTTTCATCAACTTATGATATAACTTTCAGGAGATATGCTTCAGACAAAAAAATATTATCGCCACGCGCGCTTTTATTATGAATTTTCCCAGTAGGGCTCCCCAAAAATCGTAGTCAATCGTGTCTTATCGTTAAATTCCGGCAGTCTGATTTGTAACGAACCACTCAACGGAAGAACACGAATCCAAAATCGGGAGCAACGACGTAATTCGGATGACGTCAAATCAATAAATCAGTGACGTCATCGTACGGGAAACTGTTTCGAAAATGTGTTCGATATAAACTTGGGGCTCAAAACGGGGTAAATCATGTACTTTCGCTTTCACAATTGTCGAACAATTTCGTTTAAAAAATGGCTTCAAAGCATAAATAAATAGAACAATTTAATTTTTCAGTATAAGATCGAAATTAATCCATTTCGTGAACATCAGACTGTTATATTTTCACTCGTGGCTTCGCCACTCGTGAAAATATAACGTCTGATGTTCACTCAATGATTTAAATTTCTATCTTATACTGAAAAGAACAATTATCCTCTATATAATTCTTGTGTACTACACTTCTTTTTGTCAGCCTCTAACACAGTATCAAGTTTCATCAAGTTATAGTGCGGCAATTTTATTTTTTTTATTATTTTTATGTAGAAAAAGGGAGATAATTCATGGTTCTTGAGTACAGCACTCCCTCTTTCATCCTGTATCACTGTATCAAGTTTCATCAACTTACAATGCAATGCTCAGGAGATATGCTCCAGACAAAATTTGATTTTTTGTAAATAAAAAGGGGAGATAATTAAATATTGGGAGATGACAAAGTCATGGTTCTTGTGTACTGCACCTCCTTATGTTACCATCTATCACTGTATCAAGTTCCATTAACTTACGGTGTAGCAGTCAAGAGATATACTCCGGACAAAATTGTTTTGCATTTTTAGAAAAGGGAGATAATTCAATATTGGGAGATGACAGAGTTACCGTTCTTGAAACTTGAAACTTGAAACTTAATAATTTGGTTAAACGCCTATTTTTACAAACCATGTATTCAATGGCGTTGTTCATCGAGATAGAATCAAAGCAGTTAAGAAATAATGCAAATAATTATTAAATAAAAAGTAATAAAATAAATAAAATGATGATCATAATAAGAGAAGATATAATATGTCATACAGCGCCAACGAATGATGAGGGAAGGTGAGATGAGATTGTGATGATTTCAGGATTAATATTTCATGGGGATTGTTGCAGGAAGATGATTTCAGGAAGATGATTTTGGCTAATCCTATTTGCTTCAAAACAACGCATTGGACCAAAACTGGATGGTAATTTTAGGACGATGATTTCTTGTGTACTGCACTTCATTCAGTTATCCTCTATCACTGTTACAAGTTTCATCAACTTACGGTGTAACAGTCCAGAGATATGCTCTGGACAAAATTGATTTTTTAAATGAGAAAAAGGATTATGATTCAAAATTGGGAGACGACAGAATTATGGGTCCTGTGTACTGCACCTCCTTCTGTCATTCTCTATCACTGTATCAAGTTTCATAAACCTACGGTCTACCTTTGGAGATATGCTCCGGACAAAAAAACGTGACGGACGGACGTTCTAACGGGAGGATACTTATGTGGCTATTTTCTATGCATTTCTTTTGGGTGGCTAGCCACACAAGCGACAATTTATTTTTGCTCTAACTTGGAAAAAAATGATCTGGAGGCTAACCCTACCCCTATGTCCTACAACTGGCCGGGTTAATGTCACAAGAAATGGCCAGGTTAATGTCACAAGAGACGGCCAGGTTAATGTTTTTCAATTATGGGGCTAAGAATTTTAGCCACATAAGTACCCTCCCGTAAGCACGGACATACAGACAAACGGACGGACGGACGGACGTACAGTGAGACGGGCGGATACACGGACGGACGGACAAAGCGGCGACTATATGCTCCCCCTAAAGGGGAGCATAAAATATGTTCTTGGAAACACATGCAACAGTCTTGAAATTTGAGTTATTTGTAATATCCGTCCCGTCTATATTGACGTGAACACCGTTGAAATAGCGCCGTAATGAAAACATAAAAGGTTGATTTGTTTACGTCCGTTTCTACCAGTTATGGCCTAATTAGACGCCGAGGGGGACGAGAGCGGATGTAGAAAATCCAGGTTTGATACCCTGCTTTTATTATCGACAGAGCTCTCTGCTTCGATTGGATGCAAATTGAAATGCACCGATACATCGGACGTCGGTTTATAAGGTTAAAAAGTGGATTTAAATTTCTAAAACTGTAAACAAAGAAATAAATACATGAAAGGTTTGACTCGGGCTGATTATATAATTTGCCCTATACAGGTCCGTATTATAGATCTGTACACAGATGTCAGTGAGTGCAACTTGCCATGACTCAACGTAACACAGAAAGTGTTACAGTTTAGGCAAAGCAGCATTATCATCGGTTACCCTTACGCTTCGATCGCATATATTCAAAGAAAGCAGTAACACATTAAAACGGTAATAACCTTTGCAGTATAAAAAATTCGTTATACAGGTTTCCCGGCTGGTAAAACAATGTAACCGCGCCTAACGGCTCGGGCAATATAATGTTCTTCAGACGGGAATAAATCCTCACGTACCCTGGGAAACACTGTATAACTAATACTTTTTTGAAGTATTTAGAACCAGTTCTCACCGTTGCATCTGGAGTGACTCCTATCAAGTTGTACACAAATACCACATAGGACTTGGTCTTATCACTATTCTGGGTCAGCGCTACTTGGAATTGGAATATATTCCCGGCCTACGACAAGAGAAAAAAACATTTGTTAACAGAAGGGAAGACTGTCGTTCTTTTCCATTTGAACAAAACTAAACGCAAGCGCAATTCAATTATACATAGGAAAATGCCGTTTTATGTTATTCTTGTGATATATCTTTATTTGCAAACATCTTTATGGCACACAGTGTGGAACCTAATTACTCAGAGTTATAATAATGGTTTCAGCACAAACGCGTTTATCTGGAAAGAATAAAGTGTTCACCTACAGTACATAGTCATATCATTCAGTTTACGCAATAACCTATCACTCAATAAGACGTTTGGCGCCTCTAACTATTTCTGCACGAGTTTTAGTCGAAACATAACTTATTCCATAAAAGAAATTAATTCTACAATGAAAAAAGAAGTCCATATCAAGACAGTTCTTAAAATGAAATATAAAAGGTATTTTTAGTACCTTTTCAGATTGGATCTTAGCACAGAGTTGATATAGCAAATTGCCACTTCACCTAGGAAAAACCGAGTCCATTTTGTTTGGCTCAAAGCCTAAACTTAGGAAATGTTACCTGCAGTGACAGTTGTATATCTTCTACTACCGCTGTCAAATATCTTGGTGCAACACTTGATCAGACACTCTCGGGCGAATCTATTGCAAGGTCACTCGTAACCAAGGTTAATTCAAGATTGAAGTTTTTATATAGAAAGAGTAAGTTTTTATCCTTTCACACCAGAAAATTGCTGGTTATGTCCCTTATCCAATGTCATTATGATTATGCTTGTTCTTTCTAGTTCCCCGGCTTAACAAAGTATTTCAGACACAGACTTCAGACATGCCAGAATAAAATAACTAGGTTTGTATTAAACTTGGACTCTAGGACACATATTGACAGGGGTCACTTCGTTATCTTTGTTGGTTGCCAGTTTCTGATCGAGTGAAACAGATTACGTTGTGCCATGTCCATTAAATTAAGTATGGGTCTGTCCCTGGTTATCTGGGTGAATATTTTGGGCCCCTTACATATGTACATGGTCTCAACACAAGGTCAAACAAATTTGCATGCCCAAATTCCGATGGCTTAATTTTACTGGGAGGTTTGCTACGCCTTTAGTTAAGAGTTTTGGTAAAAAGTCGTTTTATAATCAGGGAATAGAAGCCTGGAATAGTCTCTCTTATTCTCTAAGAGACATCCATGCTGGTCATGAGTTCAAACATGCTGTAAGGGAGCACCTATTGTCCTTATTGTAATTTTGTGCCATTTGTTTTAAAAGAGAGAGTCACATTTTTCATTACATGTGACGTCACTTAATTTATACTCATTTTTAATACTATTTATATATTTCTTTAAGTCTGTGATATAGCAATCTAATGCATTAGCTATTTGAAGTCTGTGCATTTGGGGTGCATGAATAAAATATTTCAGTAACCTGAATGCACTCTCTTTAAATACACATGCCCATTAGGATCAATATATTTTTTAAAAGTTACACATATTCTAAAACATACAGATAGACTTTGGTAATATATTTTGTAACTATGCATTTTTTAAGCATTTATGTACCTGTGCAAAAGTTAAATGTGATATCTGCTAAGTAAATTATGATCTCATGAAAAATTCTACAAAATATATACATACCTAGATGATCTCAATTAATGTCCACTTGATACATTTAATATTTATTATACATGACATTTCATGGTTCAGCCACCAATATCAAGGACCACAATGGAAATAAGGGAAATTATTTTCTCTTTTTTTGTGTTATCCTTGGTATTGGTGTGCCTGTCATGAATCTCTGCATTTGTATACATGATTTTGATACGTTTTGTGTGATCTATGTATACTTATTGTTGGTTGCAATGATATGCATATTGTTACCTGAATAAAATCTATCCATCCATCCATCCATCCACCCACCCGTCTGAAACGCAAGTTTGTCTGAGTTATTGTGGTCAGGAATATTTGTTTATGAGTTTAATTAAAATTGGTCAATAAGTGAAGGTTAGAGTGCATTGACAAGAAAAATAGTTTACGGACAAACGGACGTACGGAACGACCTCGCAGGGTTTACAAGAATAAGACCCGTTTTCACGGAGGGTAAAAGAACAGGTGGGCTGTTTATAGGATCATCCGCTATTCTTTCACATAAAAAGGCGTTTAACTCATTAGCCTTTTAACGCCTTTAATTAAATTTCTCCACTGAAAAAAATAGTTTAAATTTACACAGTGATGAATGTGTACAATAAGAACTAGTTTCGATATCTAAAAGCAGACTTAAAGTTAAGCAGGTTCGCCTTGTTTCTTCCACCTTGTTTCAATTGTCAGGAATATTTAGATACCCAATATCTGCTAAGTCGTCATCAATTCCAATTTTGTGATTTTATATTAGAATATAAAGTTCTAAAAATACTTCATTTTTTTTGGTTAAAAGGTTCGTATTAAGAATACGTGGTAAACATATATAATCAAACAGAAACTCTTAACGACAAAATACATGTAGGTAATTATTTATAAATATAAAAAGCCCATCTAAAGAATGTTGCCATCTTTTGTTGTTTTAAAAAGTAAGACCCATATTTTAAAGGTGAAGCGATTTGTAAGAGATAAACCGATACTGTTCATGTGTGAACCTATGTCGTCTTAAATCTTTGCCTGCTGGTCATGACTTTACTGATTTTTGCAAACAGTTTGGATCCAGATCAGACGCCGCGTAACGCGGTGTCTGATCTGGATCAAAACTGTTGGACACTCGTCATTAGGTGTCTTTACCTAAAAAATGTATAAATCTAGATTAACAATATTTGCAGACGACAATTTCGAAGCAGACGATTTTACCGTAGGATAAGGGTTAAACTTTCTGCTCATTGCTAACACTTTGGAGCCAAACCAGACTCAAAATTATGTGCAACTAAGAGTTGAATAAATCGTCTAACTTTACAAACTTCGATATAGGTAAGAATTTAATTGCGCTTGCGCTTGCGCTTAGTTTCGTTTTAGTTTAGTTTTATTCAAATAATATGCATAAGTCCTGCTATTTGCAGGCAAAACTGGAGCGACAAAACACATGGTATATACATTAAGCCACGTGAACCACAGTGCATAATGTCCGTATTATGTCTGGAAAACGACAGTATCGGTTAAGGGTGTGTGCTATTATAGTTACAATTTTTGGAACATGAAACTTATATCGTAATAACGACAGAATGAAACGCTAATTGCTTTTCGAAGAAGATGATAAACACCATATTTCATTCATATAAACATATCGTAGAAGTAGTATAACAAAGGTAGGGTATACAAATTTTTACGATATAAAATGTCAAATTCATTATGGGCAATAAACATATTACGGGCAATAAACGCTGTTTTTCTATGTATGTTTTCCCAAGAAGGCTTATCTTGCTATACATAATTTAACGCTTAAACAACACAATACATTCACATAGTACATTGCCAAAACATATTGGGTTTGCCTCTTTTCGAAACGAAACAAAAGTGGCAATCAATTGGACAGTATTCTATACTATTCCCTGGAAATGCTCACATAAGCTTTATGATGTCGCTATGTGAGCATCAATACAACTTATAATATATTTTTTCAAGTGAGTGCAATCCTTGCAAATGTTGTGTTTATCTGAAAAAAATCACTGAGCATGTTTATGAAAGACACCGTGCAGGTAAACTCCTGTTTGAGCCTTCTGTGAAAATTTTATCCTGACCGTATAACAATCCGACGTTTGATATATGTATAGTCAACATTGAGATAAGCAACGGTAATATAGAAAACTATTAAGTAAGTTCTACATAAGGGAATTGCATACGTCAGGACAAAAATAACACAGAAAGCTCCCTATTGAGCTTTCCGTGTAATTTTTATCCTGAACAGTGGAGCCCCCTGTCTTTAGATACAATTACATGCATGTACATTCGACATGGTTAAAACAACTATATGATATAGCTATCTTTAGTCAGTATTTCATAAGCCAGATAAATAAGTTGCACAATACAAATAAAATAACACACAACGCTCTTAAGTAAGCTTTCTGTGCAATTTTTCCCCGGGTTATGCAGACAACTGACTTAAGATATGCATGTATGTACATTAAAATTGCCTTTAACCACTATACTACTGGGTACTATTCAAAAGTAACACAGAACGCTCCTGCTTGAGCCTTCTGCCAAACTTTATCCTGACCGTGTAAATATCCGTCTTTAGATATGTGTATAGTCAGTACTGAATTAAGCAACGATAAAATAGAAAACTATTTAATATGTTCTGCTTGTGAGAAGTGCATACGTTCGGCCAAAAATAACACAGAACGCTCCCAATTGAGCTTTCCGTGTAATTTTTATCCTGAGCATCTTTAGATATAATTACATGTATATACATAGATATGATATTACTAACTACATGTATATTTAGTCAGTATTTCATAAGTCAGTTGAAAACGTTGCACCATGCAAGTAAAATAACACACAAAGCTCGTTAGTAAGCTTTCTGTGCCACTTTCACCTGAATTGTGCAGTCAACTGCCTCAATATATACATGTATATACAGTTAATATTGCCTTTAACAACTATACCATTGAAAACTATTTACACATTCTTTCATAATGAGATTTCACAATGCATGTCACAAATAACATAGAAAGCTTTTTAATGAGCTTTCCGTGTGATTTTTGTCCTGAATTGTGCAGTCGTTTGTCTTTAGATATACATTTATTCTTTATGATTAAAACAAAACAACATGTGAGATAACGCTGTTTAATCGGCTTTCATAAAGACATTGTCCAATACAGGCCAAAAACAACTCAAAAAGCCTCTAGATTAGCCTTCCGTGCTACTTCTGTCCTGAATTGCGGAGACATTCACTTATTGTGCAGAATTGAATTGAATTGAATTGCAGAGTAAAAGTAACACAGAAAGAGCCAATTTGAGCTTTCTGTGCCACTTTTATCTCATTTAAGTACAAAACTTATTCCTGGAGGAATAAAAATGCCATTAACTAGGCTGACTTTTGGATATCAGGGTTTAAATTCTATGCGTTGGTCTTCAGCTTGAAATGATCCATTATAATTCTGCAAAACATGCTCAGGTTTTTAACCTCAGCGTAATTTTCAGAATTAAAAAGATTAAAAAGTTTGATAATATTTGGATGTGTATAATGTGTCCTTCTAATAAATTTGCTTCGTTGTAAACTGAATTCAGGGCATATCAAAAGATAGTGAAATTCATCTCCTATATCTCTACAGTAAGGACATTTTCTTTCATTGGCAGGAATACTTTTCCATCGACCGACTTCTATAGGTAATCTTTGATTTCTTGTTCTGAAAGCTACAAGAGATTTACAGAGATTATAGGAGAGTTTGTATATATACTGTGTTCGTTCGAACTTTGATTTTACTAATTTATAGAAATTTGTGTTAGATGTAGCTTCTTATAACAGAATACAAGTTTTGACTATATATATCTTTAAGTTTTTGTCCTATTGATCTTGTCAACCATTAACTACTAAAAAAGCTTTGGCAGTACCAAATTCCAGAATATCCAGAAGTGCATAATATTTCTTTGATGTTATCAAACCATGGACATTTTAATTGTCTCTGTGAGTACAAGTTAAAATTTAAAAGGTAAACATGCGTTGACAACTTCAGATTTTCAGTAGAGTAACTGTTTTCAAGTAATTTGGCCCAGTATGATACAATTCTACTCTTTACATCAACAATAAGAGGCGTACTATTAAATTCACTGTAAATCATGTATGAAGGTGTTGATCTTTTCATGTTATATATATACTTATAAAATTTCAATTGAAATTTTTCCAAAATGTCGATGTTACTATATCCCAATATTTCACAGCCATAAAGCAGAATTGGTTTTACTGTTTTTTCAAATAGGTCGATTTACAAGTCATAAGGAAGTGACAATCTTTTAATTCTTCTAAGTAAAGCAAAGAGAGCTTTGTTTGCTTGCTCTGCAATAAATGATTTTGTTTTTAAAAACGATCCAGATTTGGTGAAAAACAGTCCTAGATATTTATATTCATTTACAATTTCCACCGTTTCGTTGCCTATTTTAAAAATTCGTTTGCATTTAGAATTACCTTTTGAAATTATCATTATCTTGGTTTTTGAAATATTTGTCTTTAGTTTTCAAGTGTCACAATAAGTTTTGAAAATATTTAGTGAATGTTGGAAGTCGTTTTCATTGTCGCTAAAAATAATAGTATCGTCTGCATATAACAAGATAAAAAGTTTGAGATATATTCTTAAATCGTAGGAAATTGATTCTTTGACGATTCCACTTACTCTGTTTACTTCTAAATAATTTGCTAAATCGTTCAGGTTGAGGGAAAATAGAAATGGTGAAAGATTATCGCCTTGTCTTACGCCTACTAAACATTCAAATTGTTGTGAAATACCCTCATTGGTTTGAATTTGTGATTTTATATTTTGATACATATTATATATAACTTTAAAACACTTACCAGTGACATTTTGTTCAAAAAGTTTAACCCACAGCCCGTGCCGCCAAACTGAGTCAAAGGCTTGTTTGAAATCAACAAAGCAACAGTAAAGCTTTTGTCGACCATTTGCACTATGTCAATCAAGTTTTTAAGAATAAATATGTTATCGACAGTTGAGTGTTGTTTGCGGAAACCTGCTTGAGTGTTGCTGATAAGATTGATTTTTTCTGCATAATTATTAAGTCTTTTATTAATTATTAACGTAAATAGCTTCCCAAAACAGCTAAGTAATGATATTGGGCGATACTTTTCTGGTTCTCTAGGATGTCCTTTATTTTTGTAAATTGGTTTTATAATACCATCTGTCCAGCTCTTTGGGATGAGACCTGTGTCAAGTATTGTATTAAATAATTTAACATAAATGGGTAGCATATAACTTAAGGAGTGCTTTATATGTTCATTTAATATATTGTCACTGCCTGGTGACTTATTGTTTTTGAGGGATTTAACAGCATTGATGATTTCCGTTTCGGTAATTGTTTTGTTTATTTCCTCATTTGGAGGGTTGTCTGAAGTGTACTGTTCACTTGTTGCATAATTGCCTGTGTTGTTATCTTGTGCTTCATTTAAGGATTTAAAATAATTATGAAAGTCGTCTAATGATACTAATGGAGTTGCTGATTTTTTATCGCTATTTATTATTTTCCAATATTGTTTTGGGTCTTTTGTTTTGATGTTTCTTAGTTTATCTGCTTTTGATGCATTATAATTTGACTGTGTTCTATGAAGTATGTTTTTATACTGTTTGCTGATAGTTTCAATTTGTTTTTAAAATAATGCGATTTATGTTTATTGTAAGCTTTGCTTTTCTGGTCCAGTGATACAAATTTCTCATGTCATTACAGCTTTTATTAAACCAGGGTAATTTGCGTGTAAACTGAGTTTTTAGTTATTGTTTTGGTGTTTTTGTACCAAAACTTTTTTCTGAACTTTTCATGAACAAAAGTGCTATATTATCGACAAATTCATCAATGTCTGTTTGATTAAGGGAATTATTTTCCGAAAGAAAATATAGTCTACTTTCTAATTCACTTACTTTCAATAGATCCATGTTTTCTATAAATAGGTCAGACTTTTGCTGAACCCGTAGCTTCAATTCCTCTTTGATTTGAACTTTGGTATTTTCTTTATGTATGTTCTTAGAGAGTTTGGTATTGATAACACCAACTATTGGACAGTGTACATCAGAAAACAAATGTGAGAATTCATCAATGTAAAAATTGTATGAAATAAGTATGAAGTTGATATAAAATAGTCAACAACACTTGCGTTTTTACATGTCAGCTTAGTATCAGATCTATCATGTCCAACTCTTCCATTCCAGATGAAGAAGTTGTTACCTTTACAAAGGTTTCCGTAATTGTTCGTTACGAAATCTACACATTCCCTGTATATCTGAGTATCGTATAATTCAAAGTTATTGAAAACATCTGCCTCTTCCTGTTCTAGTATATCCATTTGAAATATTTCGGCGAAAGTGTTATCTGTTCGGGTAAAATCTAATGCCACATCTGGAGTTAAAATCTCCCATGAGTAAAATATGTTTATTGCCATTACAGTATCGGAAAATCTCATTTTGGACTTCGAAATACGGGTCATTATTTACATATCTTGAACCTACACGGCAAGAGAACGTTTTATCAACTACCGCAATGATCATACAGTGGAGAAAACGTTATTCTTTCCCAATAAACGCGTTTACGCTAAAATTATTATTTCCATTGCAAACAGTTTGGAGCCAGATCAGACGCCGGGTAACCCGGCGTTTGATCAGGCTTCAAACTGTTTGCCACTCAGATAAAAATGAATTGTAAAATTTTTCTAAAAATTGACATTTTCTACGTTTTAGTGGTTTGCGTATGCGTTTAAACGGGAAAAAATAACAGATTCTCCACTGTAAGTGTTTGGAAAGACAGGGCAGAACAAACAGTGTAGAATTGGATCAGACTGCTCCTGATGGGGCAATCTGATCCGGATTTACAATGTTTATCATTCAGTTTGCACCTTTTGGACAATTAACTTTGTGATACAAATAATTTGTTCAAATTATAATAATTACAGCTACTACACAGGGTGTCACAATTTCTAGGAATTTTACTGTGTACTAATGCAGCATTGGTACGGACATATACACGTTACCAGTTGACAGTGCGATACAGGGTGGTGTATTTAGCTCTAGACGTTTTTGACGGAAATAGCCGATCTGACGAACGCCTTGACGCGAGTGTTTTGGCCATAGGTTTACTTTACAGATCCTTAAAAGTGTACAATTGTTCAGGTCCTGTAGGCGAAACCCGAGGAAATTATCAAATTGTGAAATTTCTGAGAATTCACCATAATTTTCAAATCCATTGAATTTTGCATTAGAATTAGAATCTGTAAAATAAACCTTTGGCCAAAACATCTCAAAATTTGGAAGAAATCAAACAAAAATGTTGAAAATTATGTGTTGAGATGTGATAGGGTCAATGCATTGGTACCTATGGAAGTTTTACCCCTGGTGCCCGTTTTACTAAACAACTTACGCAAATTGTTTGCGTACGTCAAAATCGTTTAACTGTTATTTTTCGATCATAATTTTGCAAACAGCAAATAGCCAGATCAGAGGACGCGCTAAAAGCGCGTCCTCTGATCTGGCTATTTGCTGTGTGTAGCAAGTGATAATAAAAAATATAAATTAAAATTTAAAATGTTGACTTACGCAAAAACTTTGCGTAAGTAGTTTAATAAAACGGGCCCCTGGTGCTTAGCAAACTTTGAGTAGTATGTTTAGTTGTCGAACATGCTTATATATTACTGCTGTAACTTTGAATTCAGAAATAGCAAAGATTGCCACATGGGCAAAGTCGTGGCTTGTTACTTTTAATCCTTCAAAAACAGAATTTTGGGATGACGGAATGTGAAGCACCGCCTTCAGCCTTTTAAATGCTGTGTACGAGAGTATGAGTATAGTTAGAGAACTGCATACAACTACAGAATGTATCCCAATGTCAATAAACACTTTGGAGAGGCTCTAGTCTAGGTGGTCGTGATTGAGAGCTGTTAATGTACAACGTTTGTTTTGCCTGTGTAAAATATCAGTGTTGAGGAGAGGGTCCCAATAAGCATTGTGCTTTCGACCCAGTCATTTTGTACTATGATATGTTTTAACATGTTTTATATATTCATATGAATAAAATATGTTTAAACTAATCAAAAGTCCTGTTTAAGACCTAACAGTGACCTAACAATGCTATGCTGAACTCAATCATCTAAAGATGTACTCGTACACCAAATTTGGGCTCCCTAGCTAATATATAAATAGGAAATAAGTAATAACACTTTTCTATTGTTTAGATCCAAGTCAAAGATAAAGGTCACCTTGACCTGAAAACTATATACGATCTTCCCCAACGCCAAGATGTACTTACCCTCAAAGTTCGGTACCCTAGCTAGGAAATGCGCATTGGGCAAGTTAAATCTATAATTGAGGCCAAAGTTCAAGTTCATATTGAAAATGATTCCTATACCTAGTTGATGTGTAAATTTGCTACAGACGATCCCTTTTCTATAATTTAGTTCATAGTCAATTTCAAGAGCACAGTGAGCTGAAAGTGTTATATGCGATACTCTTCAATTCCAAGATGTACTCCGTGCTACTCATGCTTTTTTTAAAAATCTCTAGCTGATGTTGTATCAAAATTATGTTTTGAACCAGCTTTTTTATATAATTGAGTTCAAGAGTCATGGTCGATGTCAAATAAATACGAAAGACTCAAGCAGGAAACGCAACACAAACAATACACCCAACAAACCCGCAAAACATAGTATGCTGCTACACTTGGCTATCCCAAGATGTGTTTACAAACAAATTAAGTGCAGTAGCCTGAATATGTCAAAGGGCATTCATCCATCCTTATATATGGTATCTCTTGCTGATGTGGTATAGGAAATATACTGCAGACAAAAGGTGTAAGGATGAACGGACACACAGGCGGACTGATTCACATATAGTTCAATAATGGTATGCCCCATAAGCTATACTTTCGAGGCATAAATAGTTAAGGGCAAATCTGATGACTAGTTTAAAAACCTAGGGCCCGTTTTACTAAACTACTAACGCAAAATGTTTGCGTAAGTCAAAATCGTTTACCTCATATTTTTCGATCATAAACGTTTGCAAAAAGCAAATAGCCAGATCAGAGGACGCGCTAAAAGCGCATCCTCTGATCTGGCTATTTGCTGTTTGTAGCAAGTGATTATACAAAATATAAATTAAAATTAAAATTTTTGAGTTACGCAAAATATTTGCGTAAGTATTGTAGTAAAACGGGCCCCTAGACAATAGCAAAGGGCAGTGAAATTCATCGAGTAAAATATATAATTATACAATATAGAGAAACAATAATAAAAAGGTGGCATTACATGCTTATGACTTGTATAAACAGTAGCATATACACTAATTCATTAAAACGGGTTTCGCAGATCGGCTCATCAGTAAATAATCTAAAACATATACATACATCAAATTGTGAATCCCACTGCACAGCTGTCAAATCCGAAGCCACGAAATTGGTGTTATCATATTCATTCACTATATTCGATATGTCGTTTAGACCTGAGTCGGGAGTAGAATACTGTTTGTACTGAAACCAAACAGTGGTTTGGTGAAAGGCAAGAGGTGCTATATAATGTTCAGCCATAAAATCGAGATGTTCCAGGACTGCAAGGTTATTTTCAAATGAAGCAACTCCATCAACTGAAAACTGAAAATAAGTATCATATATTAGTTTATAAGTTTGTTAAGCCTTTAGCACGCTATATCACTCTCATCTGCAACTACGGTACTAATCTGGGTAGATTTATGGGCATTTTAATCAAGAGGACTATAATCTCAAATAGTTTTGATCCAGACTTATTGAAGATCAAGCAGTATTACAGAAAATTGAGATTTTACTTAGCTCAAAATTCTTACATTTCAGATAAAATAAGAAGCTATTCTAATTCTTGATTCTATCATTACTTCTCTGCTTTAAGGCCACGCTATGGCTGTAGGACAACCCTTTGCAGTGTGGACCCAGATCAGGGGTTCCTAAATGAACCCTATGATCGGGATATACAGTGTTTGTCACTTTGCAATGTATGAATGAAACAACCATAAAAAGTAAAACATGTACTGAACTAAATTGAAAACTGGACTTTTCCATTAATAGTTCCAGGGTGGATACATCAATTGAACATGTCTGGCTTACTATGTAAATTTGCTAATTGAGTACAGTATTTTGTTAAGTTTACTCGTAACTCTCCCGAAATCATATACAAATCAGGAATCATCTACTGAAACTGCAATATACTGAATTATTTGTTTGTGAATATGTATGTATTGTCTATGTACATTTTTGTTCCTCATGTTTTGTCTATGTACATTGCTTGTTCCTTATGTTTTTATGTATAATAATGAACTGAGTGTAATTAAGAAATTGGAGTTCGGAAATTGAGGACTGCAGGAGGTACCTTGTGAATGAGGTAAACTAATACCGCTTCAATTACTTTAAATTAGCATCATTAACCCTTTCCCTTATATAAGCGCCTTTTAGCACATTTGCTTTATTCATCCGCTGAAGAAAATAGTTCCAAATTATACCGTAATGAATATGTGTCATATCTAATACTTTCCTTATTTTAGCAGTTAATAGCTTAAAGCAGGCTGAAAGTAAAGCAGAATGCGCATTAGGGCGCATTCTGCTTTACTTTCTATCTGCTTTAAGTAGTCACATATCTACAAGAAATAATGCTATCAGGTAAATTATTAAACCGAACATTCTGTTCTGTCTACAACTCTTGCAGATATACACTTTGTTATTTAATAAAATACCGACTTTAAGAAATATGTATTTATATCTGCAAGAGGTCTGTTTTCAAGGGTATTACTGTACATATTCAATGTAACAGAAAGACTTGTCAGACGCGATCGACACATACAAAAAAAATTAGAAATCAGTTATGTAATATCCGATAAACTTGACAAATGTGCAGCTCCTTGAATTAATTGAAACTCTTAAATACCCTGATTCTATAGTCTGTTTTAAAAGGGTTAACATTAAACTCTCATCCTACCATAATACCTTCTGCATTGAAATTATCGTCACGTATATTTGCCAATTGTGTTCGTACTTTTATATTACGAACTTAAAGAGGGTTGTTAAACCGTTTGCAAATATCAGTCCGATCGCGAGAGGTAGGATAAGGTTAAAACTGCCAGGGAACCGTCTGGTTAGATATCTGCCGTCTGGCATTCGAGTTGAAGGAATTTGACAAGTAAACATGTATTGAGTTATTTGACGTCAGATGAGAACACAAACTCATGGTCCAGTGACTTAGAGAAATTTTGGTTTACCTTTTGGTTTGCGTCTTGGTTTGCCTTTTGGTAAGTGTCAGTTTAAGCCAAAGGATAAGTCCTACTGTAAACAAAATTAATATGTAGAGTTGTAGGGAGGACAGCATCACATGCCATGGGTAACTAGGTCACTTTGACCTAGATTTCATGGCCCAGTGACTTAGAGAATTTTTGGTTTACCTTTTCGTTTGCGTCTTGGTTAACCATTTTGTAAGTGTTAGTTTTAACCAAAGTATAAGTCCAACAGCAACCAAATTTAGTATGTGGACTTGAAGGGAGGTCATAATTACCTGCCATTGGTAACTAGGTCTCTGTGACCTAGATTTCATGGTCCAGTGACTTAGATTGGTTTACCGTGTCGTTTGCGTCTTGGTGTACATTTTTGTTTGCATTAGTTTAAGCCATAGTATAAGTCCTACAGCATCCAAATTTAGTATGTAGAGTTGTAGTGAGGTCATCATCACATGTCATGGGTAACTTAGTTACTGTGACCGAGATTTCACGGTCTAGTGACTTAAAACATTCTTGGTATCTTTTGGTTTGCATCTTGGTGTACATTTCCGTTTGCATTAGTTTAAGCCAAAGTATAAGTTCTACAGCATTGTCACGACGTTCGGTTACTCTAACCCTAATGCTAGAGCCCTAAGCTTGAGCTGTGTTTTAATCGGGCGTTCTATGAGGCGACAGTGTCTTTAGCCGGACACTAGTTAAGGCATGAACAAAATATACAGACTATATGAAATATATAAGAATTTTCCTTGGGCTATCTTGTCTGATGATTGAGCATGAAACTACATAAACTATAAAAAATGGATGAAACTAACTAAAAGTGGATGAGCTACTTTGCCCAACAAAACCAAAACAAATAAACAATATCCCCGTACTCTCAGACTGTTTGAGCACGGTGCAGGCTGGACTGTTAACCGATGTAGGCTCAGCGTTACTTCTGCTGAGCCACACTATGATGAAAACTGATGTTGAGCTGTTTGACGAGCACTATTGCTCAGCGTCGGTGTGGCTAATGATGAACTGTATCACCAGCGCTATTCTCAAAAGACTGCTCGGCGTTGTTGAACCCTATGATGAGATCTAGTCTCGAACAGATTGCTCAGCGTGTATCTGCTGAACTATCAAACTTTGGTTCCACTACAGTTCTATAATATCAATGTTCCAGCTTGTCATGGAACCTCTATGATATATCGTCGATCTGTAGCAAACCTTCACTCTTTAATAATAGAGAGGTTTCGATTTCTTACGTGTACGGGTACGGGTACGTGTGACCACAAGTTCCCGTTCACGACTAAAAGATTTGTAAAGAGGGTTTCGATTTCATTTACGTGAACGTGTGCGTGTGGTGAAAACGTGATTATTCCCCAATACAAGCGTTTTAAACGCTAAAACTATTATTTCAATTGCAAACAATGTAGAGCCAGATCAGACGCCGGGTAACCCGGCGTCCGATACCCGGCGTCCGATCAGGCTCCAAACTGTTTACCACTCAGGCTCAAATGAGTCGTCAAAATTGTCAGAAAATTGCCATTTTACCCATTTAATGCACTGCGTTTGCGTTTCGTTTGCGTTTAAACGAGAAAGAATAACGGTTGTTTTCACTGTACATTATGTTTACACGTATTTTCTAAATCGTGTTTCCAAATTAGACAACTTGTACAATCATGCATGATGTAGGTCTTAGTTTACTGTGTTATATTAATCCTTGATGTAGCCTATAGTGGAGAAACGTCATTCTTTCCAAATAAACGCGTTTACGCTAAAACTAGTATTTCCCCTGCAAACTGTTTGGAGCCATATCACACGCCGGGTAACCCGGCATCTGAATACGCTTCCAACATTTTTTTTATTTCAGATGAAATTAATTTGTTATAAATTTCAAAAAATGTAATTTTCTGCATTTTAATGTATTGTCTTTGCGTTTCGTCTTCCATCGATAGGCATGTCTGCATCTCTTATTGCGTCGGCGATACTTTCCCAGCGTTTTTTGTTTTTGATGTTTTTTTTGTGCTAACACCTCTCTCAACAGCTTGAGAACATCAAGCGTTGCGTTGAAAAGAACATTTTTTACGGGATTATGCCTTTTTCTGTAAAATAAGTCAGCTTAAATAGATGTATAGCGTTAGATTAGGTATCGATCTATATGGATCTATAGTAGATCTATATAGAAAAAAATATGTTCTCAAATTAGAGAAACATGATAAAATTTATTTTAGATCCAAAAAGAGATATATATATAGAGAGAGAGAGAAAGAGAGAGAAAGATAGAGAGAAAGAGAGGGATGGAGAGAGTGGGAGAGAGAGGGAAAAAATAAATAGAGAGAAAGAAAGAAATAGAGAGGATGACAGAGATATAGAGACAAACATACACAGCCAGAGAGACACATATAGAAAATGAGACAAAGAGAGAAACGCACACAAAGAGACGCGAGGGTGAGAGATAGAGATGGAGCAAAATAGAGGAGTAAAGCAAAGATATATATATATATATATATATATATATATATATATATATATAGAGAGAGAGTAATAGACATACAGGGACAAAGAGAAAAAGAAGGAAACAGAGAGACACACAAGGAGACAGAAAAACAGAGAGAGGGAGAGACAGCAGTTAGAGAAAGGGCGAGATATAGAGATAAAGAGAGAGAGAGAGGGAAAGAGAGACGAAGTGACAGATCGGACAGATAGGCAGACCCATAGACATGCGCAATCGGAGACAGACAGACAGAGACACAGAGTTAAAGAGAGAGACAAAGAGAGATAGACATACATACAAAGGCAGATAAAGACAGACGCATGCACCTTGCACGCACATTGAACACACATACATGCACATATTTTCTATTGTTTTAGTACTCAGGGAAGGATTATGTATCATTTGAAAGGCTGATATCAAGTTTTGTCAGTCGTTTCAAGCGACGTTTTGGCTGTGGATTATAGCGTGTAACCGTGTCACCTAATCCGATATTTCACTCTTTAAACTCAAATCTCTGAAAAAAATAAATACATACAAAAAGAAGATAGGGGTTTGTACCAACATTCTATTAAATAACATTTACATGAGCTATATAAATAATAGGAATAAAATGATGATAAACTTACACGTTTTACCCTAACAGGTAGACTGTATGCCACACGTTATCAACTTGTAAATCAAAAGATAGGTGCGCATACCTTGATTACGTCACGATGGTATTCTGCACAAAAAGCAAGCTACAGGTATACGTACAAGTAAGAAATCGAAACCTCTCTAATAACTGTTTTCAGTCCCAACAAATCGCAATGATCGGAAGCAACTTACTAACGAGCTATCATCAAAAAGTAAGCTATCCCGTTAATAGCTTGTGGAGAGAGTTGTCGTGTGAACGAATTAGCAATCTCTCTGTGTTCAATATCTCTACAGGTTATATTCACCGACCGTCTAACATTGAACAGTTCTTTCAATATGCATAAATTAGTCTAAATAGGTGATTATTCCTAATAATTAAGAAAATGCAAACTTTCACTTTTACACCAGCAAGTTATAAACTTTGGTTATGTTTAACATGTCCAGTACAGAAAAATAATGACTTTAAAGCTTATTTGAGAGATAATACACAAAATTCAGTTTTTGGTATACAGTCAGCATAAACGTAGACAATTACATTAGGCAAAGAACAAAAACGTATGATGTACGTTATCTTCGCACTGGCTCTACATAAATCAACTGGCAATATACACATATGTTCAAGAGGCTTAATAACTACATACACATTATTTCTGACAATAGCCCCTTTCTCAAGAAAACACTTTAAGTTTTTCTAACTACAAAATAATCTGTACAAAAGTGTGCTGAACTTATTGTCTACTTAGATAATCAGCACACATGTTCTCAGAGCCTTTGATTGCTTCAACTCTGAACTGGTAATTGTGAAGGAATAATGCCCATCGCATTATCCTTCCACTCTCTATCTTACATTTTTGGATGTAAGACAATGGGGTATGGTCTGTCTGCAGAACAAACTCTGTCCCATACAAGTATTTTTGGAATTTCTTTATTCCAAACGCTATGGCCAAGCACTCTCTCTCAATCACAGAGTAGTTCTTCTCTCGCTGGAGAAGCTTTTTGCTTGCATACGCCAATGGGAATATGCCATCTTCAAACTATTGCAGCAATGCTGCTCCAACTCCGCTATCAGAATCATCAGTTTGGAGAATAAACGGCTTTGTGAAGTCTGGCAGTCGCAACATTGGTGACCTAGTGAGCATGTCTTTCAATGTTTTGAAAGCTTGCTCGTGCTCTGCCAGCCAGATCACGTTGTTTGGACGACCTTTCTTAGTCAGGTCCGTCAACGGAGCCGCTACATCAGCAAAAGCTGGTATGAACTTCCTGTAATACCCAGCTAACTTACTTCTTGGTCTTGGGTTGCTCGGCCTTCTTGATCTTTTCAAGCTTCTCCTCTTCCATCTGCATGATCCCGTTTCCAACCATATGTCCTGTGAATGATATGTTCTCAAACCCAATCAAACACTTTGATGGTTTGAGAGTCAGACCAGCCTGTCTAGTTCGGCTGAAAACATCCCGCAGCGTGGTCAGATGTTGGTCCCATAACTGCGTGTGACCAAGGATGTCATCAACGTAGTTGTCCGCATGTTTGCAATCGCGCAACAACTTTCTCATCATTCGGTTGAATGTGCTACCCGAGTTGACCATGCCAAACGGCATTTTCTTGAATTGGTAGCCCCCATCTGATGTCGAGAAAGCAGTTAAATGCTTCGACTTGTCTTCAACCGGGATTTGCCAATATCCTTTACTCAGGTCAATTTTGGCGAAGAACTTGTCTTCCTTCAACTTGGACATGATGTCCTCAACATTCCCCATTGGTTCTGTATCGAACTTTGTGATCATGTTCAGTCTCCTGAATTCGATACAGAATCTGTTGGACCCGTCTTTCTTTTTGATCATTACAAAAGGTGAATTGTAGTCCGATAACGCTGGTTCAATCACCTCTGCGTCGAGCATCTTCTGAATTTCTTCTTCAATTTCACCCCGTTTAGCGTATTGTATGGGGTATTGACGAACACGTACTGGGGTCTTCGACGTTAAGTCTATCTTATGTTCGGCCAGCGTCGTTGTACCTGGCATCTCAGTGAATATATCCTGAAACTCTTCAAGTAAGTTCATCACCTCTCGATGTTGCTCAGGCGACAAGCTGTCTGAGACCTTAACATCTTCATATGTCTCATCGCTTTTCAAACAAGCTAAGTCTAGCAAGTTTTCATCGTCGACAACACCATAGTCTTCACTGTGTTCGGCCTCTACTATCGCCATCCCAGCTACAACGTTGTCTTGTCGTTCCTCATACTTTTTCAACAAGTTGATGTGATACTTGCCAATTTTATCACCAACTTTCACCCTAAAGTCCATTCTGTTTACTTTCTCGACCACTTCGAACGGTCCTTTCCACTGCAACATGAGCTTGTTGTGGGAGGTTGGCAATAACAACAAAACTCTGTCTCCCTTTTCAAGGTTTCTATTTCTGGCTGCTTTATCATAATGATGCTTATATGAAACCTGTGCCTCAGCCATGCTGTCTCTAGCTATCTGGCATGTATCTTCCAGCCTGTTCTGAAGATCAAGAACATAATGGTATGTGTTCATGACTTCTGGCGTTTCTTTCTCTGTCCAGATCTCTTTCAGTATTTGTATGGGCCCTCGAACTGTGCGTCCATACAATAGTTCAAACGGCGCAAACCCAGTTGATGCCTGTGGAACTTCTCTGTATGCGAAGAGAACAGCGGACAGGTATCTGTCCCAGTCTTCTGGCCGTTCCTGACACATTTTCTTCAGCATACTCTTCAGAACTCCGTTCATTCTCGCACAGCCCATTGCATTTTGGGTTGTATGGGGTAGTGAAGAATTGCTTCAGCGATATGAGTCGACAGACTTCTCCCATGAGCTCAGACGTGAACTGACTGCCTTTGTCGCTCAACACGTCGAGCAATGCCTCAGCTACCCGTTCTGTCTCTATCCTAGGTAATGCTACAGCCTCAGGATATCTTGTGGCATAGTCTATCACTGTCAAAATGTATCTGTTTCCCTTATCAGATACTGGTGTGATGGGACCTATCAGATCGACCGCTACTCGATGAAACGGTGTATCTATGATCGGCATTTCACCAAGAGGCACCTTTGTGACCCGTCCTTTTGGTATAGTCTTCTGACAAACATCACATGATCTACAGAATCTCGTAACATCACTAGTTATTCCCGGCCAGTGGAAACTTGTAGTGATTCTGTCGATGGTCTTCTTTGCTGACAAATGTCCACCCACAATAGATTCATGAGCCAAGCTCATCACACGCTTCCTAAATTGTGTTGGAACAACTATTTGTTTCGTCTCTGTTGAGCCCTGCCCTTTGACTTGCTCGAACACTCTGTACAAAACGTCTTTCTTCACTGTGTAGTGGTACTTATTACCACCTTTGGTCTCGAGCTTGCTCGAACTCTCAGCATATGACCATAGTTTCTTCAAAGTCTCATCGTCTTTCTGTGCCTTCTGAAGCACATCAACGTCAACCTCATCTAACGGTTGACTAGGCACGTTTAGCGCCCTTATAGGTTTCATCTCTTTAACAGCTTGAGCCCGTGTGACAACTGCTGCAGCCACACTAGTTTGACCCTGTCCTTCGGGCTTACTATGTTCAAACCACCCTGGGTCTGGAGCATCTAAAACTCCATCTACATTGCCCAAGACTAAATCGCAGATGAGTGAGCTCAATACCATAACTTCTATACTTCCTTTGTAATATGGTGTATCAACTTCTATCAAAGCTGCTGGAACTATCTTGGCCTGGCCATCGATAGTGATCATCACATATCTCTTGTCCAGCATTTGGCTATCATCGACCAAGTCTTTCCGAACTGCAGCTAACTCACAGCCGGTATCTCTTAACACTTTCACCTCTTTGTTCCCTACATAGCCTTTCTGTAACTTTAGATTCCTCTCGCCCTCCAGCGTATCTACAGTACATCCACCAGCAATGATGGACACCGACTCTCCGTTGGCAAGCTGAAGTTCGCCGTCTTGTATACACTCCTGTATATGGCTTTTGTTCATGGAAACAGACATGCATAGAGCTGAAATCTTGTTTCCATCCGAACCTTTGTTCTTAGACCTGTCTTCGAACTTCCTACCTCTCTGAGACTGTCGACCATCTGTATGCTCTTTACTTTCATGGTCTGGGTAGCAGACTGCTGCCCCGCTTATCTTTTTCGGGTTTGTATTCTGTCTGCAGTCTCGTGCAAAATGACCTTCTTTACTGCATAAGAAACAAACCTTCTGCTGGGCATCAGGCCTGGGAACTGTGTTCGACCTATAGTTTGGTGCTATATTAGGTCTCGGCTGTTGCCTGTTAGGTGCTGGGCCGCTTGTTCTGGCTGTCCTGTTAGACACTATGGACCCACCATGAGCCTCAATGTATTGCTCAGCTAGATGAACAACTCCTTCCCTGCTATTGGTAATTAGGTCACTGTGCCTAGGTACTACAATTCAGTGACTTAGAGAACTTCTTAGAAGTTCCAATTGGAAAGCTTGTTTACCTTCATTTTGCATCTAAAATTTCAATAGTAGAATTGTTCTGGTTTTGTCATGGTGCCATGTCATATTTTTTATATAGACAAAGCAAACGTGCAGACAATCCGGCCATACCGACATTGGCGGTCTCGTTATATGTGTGTATTAATTAGAGGTGTTCAATATAAGAAATTGTATTGTGAATTTAATAGAATGTGTAGTTATAAATTGAAAATGGGTTAAGCATTATTTACATGATTTTACATTTAGTTTGTAGTCATCATAATTCTTAATTCACTAATTTGTTCTTGAACTAAACAGCCTATCTGAGCTATCTCTAATCTCATCAAATTCAAACTCCGCATTGTAGACAATAACACTGTGTACTAGAATTTACAACCAGATCGTAAACTGGACAGCCACGTGTTCCTAATGACATTAACCAACCCGTCTAAGTAGTTGAATAGACAAAACTAGAAATTCTACATTACCCAGCCAGTCATGGACATAACTCTGACAGTCTGTGTTAATATACCGTAACCAGAACTGAAACTAATTACAGTGTTAATGTTTATACTTTCTGACTGTTCAAAAATTTACAACCGATTTGAAAAGGACATCCAATAGTTTAATTCTAAGTAAAGAGGGGATGTAGTGTTGTTACCATGCAACTGTCAATTACATATGTAGCCCCGCCTACTAGCAGACTGATGCCTCTCAAATAGCATGATATTAACAGGGGACAGTTCCCAGACACAGTTTCGATACACAGAGTTTGATGTTAACATGTGCAGAAATGTAGTTAGCTTTAGACATTAAATTGTTAGTACTTTAAAGAGTCTTCCTTATGCATCAACCCACAGACGCTCCGATCTTACAGTAGCGATTGATTAAACACCATGTAGAACGCCACCTGTGGGGGTACTGTGATGTGGCGTACGCGGGGTCTGTGACTGTACAAGGAAAAACGAAAGTCGGTGAGTAAAATCGAATATTTTGTCTTTTAAAGAACTACTAGATGTAAATACTATATTGCACGGAAAACAGCAATCATTTATCAATTGCCAGCTAACCAATTTTATAACACAGAATGTCCAGATGTTTCAAACACTTAAGCACAAAGTTCGTGGTCACAGCGCTCAGACACAATCAGTCTTAGTTTTGGCGTTTTTCTTTGCTTTCAAAGATCTGTTTTCTAATGTTTGATGCATAATGAAAGACTGCGATGTTATACGATACATTCAGGCTGATTTCATGAAAAATTAGGCCCAATTAGGCTTATTATTGCCAGAAAAGCGATGTGTCGCACGGGTGATCAATTCATGTGTCGCACGGGGGAGAGGTGTATGTTTTAGTCAAGAGTGTCATACTGCCAAAACGTCCACCCCTATCTATAATCTTCGCATTCGATGGGTCAGTTCAGATAGTTTTACGTGTAACAAAGTCCGTATACGCAGTTTACAGTTGTTTAACACTGTTTTAAATTCAATGTTGATCGCATTTGGTGCCTCGAAAACAGCAATATGTTATCAACTTGATACTGACAAACGCTAAATCGCAAGCCACTAAATTCGCTTATCAAAGTCTTATTTAGCATGATAATTAAGTAACTACCTATCTGAGTTCAAATAGTAGTTAAATTAACATATATCTGCTATATATAAGAATAGCACATCGCAATAAATGCACAAACACCAGTGTAAAGTAGGTTTTGTATGAACACAACAATTCTTAAGTTCTTTAAATAAAATTATCAAGTCTATCGATACACTCAATACAGGTACATGCCGAATTGGCAGAGTGGTAACTCAAAAAGTGACAATACATTCACACACGCATGCACATCGGCGCTACATATATATAGGCCTAACCAGATTTTCATAATTGCGTTTAATTTAACCCAAATAAACAAACAAGCCAAATGCACAATTTAATTTCAGTTTGAAGAACGGTGGATTTGTCACTCTGTGGTAATTTTTGCAATAGTCCAAATAACGTGCGCAGGTAAGAATCAGCGGATCTGATTGTATAACTGTATAAGTTCAGATGTGTGTTTGATACGTGAATTTCTAAACCTAACTGCATGCATGCATGTATCAGACAGTCATACAGAATTGATACAGCTTTGTTTTACATTTGTATACTTATAGAAACACAAGTTGGTAAAAGTATGCCTTCATATATATAAGCGACACTAAAATTGACTTGTTAAAATCACAAAGACCCTCTGACCAAAATCAAACTATATACGGAATAAGTTTTGAAGTCAGAAAGTCTTAATCCTAACTTGACAAGTACAGTTTTCTTAGTGGTCTGTAGCGGCATGATTTGAAAAAATGTCTAATTTGAAATTTTTTATCAAATCATGTCAATTTTTTCAAATCATGTTTTCACAGTCGACATGATTTGAAGAAAAAAAACATAATTTAGAAACTTTTTTTTAAAAAACTATTTTTTTTCAAATCATGTTGAATCAAATTTACAGATGCCGGTTTTCGACATGATTTGTAAAAAAATTTCAAATGATGTTTTTTTCCAAATCATGTCGACTGTGAAAACATGATTTGAAAAAATTGACATGATTTGATAAATTTTTTCAAATTAGAAATTTTTTCAAATCATGCCGCTACAGTGGTCTGCCGTTACGCGTTGTCCAATGCTGACTGGGTAGTGCAATAATCATGAACAATTGTGCATTCCTAGTTAACTGATTATGAAAGGTGCGTCATAACAAATATGTTTAAATGTCCCGCTGATAATATCCAAACACCTGGATGCAGTTTTATAAACTGAAATTAAATTGTGCATTTGTTTTTTTTTGTTTATTTGGTTAAATGCACCACAATTATCAGAATTCTGGTTAGGCCTATATATATGTAGCGCCGATGTGCATGCGTGTGTGAATGTATTATTGTCACTTTTTGAGTGGGTCTTACCACTCTGCCGATTCGGCATGTGTACATTTATTAAGTGTATCGATAGACTTGATAATGTTATTTAAATAAGTTAAAAATGGATTGTGTTCAAAATGAGAAACGATACCTACTTTGCGCTGGTGTTTGTGCATTTATTGCGATGTGCTATTCTTATATATAGCAGTTATATGTTTAATTTAACTACTGTTTGAACTCAGATAGGTAGTTACTTTATTATCATGCTAAATAAGACTTTGATAAGCGAATTTGGTGGCTTGCGATTTAGCGTTTGTCAGTATCAAGTTTGAAAACATATTGCTGTTTTCGAGGCAAAAATGCTATCGACATGGAATTTTAAACAGTGTTACACAACTGTAAACTGCGAATACGGACTTTGTTACACGTAAAACTATCTGAACTGACCCATCGAATGCGAAGAATATAGATAGAGATGGACTGTTAGGCAGTATGGTACTCTTGCCTAAAACATACACCCCCCCGTGCGACACATGAATTGACCCCGTGCGACACATCGCTTTTCTGGCAATTATAAGCCTAATTGGGCTTAAATTTTTCATGAAATCAGCCTGAATGTATCATATAACATCGCAGTCTTTCATTACGTATCAAACATTTCAAAACAGCCCTTTGGAAGCAAAGAAAAACGCCAAAACTAAGGCTGATTGTGTCTGAGCGCTGTGACCACGAACTTTGTGCTTAAGTGTTTGAAACACCAGGGCACTCTGTGTTATAAAATTGGTTAGCTGGCAATTGATAAATGATTGCTGTGTTCCGTGCGATATAGTATTTACATCTAGCAGTTCTTTAAAAGACAAAATATTCGTTTGTACTCACCGACTTTCGTTTTTCCTTGTACAGTAACAGACCCCGCGTACGCCACATCACAGTACCCCCGAAGGTGGCGTTCTACACGGTGTTAAAGGTAGAATTGAGTGATTAAAAACAAAATCGAAACAAATGTACATACGTATAGTGTGTCGTAGTTTGTCCCAGCGAAATTGAATGCACTCAGCTCGTTGTTGGCATTCTTCATTGCTACAGATACAATATTCTCAGTAGGATCCACTGTGATGGCATTTTGAAAGTTCAGCAAATTGGACGCCGCCTGCGTTATGGAGTCTGTTAGACCCAGAGTAAACATCATCAAAAGATAAAACTTCATCATGCACCTTGAGAAAGAACAAGAAAACCATAACCTTTTCACTCTTCATGACGCCAAAAAGCGCGTTTGCAAACAGTTTTTCTGATCAGACGCCACGTCTCTCGGCGTCTGATCAGGATCCAAACTGTTTGGCACTCGTTTGGAACTGCTTTAAGACATACTAAATTGAATTTTCTTTGAAACGATTTTTCAAACAACAAAATTGAAGCAGACGACAATAAAACGGTGATGGTGGATTAAGATTTCACGATTAATTTTGCAGCGAAATGATGAACCGTTCTCTTATCATTTTATTGATATAGTTATGATTTTATTCTTCCTTCAGACTAACAAGTCCAAGAGGCAAACACACATAGGCATGTGATACATTATAGGAATAAACAACATATTTTTGACGTTCATGACGGTATGACTACATTAGCTTCGCAGGGGGTAAGTTTCGTAAACGCCCGAAGGGCGTTTACGTTTAATTTACCCCGCGATTCTAATGTAGTCATACCGTCATGAGCGGCAAAGAGATGTTGTTTATTCCTTATATTTATATTTTCTGTCTTGTCAATTTAATGTGTTTATTGGCCAGATTTGTTTTTCTGTATAAGAATTTATCATATACAGGTCAAAGAGGTTTGATAGATGTAATGTCGATGTAATAGCCATTCCAGTTTCTAAATATGGTGAGAAAGTAGTCCCAACTACATGTACTGTAACTGTATTAAAAATTCAGGTTTTTTCCAGTAAACCTTCTGTCTGTGAATGGAAAAGACTTACAAGGCAAACAAATAACAGTGCAACTTGAATATTTATTGCAAAAGCACATTCTAAAAATACAGGTCGCGGTTATTTTCTTAACCCATTTACACACATACCAACGCGATGGCAACGACCTATGGGTCTGTATCACTCCGCTAGTGTCATATGACCGTCGACCAATGGAAGCTTAGTGTTAAGTGCCCGAATTAGTCTATTTGAAGAAGTCCACGAATAGCACGGAGGAAATCCGAACTGGCTAAAACCAGTTTGGAAGTGTAGGTTCATCGGCAGATGTACTGCATATTTTTAATAGGATTACATAAAGACTTTACAGGGTGAATGTAAATATATACAAAAAACAGTTATGACAATAAAAATGCGTTTAGCGGAGAAGATGTTAGTAAAGAAAAAATTAAAATTATGATTTTAGTGATATTGACTTTAATCAGAATTGATATCATTATCACCATTATCATAACTTAATTTTCTTAAATCAAGTATATATTATATTTGTGTTAGAAAATAATGATGTTATAAGATTAAAATCTATCTTATACTAGTAACATTTAAACAAATATTGGAACTCGAAGTTAAACAAAAACATTCATTTACATAGAAAACCTTTACACCCTAGCAAACAGGCTAGACATAGACTGAACTACTCCAAACAAGCAGTTCAACCTGGTACACTCCTTTTGCATGTAAGTACATGTACAGTGGAGAATCTGTTATTCTTTCCCGTTTAAACGCAAACGTACGCAAACGCAAAGCGCTAAAACGTAGAAAAGAACAACTTTTGGACAATTCTGATATTTCATGTTTATCTTGGTGGCAAACAGTTTGGAGCCTGATCAGACGCCGGGTTACCCGGCGTCTGATCTGGCTCCAAACTGTTTGCACTGCAAATAATAGTTTTAGCGTAAACGCGTTTATTGGGAAAGAATAACAGATTCTCCACTGTACATGAAGTTATGAAGAATGTGAATCATCTTCGTCATAACTACAGTAATAGTCATTAGATCGAAGAGGTTTAGCTTGAAATGCATATTGAACAAACATTGATAAATTTCTAACAGCCTTAACATCAAAACTAGTCATTAATTTTGTAAACATACTGGGTCAAATTTCAACAGTCACATTTAGCAAGCGAATGAGTAATGATGGAGCAAAAACAATCACCTCTTAATTCCGTAGACGTTGATGTTCTAAATACAAGGTATGTGGAATATCCTGAAATCCCAATAAAATGAACATCACACTGTATACTATGTACCCCTTGAAAACAAGCAGTTGTAACCGTGAAGAAGACGTTATCTCCCAATGAACGCGTTTACCATAAAAATTATTTCCAGTGCAAACAGTTTGAAGCCAGATCAGACGCCGGATAACCCGGCGTCTGAGCAGGCTCCAAATTGTTTCCCACTCAAATAAGTAAAAATTTCAGCTCTAAGTTTAAAAAATAGTTGTCATTTACTTTATCTGATTGCCTTGCGTTTGCTTTTCTGTTAATAAATACCGTCTTCCCCACTGTATCTCGGCTGCTTCTTGAATGTTCCGTCTGTTTGTGTTGTTTGTCGAATCCTGAGTTTAGGTGCGTTCACAGAAGAAATACCGGAATGTTTGCCAATAAACGTTTTGCAAATGTCATTATATTAATTGTTTTGCTTTGAAATGAAAAGTGTTATTTAATTTCTACATCCCATTAGTCGCATCATTGACTAAATCTCGTGACTCTATTCGATTGGCTGAATATGATTTCATTTACCCATTCAAACCTAGCAACGAGTTTACTCGTCTTTACAATCATTGAACATTGTCATATGCAGACAGTGAGGAGACCATGGCCAGAGAGTTCCTTAAGAATCCCTCTGATCAGAGTGTACACTGTTGTTATATTTCTATTTTAGTTCTAAAATATTTCTAAATAGTCAAAATTTACTAACCTTTATCGGAGATAGGTTCCAGAGTTGATTGCGTTCAGTTGCCAAGATTAGGACCTAGACTATTTAAACGTACACTAGGACGAAAAAGAACTATTTTTTATTACTTGGCTTAAATTTGTAAAATTCGGTAAATTCAAAATATTGGCCAATGTCCACAATATCCGATGGATAAAATAACGATATCTCGTTAAAGTTCGCCGTACGCGGGGTAAGTGTGAAAATGCAAATTAACCGTTAAAAATTGTCATGACGAGATATTCAATTGTCGAAACTAGTCAATGGTGTACGTTTCAAGTTGTCACATTGGTATTACAGAACTGCTTTCAACTTCTTCGAAGTATGGTTCAGAGGGGGACAAACTAATGTTCTACTGTTGCAGCGTCGAGGCCAACAGAAGGCTGCTGTTCAGTTCAACGTGCATTTCTCGACTATAGAACGTTTTGTCAGGCGCATGCGAGAGACGGAAAGCCTTGCACGCGAACGGGATGTCCGTACGTCTTGACGTCACGTTAGGAAAGGGCTAGCTTCCCAGCCCACACGCGTAATTGCCGCCGTACAGCCAGTGAAACCACTGATAACACGTTAGGCAATCATGGTCGGCATATTTATGCCGACAAGGTATGGAATCGGCTACGCGTCAACTGTCTGCGAGCCTGACGTCTTTGCTTTGGTTTGCCACTTAACGCTCCGCGTCGTGCACGCCTAGTGCGTGATTAGCGGCACAATCACCCCAACACTTTCCACTGAGGTAGTGGAGACAGGTTCTCTTCATCGACGAGTCCCGGTTCACTCAATTTCGATTAGATGGTTGACGTCGTGTAGAATGCCACGCTGACGCATGAGCTCTCGTGAGCGATAGGTTTGGCGGATGATGTGTTATAGTATGGGGAGGGGAAGCTGATGAACTCCATGCATACAGTGGATAAAAAGTTATTCTTTCCCGTTTAAACGCAAACGAAACGCAAACGCAAAGCACTTAAACGTAAAAAAGATCAAATATTGGACAATTCTTATAATTCATATTTATCTTGGTGGCAAACAGTTCGGAGCCTAAAACTGTTTGGCTCTAAACTGTTTACAATGGAAAATATAATTTTAACGTAAACGCGTTTATTGGGAAATAATAACGTTTTCTCCACTGTAGGAGAGTCATAGCTGCGACAAATGCTCGAGGAGACTGTACAATATATTGAAAAGGCTTGGAAAGAAACCATTTTCTCATGACCCATTGATCACACTGAAATGAAATGTTGTCAATATGTCCAATAAAGATTAGTAGTAAACATAAAATAATCATTTTGAATATTCGATTAAGTTTTAAAACTGAAAATTACATTGAAAGGTTAACCTGCGTTTCCTTTTCGACTTAGTATTATATATTATTTCCAGTCATCATAAAATCTTGGACTCTGATAGGCTAAAACTGCACATGTGACCACTGTGTACGAGACCGTATTCATTGATTTTGCCGGGTAGTACGGATCACGTGACCTAATAGATGTGTTTCTCCCTCGATCGATTCGCGTAAATAATCTCTCTTTTTCTGTTTATTAAGCAATTGTTTATCAAGAAATAAAAATAAATCTCAATTAAAAACTGTATTGAATCTATAATTATGCGTATGTGTAACTCAAATATCGATTAAATGCTAATTTCTTGCTTTGTTTTCCCTGATTACCCCACCCGCGTCGTCACCATGGTAAACAAAAGGCTGGCAATGAAATGGCACTTGTCACTGGTTTATAATGAAATTGACACATAATTAGGACATATTTAGATCAATATTTTTATCGAAATCTTCCCAAATAGACTTAACTCGATATGCATAGCAACTGACCTACGTATTAAATCGCTCGCTCCTGATTATTTCCGTTCATTTGTTAGAACTTATCGTTACAGTGTTTCATAAAACATAAATGTCGTCCTAGAATTGTCCGTTCGAAATATTTTGGTAGCCTACATGTAATGAACATTTATAAGATGCCCACATTCCAATGTGATGACGTAATCATGTTAGATACAGTTAAACTTAGGGCCTATCTTGAATTCTGTTCAATCGAACATATCGGTATTTCAAAGTTTAAAAGGTGGATATGCCACTTTTTTAGCTTGAAATACGGATATGTTCAACAGAAGCGGGTTTATGACATTAATCTGTAGAAATGCAGGTCGATTCTACTTATGCGAGTTCCAAACATCGAAGTTTAACTGTATAGACATTTTTGCTCTAGCGTGAGAGATTTCAGTGAACTGTTGTCAATTTCAAGTGTCAATTTAGGATCAAGTAAACAACACTTTTTCAGATGATGCATGTTGTATTTCTTGTTTTGGATCTAGACTGGAAATAAATTCGTTACACGGCATTTCGCGCTCAGGAAATACGGAATCCAAAACCGTCATACCAGCCCGTACACCCTGCCGGAATGCCGTGTAACTAATATTATGTGTATTTGTGTTATCAACAACCATGAAACTGGATAACGATTTGCTTTTGTCGATATATGAAACTAAACAATTATATCGAGACAATGACCTGTAAGACTTCGCCATCTCTGTCTTAACATTAATGGAATTTCAAAGGAAGCGATTAATGATGATGTTTACATATTCCTTAAACTGTTTATACTCTTATATGCTGACGACACAGTTATATTTAGTAATATAAAAAACTGACTTACAAAATGCTTTAAACATATTTACCGACTACTGTAAAACATGGAAATTAAATTAGTAATATGAAATAGGCACAGCCTACAAGCGAGCGAAGCTGTTAAATAATGGAGCATTTTAACATATTAACACATTACCCCATAGCCTAATTCTAGTTTTGAAAACAGAATGAAGGGTTAGTTAAAGCAAGTTGAAAGTAAAGCAGAATGCGCCTTACGGCGCATTCTGCTTTACTCCCAACCTGCCTTAAGTCAGAATCTGCTAGGATATAGAATATAATTTTATGGTACAGATTTTGGACTGTATCAAATGGAACTATTTACTTTTTGAACAGTTTGGATCCTGATCAGAAGCCTCGTAATTAGAGACTATATTTAGCATGGGCGCGAAAGTTATTTTTCAAGCAGTTTGGATCCTGATCAGGAGCTGCGTACGGCGGCGAATGATCAGGATCTACCGTACACAATTGTTGACACTAATGTTAATATTTCGAAATTTTGAGAACTGAATCTTCAAAGATACTATGGTGCATGGGTGCACAATTTATTTTCAAGCAGTTTGGATCCTTATTAGAAGATGTGTACGGCGACGCATGGTCAGGTTCAACATAATTATTGGCACTAATGTTAATATTAATAATTTCGAAACTTTGAGAACTGATGATCATAATGGCAAATTTGTTCCTAATGACTAAAGTTTCAAAGATACTGTTGTGTCTGGGTAAAAACTATACATCAAGACATATATTTAATACACTAGATCTAATTACGATATTTACGCGAGGTTATATAATGTGCGAAAAACAATAAATTATCGACTAATAACATATTGAAAATGTTCCCTATGTATGCTTCGACCAAAATGGTACGTTTTGACTTGGTACGCTTTAACCATGGTACGCTTTGACTATAACCCATTAAGGCGTATTTATTGGGTAATGGGTTAATAAACCAAATGATTTAATAACCTGAGGACCCTGATATCGCTCAACTGTTGTACTGAATCTTGAAAGCTTTACCTTTCTGTTTCATCCGTTTTAATCTAAATCCATTCAAATTTGTAGTATACATTGTACCATGTAAAACTTTTTGGAATACAACCTCATAATTCTAGTATAGTAGAGTACATCAAGGGCAGATAACTAGAGCCTAAACAATACTGAAATGAAGCCTTTTTAGCATTTCAGAGTATATCAAGGGCAGATAACTAATTTCAACAATAAGTGCACTCCTTTGAGAACTTATAGCTATATACTTTGTGTGCAAGTATAATCAAAATCCATTGAAAACTGTAGTTGCAAGAGTGTAAACGCTGTAAGATATGGCATTTTCAGCAATTCAAGGCCAGACAACTCTTGACCTGTAGGTCTTATTTCAACCATAATCACACATATCTAAACTCTTATGGTCATTTACAATCTGGCCAAGTGTGAAAAAGACTGAATAAAAATTGTGGCCTCTAGAGTGTAAACACTGTTAAATATGGCATTTTAAGCAATTCAAAGGTAGATAATCCTCAACCTATTGGTCCGATTTCAACCATAATTAAACTCATCTAAACTCTTATGGTCATATACAATCTGAGCAAGTTTTAGATAGATTATATAAAAATTATGGCCTCTAGAGTGTAAACACCGTAAAATATGGCATTTTCAGCAATTCAAAGGTAGGTTACTCTCAACCTATGGGTCCGATTTCAACCATAATCAAACTCATATTAACTCTTATGGTCATATCGAATCTGAGCAAGTTTAAAATAGATTGGGTAAAAATTGTGTCCTCTAGAATGTAAACACCCTTAAATATGGCATTTTCAGCAATTCAAAGGTAGATAACTCTCTACAACCCATTTGTCTGGTTTCAAGCATAATCACACTCATCTGAACTCTTATAGTCATATACAATATGAGCAAGTTTGAAGAAAAAGTGTGGCCGCTAGAGTGTAGACACTGTTAAATATGGCATTTTCAGCAATTCAAAGATAGAAAAAACTCTTGATGTGATCTAGATCTATTGATCTGATTCCAAGCATAATCGAACTCATACAAAATATTATGGTCATATACAATCTGGCCAAGTTTGAGAAAGATTGGAGACATATTGTGGCTTCTAGAGTTTAAACACTGTTGAACTTGGGTGGATTTGGGTGACTTTGGGTGAATTGATGAATGAGGATAAGTGTATCGTAAATTAAATTTAGTTGGCACTAGGCCCTAATATTATTACTTCCATATAACTGACTGGCATTCAGATAACGAAAACTATTACAGAAAATGACTTTTTCATGGCTATTGGACGGTGGGTTTTAATAGTGGATAGCCCTGGGTTTCTAGGTGTTTCGAAACCGGCTGAAACTGTCAACACTGCCAGACTATCTACGTAAATCTATCCCACCTGGCATGATCGAGCACAGTGTTGAAATCATCTGTGTATTATACACATGCACTTTGATATTGACAAGATTTAGAAACAACATATCTGATATCACAGAAATAAAGATCTAGGCCTAGTCGAAACCGGTCGAATGTGTGTGACATGGTACTTTTCTAATCTTAGGAAGTGACGTCATAATCATCACAACTGATAAACAAAGGGGGGAAACTCAATAAAACAGTTTTGACTGTGTTGATAATTTCAGTAGGATGGTATTAACGAGCGAGTTTTTTTTTATTTAAATTTGATGTGTGATTCTCGCAATTAATTATGTTTTCTTTGGAGATAACCGGAAATGTGCACTTAAAAAATCTCAAATAGACTCGTCCAGAGCTGAGAGGTCAGTCAGAATAGTCGCGCGTGTTAGACAATAACATCCGGGTCAACCTATGGGTAACCGGAAGCAAACATTTTAACGAAACATTTTTTGTTCAGCATGTTCATAAATAAAACGCGTGCAGGGTCGACCAGTCTGTGAAAAATAGCTGAGAGGTCGCAAGTGATAGACAATAACTTCCGGGTCAACGTATGGGTAACCGGAAGCAAACTTGTTAACGAAACTTTTTATGTTCATAAATAAAACGCGAGCAGGGTCGACCAGTCTGTGAAAAATAATGTAACAAGTAGATCCGGCGGAAGTACAAAAAACCTACGAAGAAAAATCTATTCAATGTACATACAGGTCTAACATACAGGTCTAAAAATGTGAATTTTAACTTGAAATTTATTGTATACGTAACTGTAGAAGCTCGCTTCGCTCGTTATAAACACCTCAAAAACTAAAGTCATGATAATAGCGAGAGGAAATATTAGGAACAAGCCTGAATTCAAGATAAACAACGAACTTTTAGAATATGTAGAGGAATATAAATACCTAGGACTCTTCTTTTCAAAAACCGGCTCATTTAGAAAAAACTAAATTATATTTTAGCGAGCAGGCAAAAAAAAAATGTTTTCACTAATAAGCAAAATTAAAAACCTCTCATTACCGATTGATTTAGAAAAAGAGTTATTTGAAAAGACAGTGAAGCCTATATTACTTTACGGTTACGAAATCTGGGGATTTGGTAAGTTTGATGATCTTGAGCGAATCCAATTAAAATTCTATAAATACATTTTTTACCTTAAAAAATCAACCCCGTCATACATGGTTTATGGAGAAATTGGAGTAACCCCCTTTCAAGTTGATATCTTCTAATGTATACATATCATAGTAATGGTAATCAAAAATATCAGTGGTTTGACAACCTTAAGTCTTTGTTATGTGGAGGATTCTCGGGTAAATGGTATAGTCAACTATTTATATCTTCGAAATGGCTGACCAAATCATCATATATTAAATTTAAAGATATTTGTACCCAAAATTGGTATTCAACAATAGACAAAACTTCAAACAATAATATGTACAAACATATCAAGAATGATTTTAAGATTGCATATTACATAAAATGTGTATCTACTTTTCATTGTAAACGCCTTATGGCAATCGTAACAAGAAACCATAATTTACCAATAGAGAAAGGGCGCTAAGAAAACATTCCGGCTGCTGACAGAAAATGTCCATACTGCAGAGATTTAGGCGACGAGTATCATTACATACTCGTTTGCCCGATATTCATTACCGATCGTAAAAAATACGTGAACAAATATTTTTATACATATCCTACTATGATGAAATTTATTGATCTATTCCAAATAGAAAGTCAAGTAGAACTTAAAAAACTGGCTATATTTTGTGACATGGTTATGAAACATTTTAAACGAAGTAAATAAACTCTATTTGAAATAAAAACCTCTATATGGGTGCCACGCTTGTTAAGTGCAGAAGAAAAAGAAAGATGTGTCCAGGTATCAACACTCTTTTTAAGACGATATTCGAGAGATTAGGACTTTTTCAGCAAACACCCATCACACAGATCAATTGCATACGATGCGAGAGAAGTGACCGGGGTTCATTTCCAAACTTAGAAAAGCAACATATTTTACCAGGCTGTATCGCTTCGTGCCACATTTCCCAGCATGCACATATTGAACTTGCCGTGCTGTGCGTCAGCAGGGCTGCAATTTCTCCGGAATTTTCCGAAATCTTTTAGTGTTTATGCTAGCAGATGGTAGCTTAAAGCAGGTTGAAAGTAAAGCAGAATGTGCCTTAATGCACATTCTGCTTTATTTTCAACCTGCTTTAAGTAATCGCGCTAGAAAAATAGAACATTTTGAAATCTTAGGATTTTGCAAGATCAACTTATGGCAGCCCTGCGTCAGCGAAAATGCATCGATCACCACTACAAGTATTTTGAAAAGGAGTGACGTTGACGTCGATAACGTCGTAACGTTAACTAGTGTGCGCCGGGGTTACACAGATAGGGTATTTCAAAATACTATGTGCTGGTCAGTTTTAAAGATAACACGTTAAAACTTCACACAGGTTTACATAAACCCTATGTTTATATATACTGATGACCGTTTGTCTCTGCTGTTTTAACGAACAATTTTATAAGAAAAGTCTACGATGTTTTGGGACAGCCCTCGTATGTTGTTTGTTTTATATTTTAGTTCAAATTAGTTAAGATCTCTATTTAAAGCTAACGTCATTTATATTTTCAAGGGAAGTAATTCTAATTTATTTGCATGACTAACATTTTAACTTGTCCCGCAATTGCACGTGCACTTTCACTCGTACGAAAGTCCTTGAAGGAGTCAGTCGCCATTTTCTGGCATTTTCTTAGTATATATATTTATTATATATACAGGTAAATATACTTTTTATATTATCTCATTGCCATAATCATCATCATTATCATTATCGTCATGTCATCATATCATTACATTTTGTAAGTTAAACTTAAATAGCAGAGACCATTTTTGTAACTCTAGTAATCTAGTGTTCATTGTTTATGTAAACCCTTTTCAGGTCTCTAGTTTATAAGAGTTTAGTTTATGTGTACTCATACATTTTATTATTTGTTTTTCAGATATGCATATATGTTCATATGCATACATGATAGATTGGAAATAAACGTCAACAATCTTATATATAAATTATCGTCGTCAACTGAACCCACCACCACCTTAAAGTACAAGTAATTGTCCCTAAAGCCGGGGAAGGCCGACGACAATGGCGCTCAACGTGTTTTGACATTCCATTGAAATGCTTCAGAGTGTTGTATGCTGCACCTTTTCGTTGTTGTTTACAACGGATTACGCTTCAGGACATTAGTCGACTGGATTGTGGAAAAGCGCATTTTTATAATCCCGGGAAGGAGTTTGAGTAACAGACAGGAGAAAACCGATCGGTAGTGTGTTTACGCGTTAAGGGAGCTCTCGTGTTGGAATTATCGCGTAACGAAGGATTGAGTAAACGATTGAGTGAGTGATCATCGATGGATCCAAGTGGAACCGTGACGGACTGGTGAAGGACACTGTGAACAATCGTGTTAAGTGATGTTATTTATATAATAGTGATAGATTTAACAGTGTTTTGGATTTGGATTAGTTAGTGAGTTTTATTAGTTTATATGCATTTTGTTTGCTGACACACATGTAACTTGTGTATTTGCAAAACTTACCTGACATTTGTTTGATTTGATTGTCAATAAGTGAGCCTTTTGTTTATATTTCAATTGATTGTTTATATCTATGTAACGTGCATATTTACGTGCGTGTGATTTATAAATCAGCTATAATTTTGCTCATTTTGATAATCAAGTGGATTGACTTATACACATGTAACGTGAGTATTTGTTAATCATAGCGGTAGTTGTTTATTTAGATACTTATTATTGATAAGTTAGTTTGGTGCTAGAAACGCCGTTATTTCTATGTGATTTGACCTGATCATAGTATTTGCTCATTCGATTGTATTTTGCCCATTTGATCATAGTGTTTTTCTCATCTGATCGTGTTTTCCCTCATCTGTTCATCTTGTTTTTCCTCATCTGTTCATCATATCTCTTATCTTACAGTTTGTTCACTGATCGATTATTTTACATCTGCCATTCAGTTCCCCGTGTATCATTCTATATATATGTATCAGTAGGGTTATTTATTTCAATGATCAGGGTACTATATATAGAGTTCAGTCAGTGTTGATTATTTGCAGGTTAAAGGTAAAGGCACCCCACCTACTCTGTTTCACTGTGCATGCTTGATTATTAACCCAGAGTTATCGTTACTAACTGTGTATTAGCATATTTGTAGATTGTAATCGTCCATGAAATTAGAAAGACAAGTAGAAAGCTAAGCAGAAAGTAAATGTTATGCATAATCGTATTACACTTGCAAAATCATTTTGCACGTGGAATAGAGTTTGCATGTGTGTAGATCTTAACTGTTCGTGAAATTAATGTAGAAAGCAAAGCAGAAAGCAGTTTGAAAGCATAACAGTATTTCACTTGCAAAAAATCATTTTGCACGTGGGATAGTGTTTGCGGGTGTGTATAGGTAGTCGCTCGATAGTTATTGCAGCGTACCCTTAGCCAACAACAGTCCCTTATGATACAGATCTCTGTTTTGTATTAAGCTCGCCTGTACGTAGTACATGACGAGCTATTGCAATACCCCCGGTGTAGTCGTCGTCGTCGTTGTCGTCGGCGTCGTCGTGAACGGCGTAAACAATTTTAAGAAAATGTCTATAACTTCAATGTCCCTTGAGGTATTGCTTTCATAGTTGGTATGTGTGTGTATATGGACAAGACCTTTCCATGCACAGAAAAGTTTTGACCCCTGTGACCTTGACCTTGAACTTAGGGCCTGCGTTTAGGTTTCCAAATCTGCGTTTAGGTTTCAAAAAATGCCTTTAAACTTCTATGTCCCTTGTGGTATTGCTTCCATAGTTCGTATGTGTGTGTATATGGACAAGACCTTTCCATGCACAGAAAAAATTAGACCCCTGTGACCTTGACCTTGAACTTAGGGCCTGCGTTTAGGTTTCGAAATCTGTATTTAGGTTTCTAAAAATGCCTTTAACTTCTATGTCCCTTGAGGTATTGCTTCAATAGTTGGTATGTGTGTGTATATGGACAAGACCTTTCCATGCACAGAATATTTTTACTCCTGTGACCTTGACCTTGAACTTAGGGCCTGCGTTTAGGTTTTGAAATCTGTGTTTAAGTTTAGAAAAATACCTTTAACTTCTATTTCCCTTGAGGTATTGCTTTCATAGTTGGTATGTATGTGTATATGGGCAAGACCTTTACATGCAAAGAAAAATTTAGACCCGTGTGACCTTGAACTTAGGGCCTGTGTTTAGGTTTCGAAATCTGCGTTTAGGTTTCGAAAAATGCCTTTAAACTTCTATGTCCCTTGAGGTATTGCTTCCATAGTTGGTATGTGTGTGTATATAGACAAGACCTTTCCATGCTCAGAAAAATTTAGACCCCTGTGACCTTGACCTTGAACTTAGGGCCTGCGTTTAGGTTTCGAAATCTGCGTTTAAGTTTCAATGCCTTTAACTTCTATGTCCCTTGAGGTATTGCTTCCATATTTGGTATGTGTGTGTATATGGACAAGACCTTTCCATGCACAGAAAAATTTAGACTCCTGTGACCTTGACCTTGAACTTAGGGCCTGCGTTTAGGTTTCGAAATCTGCATTTAGGTTTCGAAAAATGCCTTTAACTTCTATGTTCCTTGAGGTATTGCTTTCATAGTTGGTATTTATGTGTATATGGACAAGACCTTTACATGCACAGAAAAATTTAGACCCCTGTGACCTTGACCTTGAACTTAGGGCCTGTGTTTAGGTTTAGAAAAATGCCTTTAACTTCTATGTCCTTTGAGGTATTGCTTTCATAGTTGGTATGTATGTGTATATGGACATGACCTTTCGATGCACAGAAACATTTAGACCCATGTGACCTTGACCTTGAACTAAGAGCATGTGTTAAGGTTTCGAAATCTGCGTTTACGTTTCGAAAATCCATTTAACTTCTATATCCTTTGAGGTATTGCTTTCATAGTTGGTATGTGTGTGTATATGGACAAGACCTTTCCATGCACAGATAAATTTGGACCCTTGTGACCTTGAACTTAGGGCCTGCGTTTAGGTTTTGAAAAATGCCTTTTACTTCTATGTCCCTTGAGGTATTGCTTTCAGTTGGTTTATGTGTGTATATGGACAATACCTTTTCAGGCACTGCAAAATTTAGACCCCTGTGACCTTGACTTTGAACTTAGGGCCAATGTTTAGTTTTCGAAATCTGTGTTTTGGTTTTTCAAATTTTTTATTTCTCCTATGTCCATTGAAATATTCCTTTCATATTCAGTTTGCATGTGTATATGGACAACATCTTTCCTTGCATGCAAAATGTTTGAGCCCTCTGACCTTGACCTTGAACTAAGGACCCGCGTTTAGGTTTCAAAGTCTGCGTTTAGGTTTCTCAAAATTTCTTTAACTCATATATCCATTGAGATATTTCTTTCATATTTGGCATGCATGTGTATATGGACACGATCTTTCCATGCATGCAAAAAAATTAGCCCAGTGTCCTTGACCTTGAACTAAGGTCGCGAAAGGTTTTAGGTTTCGAAATATGCGTTTAGGTTTCAAAAATGCTTATAATTTCTATGTCCCTTGAGGTGTTATTTTCATATTTGATTCGCCAGTGTATATGGACAAGACCTTTCCATGCAGGCAAAAAGGTTGACCTCTGTGACCTTGAGTGTGCTTTTAAGTTTCTAAAGGTGCCGGTGGCGAGCTTTGTTGTCTCTTTGACAACTCTTGTTTATCATAGACTTACTGCGGTTTATCTGTGATAAAAAAGTAATTTATCTGAATTTATTTATTTATGAAATTTTTGTCGAAGACAGTTATTAGCAAATAGTAAACTTTGAATAACTTGTTTATTCAAGGACGCTATTTGTTCGCGATTTTGCAGCAGAGGTTTATCGGGAGATAGTACGTGATAAACTTGGAGAGTTTACAGGTAACTGCGTTATTTTACATTTACAGGTAACACTATTGGAAAAAATGTGTAGCTGATGTCGTTTTTGCGCTTGTATTGCATGGAGATAAGCGGGTTGATTTGTAGTCACGTGTTTGGATGGTCGCATAATTGGCGCTTTTGACTATAGCGGGCCATAGGTTCGATCCCAGGTCGGGGTAAAATATTTTTTTGTGTTGGTTGAGATTTTGATTGTGGATTTTGGTTGGAGTTTTGGTTGAGTTTGGCTTCGTTGATATTTGTCAAGGATAAATACTTAATACACATAAATACTTGCGTTTTGAATTGATATTTGTCAAGTATAAATTCTTTACACACATACATACTTGCAATTTGAACAGATATACATTACAGACATAGTTTATTGACAAGATAAACATAATTTCTCACACATTCATTGATAATGGCTGAAAAATTCCCAAAAGAAACACCCGTTCAGTCAGAGAAAGATAAAGAGAAAGAAGAAAGTCAAATACAAACTGACAAAACCCCAAAGGAAACACAAAAGCAGTTAGATAAAGATAAACAGAAGGAAGAATGTCAAAAGCAAGTTGAAACACATAGGCAGTCGGAGATAGATAATCAGAAAGAAGAAATTCAAAGACAAGTTGAGTTAGAAAGGGAAAGGCGGAAAATAGAAAAAGAGAGAAGGAAACATGAGTTAAGCTTTGAGAAACGGAAGTTACTTGAAGAGGAGAAACGACTTATGGAGTTGCATGATGTACAGAACTTCTTTGAAACTGAATTTGACACAAGCAGTAGAAAGAAATCACCTGATTTAGATCATATGGCTGAGAAAAAGACAGAAACCTGGAAATATAGCACATTCAAACGCAAGATGACTGATTTACCAACACCAGGGGATGTATTTAGCAACTTAAACCCGTCTAAAGTTGAAGATGATGAGGCTGAGATGGTCCTGATGGAAAAGATACAAAGATTAAAGATGAAAGAACAATTCTTGGCAGAAAGAATTAATCAGATACAACTTGAGAAAGAATCGAAGGCGAAGAAAGAAACATTGATGAAAGAAGAAAGGATGAAGAAGCTGAAAGAAGAAAGAGTTAAGAAATTGAAAGAACAGGAGCAGGCTTTAATCAGCAGTCTTATGAAGAAGGAAAGTATTCTTACCGCACTTGAAATGTCGGAGGAAGAAGATGAAGAAGAAGAAAAGGGAGAAATAAAGAGGAAAGAGATTAAAGATGCAGACACACCGATAGTACGGAATAAAATGTCTTTGAAGAAACCTACCATTCCTAAATTGACCGAAGAAACGTTCGAGGAATGGAAAATTGAGGTTGAAGTTGTACTGAAGTCAGGTCTTTACCATGACGATATCATCAGACAGGAAGTTCGAAACTCTTTGAGTGGAAAAACGAGGAAGATTTTGTTAAATGTAGATTGTAATGCTACAACAAGAGAACTCATTACTAAACTGGAGAATATATATGGAAACATAAGAACAGGAGAATCAGTAGTTGCAGAGTTCTATACATCGAAACAGAAGGAAAAGGAAAGTGTTGCTGAGTGGGGAGTTCGTGTGGAGAGCATTTTGAACACAGCAATTAAGAAAGGACAGGTGAAGAGGAGTCAAGCTGATGAGATGCTGAGAAATAGATTTTGGAGACATTTGAGAAGTGAACAGTTGCGGAATGCTACAAGAGTCTTCTATGAAACTTCAAAGGATTTTGAGGATTTGAGAAAGAAGGTTAGGATAGAGGAAAATGAAATTGCACCACGAATTGATGATGACAACACCAAGGATAAAGCTGCTACATCGCAACAGGTTTCAGATGGGAAAGAGCAAATTACTCTGATGAAGGATCTGGTACAGCGTATGGAGAAATTAGAAGAGAAGATAGCCAAACAGAGTGTTGAGAAACGTGATGACAGGGGTGGACAACAGAACAGTTGGAGAGATAGCAATAGACGAGGACAATACTATGGAAACAGCAGATGGAATAGGAGTAGATACAGAGGTTACGGAAGAGGATATAATGGTAGATATTCAGACTCTCAATCGCAGTATAGCTCAAATGACAGGCAGCAAAACAAGGAGAGTGGAAACCAAGAGGTCAAACAGACTGAGAATAAATCCAAGGACAATGCCAATCAAAGTGGAAAGCCTTTAAACATGTAGATGTCTCTATTGAAGGGCAGATAAGAGACAAGAGAGCCAGCCCTAAACTTAACCTTTTACATCGAATCATTGGAGAAGATAATGTCAGCGAAATTACTTTCGAAAATATCCAAACGAAGGCATTAATTGACTCGGGGTCAATGATTACATCAGTCTCAGAGGATTTACAACACTATGAGCCCGAAGCCTAAACTTTTGCAGATTTCTGGATTTAACTTAGAAGTTAATGCTGCAAACGGAGACCAACTACCTTTCTTAGGTTATATTGAAGCAAGGATGTCAGTTCCAGACTTTAATAACAGGACTTATGATATACCTGTTCTGGTTGTACCAACTGATGTTTCCTGCATTGCAGGACTTATGCTTGAATAAATAAAAGTTGAAAGTTGAAAAGTTGTTCATCTTATTATGAGTATAAACGAAAAATAACAACACTTACATGTAAACAGTTTACTTGTCCTATCCAAACAGTGTAGACCCAGATCAGATTACCCCTACAGGGTATTCAGTGTCTGTAAATGTGCAATATATTACAAAAGACAATCCAAAACAGTCAAAAGTTGACTATACTTAACTGGATACTGGAATGGCCCGTTTGTAGCTTCGAGGTGAATAAGTGAAACAATTCTGCAGTCTTACTCACTCCCGTAACTGCATTCGTAGATATGTCCTCTTTCTCGCTTGGTTATAAAAATGTCATTAAGATACGCCGATACATCAGCATAAATTACTCTATACAATGAAACCCCTCTAAACCGGAACCTCTAAATACCGGAATTCTCTCTAAACCGAAAAAAAACTTTGGTCCCGTTACTCTACCATTGTTTCGCCTTTGATTAATTCCTTCACTGAAGATAATACATTCATCAGAAATAGTTTCTATATTCTAGCCGATGATAGCTTAAAGCAGGTCGAAAGTAAAGCAGGATGCGCCTTAAGGCGCATTCTGCTTTACTTTCAACCTGCTTTAAGTCGGTAGCTACCTTTCATACTAGAAACAAGGTATGGGTTAAAACCCCTGTAAACCGGAAACCCCTCTAAACTTGATGTTTTTGTTGTCCCCATACATGTCCGGTTTAGAGGGGTTTCACTATATTTTGATTTAACACTTACCATGCAGAAGTGTCAATACTTCAAATATTACTTGACGTCGTCTGTGATAAAACTCAATTATTATGCTGAAGAAAAATTGAACAGTGTGGCAAACAGTTTTACTCCCGATTAGATACTGCGTTACTCGGCGTCTTATCTTGTTCAAAACTGTCAACAGTATTCGCCGAATCGCGCTTAGCATGATAAAGTTTAGTACAAGATTCTACCTCTGATATACACAACATATTAGTCCATTACCTCTAGCCTGTTTCTAGTATTGAAGATAGGGGACCACATAAAGCAGGTTGAAAGTAAAGCAAAATGCGCCTTACGACCCATTTATGCTTTACTGTCAGCCCGTTTTAAGCTACCATTCGAAAATATTTCGCATGGTACATATTCATGAACATATAACGCGTAACTGTTTTCCGTGTTGGGATGAATTAAATTTGAAAAAGACAGTCGAACTTCGATATCTCGAACTCGCTTTATTCGACTATCCGATTTTTCGACCGTGACATGAATTGCATTATTTCATTCTCGGTTAAGCCACGTTTTAACTTTGAAATACGGGTATGTTCGACCAAACCGAGTTCGAGATATCGAAGTTCAACTGTACTTATGGTAAATGGGTTAATGCAGTCGACCCCCAGTATCTCGAATTCGCTTTTAGTGGTAATAACCATCAATGCTACGTATACATTCAATGTACTGAATGTATTTTTAGTCGACATATCCGTATTTCAAAGCTATAAAGTGTTAACGTTTGACATCCGGTTTTGATCGACATAAGCGAGGTTCGACGGTATAATTTTGTTTTTAGTGCTAGTATAACCCCTTAACTCTTTCCTCCCTGAAACTTCAAATGGACAATCCCAGTTTCCAATTAAGTCTAGTCCATTGTTTACTTTTAAGGGTTGTTTTTGTCAATGTTTTGCATTATGACAAACAGTAAAGACCCAAATCAGAGGGCTCACTGTTTGCATAAGACAAATGCACTTTCCCCATGTTTACTGTTTGAAAAGGACGCCTATATGCGGGACTAGGGTTCAAAGGGTTAAACTTCCGGGATATAACATCTTAGACAAAAGGATGTCTAAAGCAGGATAAAAAAAGATATATTCACACACACACACACACTTTATTTTCAACTTGCATGAAGCTGTCACCTGTATTTAAAAACTGAACAAATGAAAACATAGAAATATATCTACTTGTAAAAAACTTTCCTTTTATTTTTTGCCATTATACTGGAATGCGTTTATAATTTTCTAATTAAAAAGAGATTTAAACTCTCCCCAAACTATTTTCACGGTGCAATAAATAAAGATTGAAATTATTTGAAACACTTTGAAGCTTTTCTATTTAATTTCCAAAATAATCATTTTTTTAAAAAAGTTATGTGACTGTAATTACCGTATTTTAATTGGCGTACACTACAATGTATCATCGCTTTTACGAACACCCATAAAAATGACGATACTCAATGAAGATGGCTGCTAAAAGCACTCCAACAATAAATAAGAAAACAGTTTTCTGCTTTACGTTCAACTGGCATTCAAAAGCCACTTACCTAAAACACTGAAAACAGGAAGTGATTGGATGATTGTAAACGATCTTTATTAACCTATTTGTGCCCGTGATCCCATCATATATGGGGCATAGGCAAGCCGTGTAGACACTGATCACACGCCGCATAATACGGCGTCTGATCAGAACCTACACTGTTTGCTGATAGGAATTACAATATAAAACAAGACGAAAATGAAAATTTACACCAGCCACCCCTTAGATAAAAATGAACTCATCCGATATACGCATTGAATAATACACTAGACATCATTTAAAGTCCCATTGTGTTTTCAGACCTTTTCTCAATGCCTGAAATACGATAACGGTTAATAATAATGTTTGAACATTCTTATGGGCCAAACTGATCTATGAAATGATGAAGACGGACCTAAATCACCCAAAAGGGCGATTTAAAATCATAACAAACCGAAAATAGAACGTCTGACATAAACATTTCCACACGGCTTAGTATCACGTGATACAGCCGAATACAACTTCACTGGGGGCAACCGAATCTATCTCCGCCCGTCTATCCATCAGTCAGTTAGACTATCACACTTTTTTGTCCGCTCTCTAACTCAACTAATTTTTATCCGATCTTTCACAAACTTGCTGAAAATGTTCATTGATATAAAATTAAGGTTTAGTTCGATTACTACTAAAATCGCATAAGGTATTTTTGAGTTATTGCCTGTTAATTAATAAAAAATGACTTTTTCACTCTAAAACAAACAGCTTTTATCGGATATTCACCAAACATGCTGAAAATATTTATTCATATAAAATTTAGGTATAGTTTGATTATTACTAAAATCGCATGTGGCATATCTGAGTTTTTGCCCTTTATGTATTAAAAAATGACTGTTTTCAGCAAGTTTTGCTCTCTAACACAAATACGTTTTATTGGATCTTCACCAAACTTGCTGAAAATGTTCATTGATATAAAATCAAGGTTTAGTTTGATTACTACAAAATCGCATATGGTATATTTGAGTTATTGCCTTTTTGTTAATAAAAAATTAGGTCTGTGAAGTTAGCTATTAGTTGTGAGTTGGTTATTCAGAAGTGTATTCGGGAATTCGGGAAATTGCTACACGCCGTACAGGCATACATATACATCCGAACTAACAGCCAGCTGTGAGTTGGTTATTCAGAAGTGTATTCGAAAAATACCTTGCCCTTTTGAATTAACAGCCAGCTGTGGGTTGGTTATTCAGAAGTGTATTCGAAAAATACCTTGCACTTTTGAATTAACAGCCAGCTGTGGGTTGGTTATTCAGAAGTGTATTCGAAAAATACCTTGCACTTTTGAATTCACAGCCAACTGTGAATTGGTTATTCAGAAGTGTATTCGAAAAAGACCTTACACTTTTGAAAAACAGCCAGCTGTGAGTTGGTTATTCAGAAGTGTATTCGAAAAATACCTTGCACTTTTGAATTCACAGCCAGCTGTGAGTTGGTTATTCAGAAGTGTATTCGAAAAAAGCTTTGCACTTTTGAATTCACAGCCAGCTGTGAGTTGGTTATTCAGAAGTGTATTCGAAAAATACCTTGCACTTTTGAATTCACAGCCAGCTGTGAATTGGTTATTCAGAAGTGTATTCGAAAAAAGCTTTGCACTTTTGAATTCATAGCCAACTGTGAGTTGGTTATTCAGAAGTGTATTCGAAAAAAGCATTGTACTTTTGAATTCACAGCCAGCTGTGAATTGGTTATTCAGAAGTGTATTCGAAAAATACCTTGCACTTTTGAATTAACAGCCAGCTGTGAGTTGGTTATTCAGAAGTGTATTCGAAAAATACCTTGCACTTTTGAATTCACAGCCAGCTGTGAATTGGTTATTCAGAAGTGTATTCGAAAAAAGCTTTGCACTTTTGAATTCACAGCCAGCTGTGAGTTGGTTATTCAGAAGTGTATTCGAAATATACCTTGCACTTTTGAATTCACAGCCAGCTGTGAGTTGGTTATTCAGAAGTGTATTCGAAAAATACCTTGCACATTTGAATTCACAGCCAGCTGTGAGTTGGTTATTCAGAAGTGTATTCGAAAAAAGGTTTGCACTTTTGAATTCACAGCCAGCTGTGATTTGGTTATTCAGAAGTGTATTCAAAAATACCTTGCACTTTTGAATTCACAGCCAGCTGTGAATTGGTTATTCAGAAGTGTATTCGAAAAAAGCTTTGCACTTTTGAATTCACAGCCAGCTGTGAGTTGGTTATTCAGAAGTGTATTCGAAAAAAGCATTGTTCTTTTGAATTCACAGCCAGCTGTGAGTTGGTTATTCAGAAGTGTATTCGAAAAAAGCATTGTACTTTTGAATTCACAGCCAGCTGTGAATTGGTTATTCAGAAGTGTATTCGAAAAATACCTTGCACTTTTGAATTCACAGCCAGCTGTGAATTGGTTATTCAGAAGTGTATTCGAAAGAAACATTGCACTTTTGAATTAACAGCCAGCTGTGAGTTGGTTATTCAGAAGTGTATTCGAAAAATACCTTGCACTTTTTAATTCACAGCCAGCTGTGAATTGGTTACTCAGAAGTGTATTCGGAAAAAGCTTTGCACTTTTGAATTCACAGCCAGCTGTGAGTTGGTTATTCAGAAGTGTATTCGAAAAAAGCATTGTACTTTTGAATTCGAAGCCAGCTGCGAATTGGTTATACAGAAGTGTATTCGAAAAATACCTTGCACTTTTGAATTCACAGCCAGCTGTGAATTGGTTATTCAGAAGTGTATTCGAAAAAGACCTTGCACTTTTGAATTCACAGCCAGCTGTGAGTTGGTTATTCAGAAGTGTATTCGAAAAATACCTTGCACTTTTGAATTCACAGCCAGCTGTGAATTGGTTATTCAGAAGTGTATTCGAAAAAAGCTTTGCACTTTTGAATTCACAGCCAGCTGTGAGTTGGTTATTCAGAAGTGTATTCGAAAAAGACCTTGCCCTTTTGAATTCACAGCCAGCTGTGAATTGGTTATTCAGAAGTGTATTCGAAAAAAGCTTTGCACTTTTGAATTCACAGCCAGCTGTGAGTTGGTTATTCAGAAGTGTATTCGAAAAAAACATTGTACTTTTGAATTCACAGCCAGCTGTGAATTGGTTATTCAGAAGTGTATTCGAAAATAACCTTGCCCTTTTGAATTCACAGCCAGCTGTGGGTTGGTTATTCAGAAGTGTATTCGAAAAATACCTTGCACTTTTGAATTCACAGCCAGCTGTGAATTGGTTATTCAGAAGTGTATTCGAAAAATAAATTGCATATTAGAATTCACAGCCAGCTGTGAATTGGTTATTCAGAAGTGTATTCGAAAAAGACCTTGCACTTTTGAATTAACAGCCAGCTGTGAGTTGGTTATTCAGAAGAGTATTCGAAAAATACCTTGCCCTTTTGAATTAATAGCCAGCTGTGGGTTGGTTATTCAGAAGTGTATTCGAAAAATACCTTGCACTTTTGAATTAACAGCCAGCTGTGAGTTGGTTATTCAGAAGTGAATTCGAAAAATACCTTGCACTTTTGAATTCACAGCCAGCTGTGAATTGGTTATTCAGAAGTGTATTCGAAAAAAGCTTTGCACTTTTGAATTGACAGCCAGCTGTGTGGTGGTTATTCAGAAGTGTATTCGAAAAATACCTTGCACTTTTGAATTCACAGCCAGCTGTGAATTGGTTATTCAGAAGTGTATTCGAAAAAGACCTTGCACTTTTGAATTAACAGCGAGCTGTGAGTTGGTTATTCAGAAGTGTATTCGAAAAATACCTTGCACTTTTGAATTAACAGCCAGCTGTGGGTTGGTTATTCAGAAGTGTATTCGAAAAATACCTTACGCTTTTGAATTCACAGCCAGCTGTGAATTGGTTATTCAGAAGTGTATTCGAAAAAGACATTGCACTTTTGAATTAACAGCCAGCTGTGAGTTGGTTATTCAGAAGTGTATTCGAAAAATACCTTGCACTTTTGAATTCACAGCCAGCTGTGAGTTGGTTATTCAGAAGTGTATTCGAAAAAAGCTTTGCACTTTTGAATTCACAGCCAGCTGTGAGTTGGTTATTCAGAAGTGTATTCGACAAAAAATTGAATTCACAGCCAGCCGTGAGTTGGTTATTCAGAAGTGTATTCGAAAAAACATTGCACTTTTGAATTCACAGCCAGCCGTGAGTTGTTTATTCAGAAGTGTATTCGAACAATACATTGCACTTTTGAATTCACAGCCAGCCGTGAGTTGGTTATTCAGAAGTGTATTCGAAAAAAAAATTGCACTTTTTAATTCACAGCCAGCTGTGAGTTGTTTATTCAGAAGTGTATTCGAACAATACATTGCCCTTTTGAATTCACAGCCAGCCGTGAGTTGGTTATTCAGAAGTGTATTCGAAAGAAACATTGCACTTTTGAATTCACAGCCAGCTGTGAGTTGGTTATTCAGAAGTGTATTCGAAAAAAAATTGAATTCACAGCGAGCCGTGACTTGGTTATTCAGAAGTGTATTCGAAAAAAACATCGCACTTTTGAATTCACAGCCAGCTGTGAGTTGGTTATTCAGAAGTGTATTCGAAACAAATTTGAATTCACAGCCAGCCGTGAATTGGTTATTCAGAAGTGTATTCGAAAAAAACATTGCACTTTTGAATTAACATCCAGCCGTGAGTTGGTTATTCAAAAGTGTATTCGAAACAAATTTGAATTCACAGCCAGCCGTGAATTGGTTATTCAGAAGTGTATTCGAAAAAAACATTGCACTTTTGAATTAACATCCAGCCGTGAGTTGGTTATTTAGAAGTGTATTCGGAAAAAAAATTGCACTTTTGAATTCACAGCCAGCTGTGAGTTGGTTATTCAGAAGTGTATTCGAAAGAAACATTGCACTTTTGAATTCACAGCCAGCTGTGAGTTGGTTATTCAGAAGTGTATTCGAAAAAAAATTGGATTCACAGCCAGCCGTGACTTGGTTATTCAGAAGTGTATTCGAAAAAAACATCGCACTTTTGAATTCACGGCCAGCTGTGAGTTGGTTATTCAGAAGTGTTTTCGAAACAAATTTGAATTCACAGCCAGCCGTGAGTTTGTTATTCAGAAGTGTATTCGAAAAAAACATTGCACTTTTGAATTAACATCCAGCCGTGAGTTGGTTATTCAGAAGTGTATTCGGAAAAAAAATTGCACTTTTGAATTCACAGCCAGCTGTGAGTTTGTTATTCAGAAGTGTATTCGAAAAAAAAACTTGCACTTTTGAATTCACAGCTAGCCGTGAGTTGGTTATTCAGAAGTGTATTCGAAAAAAACATTGCACTTTTGAAATCACAGCCAGCTGTGAGTTGTTTATTCAGAAGTGTATTCGAAAAAAACATTGCACTTTTGAATTCATAGCCAGCTGTGAGTTGGTTATTCAGAAGTTTATTCGAAAACAAACAACATTGCACTTTTGAATGCAGGCAAACTGTAGCTTTAACGCAGTGGTATTCAGACCCGGTGGTAGTAGTCTAGTGGTAACATGCACGTTTGACTACGGTATCAGGATTTGTGAGTTCGATTCCCCGCCGGACCATTCCTGTACATCATATAATAATGTTTTTAACTGTCCTTTAGAAGTGTAAATTTTACATAGAAATTATGAATAAAACTTTTTTTTTATTATTGAGACAAAAACATTGTTATTTTGGTCGAGATTGTATTGGTTATGGTATACACGTGTATCATAAATCTGTGCAAATGAGTCTAAACTGCCGCTAAATAAAACTTGATAATGGTACGTTTGTATAGATCGTCTGGTATGGACATGTCTCTTCTGCTTTTTATCACATTTAAGTTATTTTGCCCTTTGTTGATAAAACTTTCACATGAGTGGCACATGGTTCGGATCCTATTCAGATACGAAATGGCTCCGGTGTCCGATCAGGATCCGACATGTTCGCAAATGACAATATGGTCGGTTAATACGTTTAACGTACCCCAGTCAGGGCCTCGTTCGGTTAGTTGTACTACTATATGGTATGCGTTAGCTTAACGGTGAGGCGTTACGGAGTCGTGAAAGATAGGCTGTTGAATAACTTGAAATAACCCTTCGGAAAAGTATTAGAAGTGTAAACTTTATATAGAAGTTATGAATAAAACTTTTTTATAACGTAGGGAAAAAAGGGTTCTTTTTTGTCAGAGTTGGTATAGGTATACATGTATCATAAATTTATGCAAAATTCCATTTGTCTGCGTTGTTTTGTTGTGTAGATATTTGAAAATCATCGTGTTTTTTTAACTGCAAACTACCTATAAATGAAATGAAATTCATAAGAAATACAATAAAGTAGAACATAATAATGTTGTAGACTGTTCAAATTTCATTTTGATATGAGTTTCAAACAGTTTGTCCGGCGTCCACTTAATTAATTATACCCACAGCAGGTGCGGACCCTGGATTCGTGATTTGGGAGGGAGGGTGGGGGAGTAAAACCCAATGTAAGCCATGTACCGCTAGAGCCTCTTGTGTGTCCAGCGCAACGCCTTGGCAGGGGGCTTAGGGAGTCGGGCGATTTTAAGATGCTTTGCAACCCTTTATGTAAGTTCCCCTGAGCTAAACCATTTGGCTAAATAGAGATGAAATATTATTAATTGGGTCATCATTAAATTTATTACATTGACATATTGTTTTTAAACCTTCAACAGTAACTGTTGGACGTTTTAATACATAACGAATTCTGTTACTTTGCCAGAAAATGTTTTGAAAAAAAAGTTTATTCTTGGGGCCGCTAGGGTATACCTGGGGATTTCATGGAAATGCCCTTGTACAGTAAGGGGGTGGTGTTAAGGGATTTTAAATGAATTTGTAGCCCTTTAGATGAGGTCTCCTGACCTAAAACGTCTCGCGAAAACGATGTGCAGAAATTAACCCAAACATTGCAGCGTGTTTATGAATCCCCAAGTGATTCCCAGTGATTGAGGTTGGCGGAGGAGGGGCGCCTGTCAGGGACGTAGCTAGACCAAATTATGTACGCACTCCTACTGGAGGGACCCAGGGGCATACTCCCCCGGGAAAATCTTATTTCTAGATTGCCTCTTGTGCGGTCTGAGGACATTTCGCGCGTTAAAACAATTAAAATACATGTACTAACATATTTCAAGTAAAAATTCGGCGGAAAATATAAAATTGTTTGCTCTAGGTTAATAATTTTACAATATTGCACTCCGTTTTTATTGCATTCTTTGACATTTTATTTGTTCAAGTTTTAGGACAGTGTTTACGCAGATATGTTTTTGCGTACATGTAAGTAAATTTACGCGCCTGCCATGGCATGGAGATGGTTCGATCACTTAGTACATGTAAGTGGACCACTCTTACCTGGGGAGGGGGTGCCGGGGGCAAATCAAGACACCCCGTGTAAATAATGGCACGCCCCGGGGCTTATCATTTTACTGAGACTTGTATATGGAAAAAATTATTCTCTAAAATTGTTGGATCCAGACCTTTTATATTTGACATGTGGCTTTGCCTTATAGTCTTCTACCAAGATTGGTCAAATTATGACCCTGGGGTGAAAAATGGCTTCGCCCCGGGACTTCTCAGGGAGCACTTTTACAATTAGTCCGCCATCAAAAATGTCATTTTTATGGTCAGGTTAATGTTACAAGAAATGGCCAGATTAGTATCACAATAAATGACCAGGTTAATGTCACAAGAGATGTCCAGTTAATTTCTACGAAAATACCAAAAAGATCTGCGGACAGATCGTAAAGTTGTAGAGGTTACCCTAACCAATGTTTTTGCTGGTGGATCAATTGTAAACCCTAGTCTTTCTCAGTTTTGCATAGACTTATTTATAACGGAAAACCTTTAAAAATCTTCTTCTCTGAAAATGTAAGCCCAGACCTTTGATATTTGGCATCTAGCTTTGCCTTAAGGTCCTCTATCAAGCGAGTTCAAATCATGACCCCTGTGTCAAAAATGGACCCACCCGGGACCTACCAGTTAATCATAGACTTACGGGAAAACCTTTAAAAAACAATTTCTTCTAAATCACTTGCCGAAATTCAATAATATTTTAAATATATATTAGATGACTCTTTATTATGACTATCTATATAATTTCGGTATTTTACCTTTTTTGCACAAATATTAATAATGACCTTATGACGTATTCTGAGTTACTTCTTCATGCAACAGCTCACAAACATGCAATATCAAACTTCAGTTTGCATTGAATATAACACAAATGTCCTCAGGTGGGCGATTTGGGGCCTCGAGCGGCTCTTGTTTTTCATATTGCACGACGAAGAACCAGACACAAGGTACGTGAGATAGGTGGTCTACAGTCTACACAATTATGACATCACATAATCGTTCGGTTATATGACGTCATAATGGTGACGCTTATCGGAATGTAGAAATTTCCCACAGTCGTATGTAGAAATACAGTAACACTTCTAAAAACTGGACACAAACACCACCTGTCCCAAAACAGGCCGTCGCCAAATGCGGCACAATGGTATTACAGAACGCTCATATCTAGTTCTCTGCAACACCACCGCAACCCACAAGGCAACCATATGTCATTAGATCATTGTTTTCATACCCACAAGTGTCCGGATTTCATAGGCATCACTGTAATATCGATCAAGACACGTCCGAGCTTCAAATGAAGACGGAAGATCATTTTTATGCAAACAACTCGAACCACATCAGACCCTGAGTGTCTCAGCCCCTCTATAACTCTATAACGACACAGATATGTAACATTATACGCCACATTTCAATTAAAATGTATTAAAATGGTAAGTGATACACAAGTTGTGCAGTTGCTTTGGATTTGTTATGGTTTTACGTAGAGAGACACAAGAAGCCATTTATGCACTGTTTTATTCAGAAATTGGCAAATTGGTAGAACCACCGAACTTCAGCAAGCCAGCTGAATGGCTTCTTCACATGAAAAATCCGATGCCCCCCGACCGGGTTTCGAACTCACAGCGGTGAGGAGATAAATGAGTGTCAGTAATAGTGACTATAACCACTAGGCCACGGAGAAACACTAAAAGTAATATGGTGAGAAAAGTATGCAGTCAGGCCGGGAATCGAATCCGGGGCCCTTCGCTTACAGGGCGAGTGCTCTATGGACTGAACCATCCGGACCTCTTGAAACACAAATCTCTCACAATTTAACTATAGACTAAACCGGCTACACGTACACCTTCTACAAAAAGAACACTCCAAGATTTTCTGATTATTATTTCTTTACACTCTGCGAGTTACATATTAATATTGCGGGTTATTTACATTGGCGCCCAATATAACTTGGTGAGAAAAATATGCAGCCAGACCAGGACTAGAACCCAAGACCCTAACTTACAGGGCGAGTGTTCCACCGACTGAGCCATCCGATTGCTTATGCAAGTCTGTCACCATTTAAATATAACGCAAACCGGCTACATTGTAATGCTTTGTACTACTATAGATTTTGCAAACACGTTTGCGTTGAATAAAACTAAAAGAAAAATTAACCTCTTCGCTGCTAGAGAGGAAATAGTGATTCCATTAGTTTGGATCCAGTTGAGACGCCAAGTAACGCAGTATCTCATCAGGATCGTATCTGTTCTAGATTCTGATTCCATATTTAACCATTATGCCATAGCCTATTTCTAGTAATGGAGATAAGTGACCACTTTAAGCAGGTTGAAAGTAAAGCAGATGAGCCTTCAGTGGAATGCTGCTTTGCTTTCCGCCTGCATTAAGCTACAGTTTGCTTGTATTAAGAAAGTATTTGTTACGGTAGATACTCATGACTTTATCAAAAGGAACTCTTTTCTCCAGTTGAAGAATATATAAAAGGCGTAAAATGGCGCATTCATGAAGTAATGGGTTAAACTGTGTAAAACTTCCTCCAAAACAGTTCTGTTATGTGTGTGTACATTCACTTTTACCCGTTAGTCTCCGTACCAAACTGTAGTGGCCCGATCTGAATCGTATTTCATCGTAGCAAGCCATATAAATCACTGTCATTGGAGAACGGTGCTACGCATCCGTCCGCCTCACAGCTGGCTGTGAATTAAAAATTGCAATGTATTTTCGAATACACTTCTGAATAACCAACTCACGGATGGCTGTGAATTCAAAATTGCAATGTTTTTCTCGAATACACTTCTGAATAACCAACTCACGGCTGACCGTGAATTCAAAAGTGCAATGTATTTTTTCGAATACACTTCTGAATAACCAATTCACAGCTGGCTGTGAATTCAAACGTGCAATGTATTGTTCGAATACACTTCTGAATAACCAACTCACGGCTGGCTGTGAATTCAAAAGTGCAAGGTATTTTTCGAATACACTTCTGAATAACCAACTCACAGCTGGCTGTGAATTCAAAAGTGCAAGGTATTTTTCGAATACCCTTCTGAATAACCAACTCACAGCTGGCTGTGAATTCAAAAGTGCAATTTTTTTTTTCGAATACACTTCTGAATAACCAACTCACGGCTGGCTGTGAATTCAAAAGTGCAATGTTGTTTTTTTCGAATACACTTCTGAATAACCAACTCACAACTGGCTGTGAATTCAAAATTACAATGTTTTTTTCGAATACACTTCTGAATAACCAACTCTAGGCTGACCGGGAATTCAAAAGTGCAATGCATTTTTCGAATACACTTCTGAATAACTATCTCACGGCTGGCTGTGAATTAAAAAGTGCAATGTATTTTTCGAATACACTTCTGAATAACCAACCCACAGCTGGCTGTGAATTCAAAAGGGCAAGGTTATTTTCGAATACACTTCTGAATAACCAATTCACAGCTGGCTGTGAATTCAAAAGTACAATGCTTTTTTCGAATACACTTCTGAATAACCAACTCACAGCTGGCTGTGAATTCAAAAGTTCAAAGCTTTTTTCGAATACACTTCTGAATAACCAATTCACAGCTGGCTGTGAATTCAAAAGTGCAAGGTATTTTTCGAATACACTTCTGAATAACCAACTCACAGCTGGCTGTTAATTCAAAAGTACAATGCTTTTTTCGAATACACTTCTGAATAACCAACTCACAGCTGGCTGTGAATTCAAAAGTGCAAAGCTTTTTTCGAATACACTTCTGAAAAACCAATTAACAGCTGGCTGTGAATTCAAAAGTGCAAGGTATTTTTCGAATACACTTCTGAATAACCAACTCAAAGCTGGCTGTTAATTCAAAAGTGCAAGGTCTTTTTCGAATACACTTCTGAATAACCAATTCACAGCTGGCTGTGAATTCAAATATGCAATTTATTTTTCGAATACACTTCTGAATAACCAATTCACAGCTGGCTGTGAATTCAAAAGTGCAAGGTATTTTTCAAATACACTTCTGAATAACCAACCCACAGCTGGCTGTGAATTCAAAAGGGCAAGGTTATTTTCGAATACACTTCTGAATAACCAATTCACAGCTGGCTGTGAATTCAAAAGTACAATGCTTTTTTCGAATACACTTCTGAATAACCAACTCACAGCTGGCTGTGAATTCAAATGTGCAAGGTATTTTTCGAATACACTTCTGAATAACCAACTCACAGCTGGCTGTTAATTCAAAAGTGCAAGGTCTTTTTTGAATACACTTCTGAATAACCAATTCACAGCTGGCTGTGAATTCAAAAGTACAAGGTATTTTTCGAATACACTTCTGAATAACCAACCCACAGCTGGCTGTTAATTCAAAAGGGCAAGGTATTTTTCGAATACACTTCTGAATAACCAACTCACAGCTGGCTGTGAATTCAAAAGTGCAATGCTTTTTTCGAATACACTTCTGAATATCCAACTCACGGCTGGCTGTGAATTCAAATATGCAATTTATTTTTCGAATACACTTCTGAATAACCAATTCACAGCTGGCTGTGAATTCAAAAGTGCAAGGTATTTTTCGAATACACTTCTGAATAACCAACCCACAGCTGGCTGTAAATTCAAAAGGGCAAGGTTATTTTCGAATACACTTCTGAATAACCAATTCACAGCTGGCTGTGAATTCAAAAGTACAAGGTATTTTTCGAATACACTTCTGAATAACCAACTCACAGCTGGCTGTTAATTCAAAAGTACAATGCTTTTTTCGAATACACTTCTGAATAACCAACTCACAGCTGGCTGTGAATTCAAAAGTGCAATGCTTTTTTCGAATACACTTCTGAATCACCAACTCACGGCTGGCTGTGAATTCCAAAGTGCAATGATTTTTTCGAATACACTTCTAAATAACCAACTCACAGCTGGCTGTGAATTCAAAAGTGCAATGTATGGTTCGAATACACTTCTGAATAGCCAACTCACAGCTGGCTGTGAATTCAAAATTGCAATGTATTGTTCGAATACACTTCTGAATAGCCAACTCATGGCTGGCTGTGAATTCAAAACTGCAAGGTATTTTTCGAATACACTTCTGAATAACCAACTCACAGCTGGCTGTGAATTCAAAAGTGCAATGTATGGTTCGAATACACTTCTGAATAGCCAACTCACAGCTGGCTGTGAATTCAAAAGTGCAAGGTCTTTTTCGAATACACTTCTGAATAACCAACTCACAGCTGGCTGTGAATTCAAAAGTGCAAGGTCTTTTTCGAATACACTTCTGAATAACCAATTCACAGCTGGCTGTGAATTCAAAAGTGCAATGTATGGTTCGAATACACTTCTGAATAGCCAACTCACAGCTGGCTGTGAATTCAAAATTGCAATGTATTGTTCGAATACACTTCTGAATAGCCAATTCATGGCTGGCTGTGAATTCAAAACTGCAAGGTATTTTTCGAATACACTTCTGAATAACCAATTCACAGCTGGCTGTGAATTCAAAAGTGCAAGGTATTTTTCGAATACACTTCTGAATAACCAACTCACAGCTGGCTGTTAATTCAAAAGTGCAAGGTCTTTTTCGAATACACTTCTGAATAACCAATTCACAGCTGGCTGTGAATTCAAATATGCAATTTATTTTTCGAATACACTTCTGTATAACCAATTCACAGCTGGCTGTGAATTCAAAAGTGCAAGGTATTTTTCGAATACACTTCTGAATAACCAACTCACAGCTGACTGTGACATCAAAATTACAATGTTTGTTTCGAATACACTTCTGTATAGCCAACTCACGGCTGGCTGTGAATTCAAAAGTGCAAGGTATTTTTCGAATACACTTCTGAATAACCAACTCACAGCTGGCTGTTAATTCAAAAGTACAATGATTTTTTTTAATACACTTCTGAATAACCAATTCACAGCTGGCTGTGAATTCAAAAGTGCAAAGCTTTTTTCGAATACACTTCTGAATAACCAATTCACAGCTGGCTGTGAATTCAAAAGTGCAAGGTATTTTTCGAATACACTTCTGAATAACCAACTCACAGCTGGCTGTTAATTCAAAAGTGCAAGGTCTTTTTCGAATACACTTCTGAATAACCAATTCACAGCTGGCTGTGAATTCAAATATGCAATTTATTTTTGGAATACACTTCTGAATAACCAATTCACAGCTGGCTGTGAATTCAAAAGTGCAAGGTATTTTTCGAAAACACTTCTGAATAATCAACCCACAGCTGGCTGTGAATTCAAAAGGGCAAGGTTATTCTCGAATACCCTTCTGAATAACCAACTCACAGCTGGCTGTGAATTCAAAAGTGCAATTTTTTTTTTCGAATACACTTCTGAATAACCAACTCACGGCTGGCTGTGAATTCAAAAGTGCAATGTTGTTTTTTTCGAATACACTTCTGAATAACCAACTCACAACTGGCTGTGAATTCAAAATTACAATGTTTTTTTCGAATACACTTCTGAATAACCAACTCTAGGCTGACCGGGAATTCAAAAGTGCAATGCATTTTTCGAATACACTTCTGAATAACTATCTCACGGCTGGCTGTGAATTAAAAAGTGCAATGTATTTTTCGAATACACTTCTGAATAACCAACCCACAGCTGGCTGTGAATTCAAAAGGGCAAGGTTATTTTCGAATACACTTCTGAATAACCAATTCACAGCTGGCTGTGAATTCAAAAGTACAATGCTTTTTTCGAATACACTTCTGAATAACCAACTCACAGCTGGCTGTGAATTCAAAAGTTCAAAGCTTTTTTCGAATACACTTCTGAATAACCAATTCACAGCTGGCTGTGAATTCAAAAGTGCAAGGTATTTTTCGAATACACTTCTGAATAACCAACTCACAGCTGGCTGTTAATTCAAAAGTACAATGCTTTTTTCGAATACACTTCTGAATAACCAACTCACAGCTGGCTGTGAATTCAAAAGTGCAAAGCTTTTTTCGAATACACTTCTGAAAAACCAATTAACAGCTGGCTGTGAATTCAAAAGTGCAAGGTATTTTTCGAATACACTTCTGAATAACCAACTCAAAGCTGGCTGTTAATTCAAAAGTGCAAGGTCTTTTTCGAATACACTTCTGAATAACCAATTCACAGCTGGCTGTGAATTCAAATATGCAATTTATTTTTCGAATACACTTCTGAATAACCAATTCACAGCTGGCTGTGAATTCAAAAGTGCAAGGTATTTTTCAAATACACTTCTGAATAACCAACCCACAGCTGGCTGTGAATTCAAAAGGGCAAGGTTATTTTCGAATACACTTCTGAATAACCAATTCACAGCTGGCTGTGAATTCAAAAGTACAATGCTTTTTTCGAATACACTTCTGAATAACCAACTCACAGCTGGCTGTGAATTCAAATGTGCAAGGTATTTTTCGAATACACTTCTGAATAACCAACTCACAGCTGGCTGTTAATTCAAAAGTGCAAGGTCTTTTTTGAATACACTTCTGAATAACCAATTCACAGCTGGCTGTGAATTCAAAAGTACAAGGTATTTTTCGAATACACTTCTGAATAACCAACCCACAGCTGGCTGTTAATTCAAAAGGGCAAGGTATTTTTCGAATACACTTCTGAATAACCAACTCACAGCTGGCTGTGAATTCAAAAGTGCAATGCTTTTTTCGAATACACTTCTGAATATCCAACTCACGGCTGGCTGTGAATTCAAATATGCAATTTATTTTTCGAATACACTTCTGAATAACCAATTCACAGCTGGCTGTGAATTCAAAAGTGCAAGGTATTTTTCGAATACACTTCTGAATAACCAACCCACAGCTGGCTGTAAATTCAAAAGGGCAAGGTTATTTTCGAATACACTTCTGAATAACCAATTCACAGCTGGCTGTGAATTCAAAAGTACAAGGTATTTTTCGAATACACTTCTGAATAACCAACTCACAGCTGGCTGTTAATTCAAAAGTACAATGCTTTTTTCGAATACACTTCTGAATAACCAACTCACAGCTGGCTGTGAATTCAAAAGTGCAATGCTTTTTTCGAATACACTTCTGAATCACCAACTCACGGCTGGCTGTGAATTCCAAAGTGCAATGATTTTTTCGAATACACTTCTAAATAACCAACTCACAGCTGGCTGTGAATTCAAAAGTGCAATGTATGGTTCGAATACACTTCTGAATAGCCAACTCACAGCTGGCTGTGAATTCAAAATTGCAATGTATTGTTCGAATACACTTCTGAATAGCCAACTCATGGCTGGCTGTGAATTCAAAACTGCAAGGTATTTTTCGAATACACTTCTGAATAACCAACTCACGGCTGGCTGTGAATCCAAAAGTGCAATGTATGGTTCGAATACACTTCTGAATAGCCAACTCACAGCTGGCTGTGAATTCAAAAGTGCAAGGTATTTTTCGAATACACTTCTGAATAACCAACACACAGCTGGCTGTTAATTCAAAAGTGCAAGGTCTTTTTCGAATACACTTCTGAATAACCAATTCACAGCTGGCTGTGAATTCAAAAGTGCAATGTATGGTTCGAATACACTTCTGAATAGCCAACTCACAGCTGGCTGTGAATTCAAAATTGCAATGTATTGTTCGAATACACTTCTGAATAGCCAATTCATGGCTGGCTGTGAATTCAAAACTGCAAGGTATTTTTCGAATACACTTCTGAATAACCAATTCACAGCTGGCTGTGAATTCAAAAGTGCAAGGTATTTTTCGAATACACTTCTGAATAACCAACTCACAGCTGGCTGTTAATTCAAAAGTGCAAGGTCTTTTTCGAATACACTTCTGAATAACCAATTCACAGCTGGCTGTGAATTCAAATATGCAATTTATTTTTCGAATACACTTCTGAATAACCAATTCACAGCTGGCTGTGAATTCAAAAGTGCAAGGTATTTTTCGAATACACTTCTGAATAACCAACTCACAGCTGACTGTGACATCAAAATTACAATGTTTGTTTCGAATACACTTCTGTATAGCCAACTCACGGCTGGCTGTGAATTCAAAAGTGCAAGGTATTTTTCGAATACACTTCTGAATAACCAACTCACAGCTGGCTGTTAATTCAAAAGTACAATGCTTTTTTTTAATACACTTCTGAATAACCAATTCACAGCTGGCTGTGAATTCAAAAGTGCAAAGCTTTTTTCGAATACACTTCTGAATAACCAATTCACAGCTGGCTGTGAATTCAAAAGTGCAAGGTATTTTTCGAATACACTTCTGAATAACCAACTCACAGCTGGCTGTTAATTCAAAAGTGCAAGGTCTTTTTCGAATACACTTCTGAATAACCAATTCACAGCTGGCTGTGAATTCAAATATGCAATTTATTTTTGGAATACACTTCTGAATAACCAATTCACAGCTGGCTGTGAATTCAAAAGTGCAAGGTATTTTTCGAAAACACTTCTGAATAATCAACCCACAGCTGGCTGTGAATTCAAAAGGGCAAGGTTATTCTCGAATACACTTCTGAATAACCAATTCACAGCTGGCTGTGAATTCAAAAGTACAATGCTTTTTTAGAATACACTTCTGAATAACCAACTCACAGCTGGCTGTTAATTCAAAAGTACAATGCTTTTTTCGAATACACTTCTGAATAACCAACTCACAGCTGGCTGTTAATTCAAAAGTACAATGCTTTTTTCGAATACACTTCTGAATAACCAACTCACAGCTGGCTGTGAATTCAAAAGTGCAATGCTTTTTTCGAATACACTTCTGAATCACCAACTCACGGCTGGCTGTGAATTCCAAAGTGCAATGATTTTTTCGAATACACTTCTGAATAACCAACTCACAGCTGGCTGTGAATTCAAAAGTGCAATGTATGGTTCGAATACACTTCTGAATAGCCAACTCACAGCTGGCTGTGAATTCAAAATTGCAATGTATTGTTCGAATACACTTCTGAATAGCCAACTCATGGCTGGCTGTGAATTCAAAACTGCAAGGTATTTTTCGAATACACTTCTGAATAACCAACTCACGGCTGGCTGTGATTTCAAAATGATTTCGAATACACTTCTGAATAACCAACTCACAGCTGGCTGTGACATCAGAATTATAATGTTTGTTTCGAATACACTTCTGTACAGCCAACTCACGGCTGGCTGTGAATTCAAAAGTGCAAGGTATTTTTCGAATACACTTCTGAATAACCAACTCACAGCTGGCTGTTAATTCAAAAGTACAATGCTATTTTGGAATACACTTCTGAATAACCAACTCACAGCTGGCTGTGAATTCAAAAGTGCAAAGCTTTTTTCGAATACACTTCTGAATAACCAATTCACAGCTGGCTGTGAATTCAAAAGTGCAAGGTATTTTTCGAATACACTTCTGAATAACCAACTCACAGCTGGCTGTTAATTCAAAAGTGCAAGGTCTTTTTCGAATACACTTCTGAATAACCAATTCACAGCTGGCTGTGAATTCAAATATGCAATTTATTTTTCGAATACACTTCTGAATAACCAATTCACAGCTGGCTGTGAATTCAAAAGTGCAAGGTATTTTTCGAATACACTTCTGAATAACCAACCCACAGCTGGCTGTGAATTCAAAAGGGCAAGGTTATTTTCGAATACACTTCTGAATAACCAATTCACAGCTGGCTGTGAATTCAAAAGTACAATGCTTTTTTCGAATACACTTCTGAATAACCAACTCACAGCTGGCTGTGAATTCAAAAGTGCAAAGCTTTTTTCGAATACACTTCTGAATAACCAATTCACAGCTGGCTGTGAATTCAAAAGTGCAAGGTATTTTTCGAATACACTTCTGAATAACCAACTCACAGCTGGCTGTTAATTCAAAAGTACAATGCTTTTTTCGAATACACTTCTGAATAACCAACTCACAGCTGGCTGTGAATTCAAAAGTGCAATGCTTTTTTCGAATACACTTCTGAATCACCAACTCACGGCTGGCTGTGAATTCCAAAGTGCAATGATTTTTTCGAATACACTTCTGAATAACCAACTCACAGCTGGCTGTGAATTCAAAAGTGCAATGTATGGTTCGAATACACTTCTGAATAGCCAACTCACAGCTGGCTGTGAATTCAAAATTGCAATGTATTGTTCGAATACACTTCTGAATAGCCAACTCATGGCTGGCTGTGAATTCAAAACTGCAAGGTATTTTTCGAATACACTTCTGAATAACCAACTCACGGCTGGCTGTGATTTCAAAATGATTTCGAATACACTTCTGAATAACCAACTCACAGCTGGCTGTGACATCAAAATTACAATGTTTGTTTCGAATGCACTTCTGTATAGCCAACTCACGGCTGGCTGTGAATTCAAAAGTGCAAGGTATTTTTCGAATACACTTCTGAATAACCAATTCACAGCTGGCTGTTAATTCAAAAGTACAATGCTTTTTTTGAATACACTTCTGAATAACCAATTCACAGCTGGCTGTGAATTCAAAAGTGCAAGGTATTTTTCGAATACACTTCTGAATAACCAACTCACAGCTGGCTGTTAATTCAAAAGTGCAAGGTCTTTTTCGAATACACTTCTGAATAACCAATTCACAGCTGGCTGTGAATTCAAATATGCAATTTATTTTTCGAATACACTTCTGAATAACCAATTCACAGCTGGCTGTGAATTCAAAAGTGCAAAGTATTTTTCGAATACACTTCTGAATAACCAACCCACAGCTGACTGTGAATTCAAAAGGGCAAGGTTATTTTCGAATACACTTCTGAATAACCAATTCACAGCTGGTTGTGAATTCAAAAGTACAATGCTTTTTTCGAATACACTTCTGAATAACCAACTCACAGCTGGCTGTGAATTCAAAAGTGCAAAGCTTTTTTCGAATACACTTCTGAATAACCAACTCACAGCTGGCTGTGAATTCAAAAGTGCAAAGCTTTTTTCGAATACACTTCTGAATAACCAATTCACAGCTGGCTGTGAATTCAAATGTGCAAGGTATTTTTCGAATACACTTCTGAATAACCAACTCACAGCTGGCTGTTAATTCAAAAGTGCAAGGTCTTTTTCGAATACACTTCTGAATAACCAATTCACAGCTGGCTGTGAATTCAAAAGTGCAAGGTATTTTTCGAATACACTTCTGAATAACCAACCCTCAGCTGGCTGTTAATTCAAAAGGGCAATGTATTTTTCGAATACACTTCTGAATAACCAACTCACAGCTGGCTGTGAATTCAAAAGTGCAATGCTTTTTTCGAATACACTTCTGAATATCCAACTCACGGCTGGCTGTGAATTGAAAATTGCAATGCTTTTTTCGAATACACTTCTGAATAACCAACTCACAGCTGGCTGTTAATTCAAACGTGCATTGCTTTTTTCGAATACACTTCTGAATAACCAACTCACGGCTGGCTGTGAATTCAAACGTGCATTGCTTTTTTCGAATACACTTCTGAATAACCAACTCACGGCTGGCTGTGAATTGAAAATTGCAATGTATTTTCGAATACACTTCTGAATAACCAACCCACAGCTGGCTGTGAATTCAAAAGGGCAAGGTATTTTTCGAATACACTTCTGAATAACCAACTCACAGCTGGCTGTTAATTCAAAAGTGCAAGGTCTTTTTCGAATACACTTCTGAATAACCAATTCACAGCTGGCTGTGAATTCAAATATGCAATTTATTTTTCGAATACACTTCTGAATAACCAATTCACAGCTGGCTGTGAATTCAAAAGTGCAAGGTATTTTTCGAATACACTTCTGAATAACCAACCCACAGCTGGCTGTGAATTCAAAAGGGCAAGGTTATTTTCGAATACACTTCTGAATAACCAATTCACAGCTGGCTGTGAATTCAAATATGCAATTTATTTTTCGAATACACTTCTGAATAACCAATTCACAGCTGGCTGTGAATTCAAAAGTACAATGCTTTTTTCGAATACACTTCTGAATAACCAACTCACAGCTGGCTGTGAATTCAAAAGTGCAAAGCTTTTTTCGAATACACTTCTGAATAACCAATTCACAGCTGGCTGTGAATTCAAAAGTGCAAGGTATTTTTCGAATACACTTCTGAATAACCAATTCACAGCTGGCTGTGAATTCAAAAGTGCAAGGTATTTTTCGAATACACTTCTGAATTACCAACTCACAGCTGGCTGTGAATTCAAAAGTGCAATGCTTTTTTCGAATACACTTCTGAATCACCAACTCACGGCTGGCTGTGAATTCCAAAGTGCAATGATTTTTTCGAATACACTTCTGAATAACCAACTCACAGCTGGCTGTGAATTCAAAAGTGCAATATATGGTTCGAATACACTTCTGAATAGCCAACTCACTGCTGGCTGTGAATTCAAAATTGCAATGTATTGTTCGAATACACTTCTGAATAGCCAACTCATGGCTGGCTGTGAATTCAAAACTGCAAGGTATTTTTCGAATACACTTCTGAATAACCAACTCACGGCTGGCTGTGATTTCAAAATGATTTCGAATACACTTCTGAATAACCAACTCACAGCTGGCTGTGACATCAAAATTACAATGTTTGTTTCGAATACACTTCTGTATAGCCAACTCACGGCTGGCTGTGAATTCAAAAGTGCAAGGTATTTTTCGAATACACTTCTGAATAACCAATTCACAGCTGGCTGTTAATTCAAAAGTACAATGCTTTTTTTGAATACACTTCTGAATAACCAACTCACAGCTGGCTGTGAATTCAAAAGTGCAAAGCTTTTTTCGAATACACTTCTGAATAACCAATTCACAGCTGGCTGTGAATTCAAAAGTGCAAGGTATTTTTCGAATACACTTCTGAATAACCAACTCACAGCTGGCTGTTAATTCAAAAGTGCAAGGTCTTTTTCGAATACACTTCTGAATAACCAATTCACAGCTGGCTGTGAATTCAAATATGCAATTTATTTTTCGAATACACTTCTGAATAACCAATTCACAGCTGGCTGTGAATTCAAAAGTGCAAGGTATTTTTCGAATACACTTCTGAATAACCAACCAACAGCTGGCTGTGAATTCAAAAGGGCAAGGTTATTTTCGAATACACTTCTGAATAACCAATTCACAGCTGGCTGTGAATTCAAAAGTACAATGCTTTTTTCGAATACACTTCTGAATAACCAACTCACAGCTGGCTGTGAATTCAAAAGTGCAAAGCTTTTTTCGAATACACTTCTGAATAACCAACTCACAGCTGGCTGTGAATTCAAAAGTGCAAAGCTTTTTTCGAATACACTTCTGAATAACCAACCCACAGCTGGCTGTTAATTCAAATGTGCAAGGTATTTTTCGAATACACTTCTGAATAACCAACTCACAGCTGGCTGTTAATTCAAAAGTGCAAGGTCTTTTTCGAATACACTTCTGAATAACCAATTCACAGCTGGCTGTGAATTCAAAAGTGCAAGGTATTTTTCGAATACACTTCTGAATAACCAACCCTCAGCTGGCTGTTAATTCAAAAGGGCAATGTATTTTTCGAATACACTTCTGAATAACCAACTCACAGCTGGCTGTGAATTCAAAAGTGCAATGCTTTTTTCGAATACACTTCTGAATATCCAACTCACGGCTGGCTGTGAATTGAAAATTGCAATGCTTTTTTCGAATACACTTCTGAATAACCAACTCACAGCTGGCTGTGAATTCAAACGTGCATTGCTTTTTTCGAATACACTTCTGAATAACCAACTCACGGCTGGCTGTGAATTGAAAATTGCAATGTATTTTCGAATACACTTCTGAATAACCAACCCACAGCTGGCTGTGAATTCAAAAGGGCAATGCTTTTTTCGAATACACTTCTGAATATCCAACTCACGGCTGGCTGTGAATTGAAAATTGCAATGCTTTTTTCGAATACACTTCTGAATAACCAACTCACAGCTGGCTGTGAATTCAAACGTGCATTGCTTTTTTCGAATACACTTCTGAATAACCAACTCACGGCTGGCTGTGAATTGAAAATTGCAATGTATTTTCGAATACACTTCTGAATAACCAACCCACAGCTGGCTGTGAGTTCAAAAGGGCAAGGTATTTTTCGAATACACTTCTGAATAACCAACTCACAGCTGGCTGTGAATTCAAAAGTGCAATACTTTTTTCGAATACACTTCTGAATAACCAACTCACAACTGGCTGTTAATTCAACATTGCAATGCTTTTTTCGAATACACTTCTGAATAGCCAATTCACAGCTGGCTGTTAGTTCGGATGTATATGTACGCCTGTACGGCATGTAGCAATTTCCCGAATTCCCGAATACACTTCTGAATAACCAACTAACAACTAACAGCTAACTTCACAGACCTTAAAAAATTACTGTTTCAGTCATTTTTGCACCCTAACACACACAGTTTTTATCGGATATTCATTAAACTTGCTGAAAATATTTAATTATATAAGATTTAGGTCTAGTTTGATTATTACAAAAATCGCATGTGGCATGTCTGAGTTTTGGCCCTTTATGTATTAAAAATGAATGTTTCAGAATTTTTTGCTTTCTAACACATACAGTTCAGTTCAGTATCTTTATTTCCTCCATTAAAGGAGATTTCATGGAACATTTAAACATGCATGCTAATTAACATTTCAAGATAGATAATGGTAAACAATGGTTAACATAATGTGTATTTACATGGCACTATACACATCTCCATGTGCATCACTGAGTATTAGTCACTTCAGCGCTAGCATGGTCGTATACTCTGTGCTAGGTTTATATAGCCTCAATAAAAGTTATACAAACAAATACGTAGTTGGCTGCAAGTTTCATGAAGATCTGCTGTATCTGACCGTTACAGCACGAACCAGTTAGGATATATGTGACAAAATCTTCTACATTTGCAAGCTCTAGAAAACGACGTAACTCGTTACCACAGTATAGTTCTACGTTGGACAAAAAGCAGATGCGTTCGTGTTCTAGAGCTTGACATGACCCAATTACATGCCAAAGTGTGTCAATATTATTTATTACGGAACATGTACATGTATAAGTTTCTGATATTTCAGGAGTACGTATCCACGCTTTTGATACGGTGTGAGCGATGTAACGTTCAGATTTTGAGGTAGCTAGTCTCCACACAATAGCGGGTTCAATATCAGTTTTGATTTGTCTATATAGCTGAAAGTCCAACTCAGACTCTAGACGTTGTGTCCACAGTGCTACCTCCATGCACTTAACAGCGTTATTTACTGTGATTTTCCAAATCGGCCGAGAAGGGAGAGAGTTCGAATCAGCTATAAAAGCGTTAAGAAAGTTCTCTAGTTTGTATTTCAGCAGAATCTCACAGATATCAGGAATGAATCCAAGCATCTTGATTTGTGGATTTAACGCAAAATATGTGTACCGACGCAGGAAGATCTGACGCGACAGAGCACTACTGGGTAAACTAAGGATAGTGTAAAGGAACATAAGTTTACGTTTTTCGATTTCGGCTTCAATTCGCGTTAGCCCAACCATGGATTCGCACATGTCTGATCTCGTACGTATAGGGAAGCCTTGAATTTTCTTCGCAACATCATGCTGAGTACGGTTAGTCATCTTAACTACAAAATCGCACAAGGCATGTTGGAGTTATTGCCCTTGAATGACTAAAAAATTCATTTTTTAATTATTTAAGGGCAATAACTCAGATATGCCTAATAGTGCGATTTTGCTAGTTATTGAACCTGACCTAGAATCTATACTAATAAACATTTGTAGCAAGTTTGGTGAAGATCCAAACAGAAGTGTTTGAGTTAAAGAGCGGACAAGGCTGAAACAGTCATTTTCAGCAAGCTCAATGTATAGATTCTCCGTAGTTTGTTTTAATCGTTTACCCACCGTGAATAATTATGTACACGTTGTTATTGGATCTGATAGTGTTTAACCCTGTGCCTAACTTTAACTATTTGAATCTAAAAAGACGCCGCGTAACGCGGCGTCTCATCTGGATCCAAACTGTTTGACACTCGTCTTAAGGTTTGTTTAATTAAAACAATGCATAAATCTAAACTGAACACATTTTGCAGACGACAATGTCAAAACAGACGTCTGTGCAGCAGAATAAGGGTTAACAGGGTCATTTCCAGTGCTCCAGCTATAGATGTAATCGAGAGTAATCTGAACTAATCTAACATTTTCTCACTCATTTCAGCACCGAATGCTATGGTGTTACTACTGATTAAACCGTCTCTTCGAGACAATGTTAATGAGTATGACACCATTGGGTTTAAAAGCAGAAATAAAGATTTAGTTTTCGAAATACTTCCGTTATCTGGAGCCCTGTATTTACAGAGTTGTCCTTCTTTCCATTCACAAGGGAGGCTCTTTAATTTGTGCAGCACCAAAATATTATAAATAAAATTTAAAAAGCGAATTTCTTAGATAAAACCGGTTTTTGTGAAAGAATCACGTCCCACGTAGTTCAAATGGGATCCCAAACAACCGTTTTATGCAGGTTTCTCAAAAACACAATGCGGCTTTAAAATACTAATGAGGTAAAGTTAAAATTGTGTTGACCAATCAGTTTACCCTCTAACCGCCTTACCCTGAGGACAAAGGTTACATGTTTTTACAAACAGTTTGGATTCTGATCATACGCCGCGTATCTGTGGAGCGTTCATTATATAATGTTACAAAAACGTGTATCGCAATGTCTCGCGTGTATATTGTATGCAATGAATATGTTTAACCCTTTCTTCCCTGAAACCTCAAATGGACAATTCTAGCTTTCAATTTAGTCTATTTCTTTTTTTAACTTTTCAGGATTGATTTTTACAATTTATATCAAAATGACAAACAGTGTAGACAGTACAGTGGAACTTCGATATCTCGAACTCGCTTAACTCGAACTATCCGATAGTTCGACATATGAACTGCATTATTTCATGCTCGGTTCAGTCAGGTTAAGCCACGTTTTAACTTTGAAATACGGGTATATTCGACTTAATCGAGTTCGATATATCCAAATTCGACTGTACACCAACTTGTAGAACAATATTCTGTTTCACACCATTGAAAATGGTTCATGATACAAAAGATAAAATTAAAATGTACAGGAAAATAATTAGAGAAAAAATCGACAGTGTTAAAGAAAAAAAACCAATTACTATATATGGCTTTTGAAGCCAAATTAGCCTTTAAAACAAACTATCCAAAAACGAATCAATTTTAACCCTTGTTGTCTGCAATATCGTTTCAAAGTTAGATTTCAGTATATAAGCTTGCTTCACCTGCATGGTTAGTGGAGAAGAGGCTACCTTTTCTCTATAAACGCATTTGTGCTCAAAGTACATCTCCTTCGATGTCCACAAGTCATTGCAAATGATGGATATATAGGTTTTCCGCGCAGTAAGGGTAAACCCTTTACCAAATAGGCTCCTTCTAGATTTGAAAATAGGTGACTACTTAAAGCAGGTTGAAAGTAAAGCAGAATGTGCATTAAGGTACTATCTGCTTTACTTTCAGCCTGCTTTAAGCTACCGCCTGATAGAATAAAAAAATCCTAATGATTCATATTCATGGCTGTATAAATTGGAACTATTTTCTTCAGCGGAGGATTTAACTGAATACGCTTAAAGGCGCTTCTATGAGGTAAAGGGTTAATCGTGTTACATTTGCGCTTGAATTGTTCATAGTTATTATACAGCACTCCTTCTCTTCAACGACACCCAATGGGAGACAAACATTATGTGCGTTGTTCGGAGGGAGTCGTTATAGAGAGGGAAATAGGTTCACATTTGTAAACAGCTTGAATCCAGATCAGACGCCGCGTAACGCGGCGTCTGATCTGGATTCAAGCTGTTTGTCACTCGTCATTAAGTTTTTTCTGTCAAAATGTATATTATGTAACTGCAGACGACAGTTTTAAGCAGACGATATCGCAGAAGTGAAAGTATTAGGCGTATAATTGTATTGTTAGGGGAACAGCAGCAAGGGTCGTTGTAAGGAGGGAGTCGTTGTTGGGAGGGCCGTTGTAGAGAGGGAGAACTGTATACCTTTATTGGTTTTTATTTAGTTAGTATGTAGATCGAAATCTTCTGTAAGCCCTGACTCATACAAGCTGTTTTTGGTAATTTAAAACGCTAATCAATTTGGCGTCTAATTCGGACCAAACAGTGTGATAAGGCCTCTAAATATGCTTCTTACACATTTTACCTGTACGATGCTTTTGAGACCGACCTCGTGATTTTCATTTATTATAGCAATTTAAATTGGCGTAATTCTGGTTGAAATTTATTAGATATATATCTTGATCTACATATCAGATTTGACCTTATATATTATATTATAAAATATTTATGTGTTTGTACGACGAAAAACTGTATAGTTTAGTCAAATAAACGTTCTTCTTCTTCTTCTTCTTATTCTCACGATGATCTAAACCATACATGTAGATGTATAGTTGATGGCCTCCAATTAAGTGAAGTAAGTAGGTTCAGCTGAATACTTTAGCAAGCGATGCATATCAACATCATTTTGACACTAATGTAACATAATATGTTAATTATTATTGTGATCATATAGCATGATCGTTAATGCTGGGTCTTTGAGAGGCTATGTCTTTCGGTTGTGGTCGGGCGTATTAATGTATGCCGCCATACATATGCCAATATTTATACAAGTTTCAGTCATTATTTAGAAAAAAAACCCCATGTTTAACACATTCAACCCTAGCGACGAGTATACTAGTCATTAACAAACAGTCTACCTGTGAGGATTATAGTTGTCATTTTGAAATGAATTGTTTAAATCAACCATAAATAGTCAGAAATGGAAACTTATTTTGAAATTGGAATTGTCCAGCCGGACCCCATAATTCTAAAGGTTTGTAATATATCCTTTCCACGCCCATAACGTATTAAAACGTTTTGACGTTTATGGCAAATTTTGGCTTCCGTAGAATGAAAAGTTATGATTCGCACATCGCGTTGGAAGACTTTTCTGAAAGGCCAGGTTCGGCACTTCCTATTTCTAGAATATCAAAAATGAACCACTTTTAGGCAGCATCGAAAATAGATCCAGACACAAATTTGCAAGATTGGAAAAAGGCGAATGCCAGAGGGGCCGAAACGGTCCATCTTTCTACTTTCGGTTTAAGCTGTACGCGACCTTTTGGCAAAACCCGTTATAATAGCACTCATGCTGGAATTCAGTAACACTGACATGTCAACACAAAGCTCACAAAGCTCAAACTGAGCTCATGATCCACTTTTTTTTTTAACTAATTCGCGCATTGCGTGAACGCGATTTAAATATAGCGCCTCTAAAAATAGATTGTCACTTTCAGTTTCGTTTTGACACGTCAGAGTAGTTTTGAGATGTCAGAGTGTAGTGTGTATTCAGAAAATGAGCTCCAAACTAGTCCAGTAGTGTCTGTGTTATGTGTACAAAATCGGTCAGGCTTTCTTAGGATATATATGGTCATTTTGAAAGCGTTCCTTGTTTACAACGATAATAATTGCATTTATTGAATGCTAGAAATCCACGACAATACCGTTTCTCAATTACACCTATCAAGACATATTTCATCATCTTGTGATCGAGTTATTTCCCTTGGATATTGTAACCCGGTGTGCAAACCGTGAGTCCAAGAGAGTTCACACTATGGAATGGATACAATTCTACCAGACCTCAACATAGGCAAAATATTTCAAGAAACAAATGAGTGTACTGCATCCTTTCGGGTTCTGGTCCTTGCGAGAAGTTTTCATAGCAGTCATGAGCCAAACCATTGCCATTGGCCTTATTGGAGTTTTGCTAACGAGGTTTTGTCAGTCAGCATTTAAAACGTCTATGTTAAATAGTCAATGCAAATTATTCAGTGTTTAAAATTCAACTATTTAACTACAGGAGCAGAAAGACGCACATCAGACAAATATGCTCCAACTAGGGATGTATGGAAACACTTGTTTAGCAGTGGCTGAACTTTAACATTCCACCATCTATGAAGGGTACGAGCTGTTCGTTAACCATTGTAGTGGTTTATGAACAGCGCTTGCTCATCCAAGACCGGTGTCCTTTCAGACAGTACGATCAAATCAAACTGGCAAAGTATGGTATTGCAACCAATAAGCCTGTACTGTGAGATCTTCATACCCCATTCAATGGTACTGTATGTTTAGGAAACAAGCTTGTGTCAAACGAGAAGTAAACCAGCGTTCAAAATGCAATTCGTTCATTTGTGACTCCTTTGTTTCGCACTAAATTCGCAGGGGACACACTATTATCGAAACAGTTTCTTTTTATTTGTTACTCTTATTCAAGACATCCTATATAAAGGATGCAGACGGGAATCAAAACCCAAACCAAACAAATACTTAACCTATAGTTACAATGATGCATGGGTATAATCTGCCACCTATCTTTGCCCACAGCAGTAACCGTTGTGTTGCCTTATCTATACCGAATGTTCGATAAAATGTACTGTTATTTTATCCATGCATCATAATCAATGTCAGTGATGATGATCGCAGGAAACCTCAAATCATACTTTTTAAAAATAACACCAAAAGTAGAGTAAACCATGTGGCCAGACGGCCTATGGTTACACCTGCAAATGCGTCTGGAACTCATTCATGAAACTCGTCAGAAATGTGAAGCAGGTATTTTCATGAGTAGTACAGTACTGAACATTATTAAATTAACAATTTTTGCGATTCGCTTGCAATTCGATGGCAATTCGCTTGCAATTCGTTGGCAATTCGCTTGCGATTCAAAATACTAACTTTACCCTCGGGTAAGTTTTCTTGAATGGTGTGTCTCACAAATGTTCGCAAATATGTCTTCGTTAATTTTTTCGATTCCATTTTTTCACAACCGCTTCGGAAAATTCGCGTAAAAATATTCAAACGTAGGATTTGTTTTTTGAAGCGCCCGATTCGATGGCAATTCGATGGCAATTCGATTGCAATTCGCTTGCGATTATCAATTTAATTTAATATGGTTCAGTACTGTACTCAAGACATGGTGTTAGGCAATTGATAGTTAAACCTATTATATCTTAACCATTTGAAATTATGTGTTTGTTAAGTTTATTACATGCGTATACCATACTAGTTCTATCACAGTTGTGCATACTACACGGAACTTAGACGTGCACTGTGACAGGTCGAATAGATTTGACAACTATTGCCATGAAATAATTGGAAGCAGATACAAAGTTTAACAAATTGACTAGATTGATTACATGTAGCTAGGAAGCTGTTCAACCAATAAAGTTTTCAAATCAGTGGTTGTGGAAAATTGTATAGTAACCCATTTTAATATGTATAAATATTATTTGGGGTTCACTTGACCCCAACCATATTTTGGCCATTTTCTTCAAAATCTGTACATATTTCTGTAAAACGTACACCATAAATGTATCAAAATGTATATCCAGTTATGAATATGTTCAAATTTTCCCATTTGTACATTTTTGCACAATTTATTTCATAAAATTTAATTTTATAGCAAAATACTTAGCTTTTTGTGTCACTATGGTCACTTATTGCCATGGTAACAATGAGAACAATTTTTCGGTGTTATCACTAATATATTGCATAAACACATCCATTAATAACTCGGCATTAATTGTGTTACAAATACCTATATTGACTTAGAAAAATAGCAAATTGCACAATGGAGGCCAATGGACCCCAAAAAGTCTCAAAACAGTAGTTTTTTCAGGGTCCGGATGAGGGTTAAGTGGGGATCTGTGTTGTTCCATGGGGTTCAGTTTCGATTTGAAAGATCGAAGCGTACAGCTTTCTTATTGAGACTTGCCTTCTGGGACGGTACATGTCAACCACGGGCTACTTATTATTATTGTGCGCCAATGAAAGTACAGTTAGTGCAGATCGGGAGTTTGGCTGTCGGCCTACAACCAGTGCCTGATCTGCCTTTTCGGCAATTTCTCAGGCAACTACAAGTATAAAAAGTGTCTCATAGGCCGCTGGACGGCCATGTATAAAAGCTTGAAAATATATGATATAAGTAACTATTTTATGTAACTTTTATATGTGACACTATAATAAAATAATAAACTGTAATAATAAACTGTAACTGTAAACATATTTAAAGTACCAGTTTAAAGTAAAGTTTAGCAAACCGTCTGTTTGATCAAGACCAGGGGCCCGTTTTACTAAACTACTTACGCAAAAATTTTGCGTAAGTCAAAAATTTAAATTTAAATTTATATTTTTTATTATCACTTGCTACAAACAACAAATAGACAGATCAGAGGACGCGCTTTAAGCGCGTCCTCTGATCTGGCTATTTGCTGTTTGCAAACGTTTATGATCGAAAAATAAAAGTAAAACGATTTTGACTTACGCAAAAATTTTGCGTAAGTAGTTTAGTAAAACGGGCCCCAGATGATCCGTTGTTGCTCTAAATATAATTGCCGCCTGCTTTAAAATTGTCATTTAGATTAAACATATTTTATCTTAGATATTTACATGCATTACACACACAAAAAAATAAAGTTTAGGATTGAAACAAAATTGTCGTTTGCAGTGATTCAGGCATGAAGGCGTTGATTTACATATCATATCCTGATATACTGTCCAAGTAACACAGTTCAAGGAGTTTGGGTCAATCTCAAATGCCGAGTTACTCGGAGTCTGATATGGACCTAAACTCTTTTTCTCTGCTAGCGCTAAAATAATTAAAAGTAGTTGTAATAGTAGTTTATTTCTTTCTTCCATATATGGAGATATATAACATATATACAGATAACAATGAGAGAGATTGAAACATATATGTGCAATAACCATTGTTATTCAGGCAGTACTACATTTTGAAACAAATCCAAATTAGATGTGCAAGTTATTGAATTTCTCTACAAATATTGCACGTGAAACAGTAACAGTGCTGCTCTGTTCTGAATTAAACGTAGGGACTTTCCGTTTGCTTAGTCGCTCTATAGGTCTTAAAGGATATGCACTGTTTGTCATTTGGGTAGTATGTTTCACAAACCTACCCTAAATAGTAAAAAATAGACAAGACTTTATAGGAAATTGGAATTGTTCATTTGGCGTATATGGGGTATACAAATTAAAGGTAACGGGGATGCTCAAATGTATGATATTCCGTTTAATACTAGATAGATCTACAAGTAGTTTTGCAGTAAAATAGATATTCACAGAGACACGTCAAATTACATTTTATTTCCACATGAAAATTCCAAATGTACGCATGATGACAGTTTTGCATAAAACACGGAAGACGCATTCATGAACCTGGAAAGTATCTCCAACTGATGGCATTTAATTCTTTCACGCCGGAGTCGTATAAAGTCGACTTTGCAAACAGGTTAGATCCAGATCATACGCCGCGTAACGCGGCGTCTGATCAGGATCCAAGCTGTTTGACATTCGTATCTATATTTCTCAAGTCAAACTATATTAAATTTAACTTTGAATCGATCTCGCAGACAAGAATAATGAAGCAGACGACAAAATAGCGATGAGTGGATAAAACCTCACGATTAATTTGGCGCCAAAAGGATCAATGTTATCATGTATACACCGACAGGTTGACTTGTGTCCCCGGGTGTCAATTACTAATAGTTGACTACAAGGGATGGACATTGACGTAAATGTTAACTATCGCTACTCTACATTTAGCAATCAGTACCGAACATTGTACCGGATTATAGTTCGCCGCCGGTCCGTGTAAAGACCCCAAATCTCCCCAATCCGCTCAAAACCTCCAAAACCACTTTTAAAACAAGTTAATATCTAGTAGTAACTGTATATGGCTATCTTAAGTTTAGTACGGGTTGTTCCCCTTAAAATGAAAAGCATTGTAGATTTAATTTTAATTTAACTGTTTGACACTCGTATCGACATTCTGCAGGCAAAACAGCACTAAAGCTGACTTAAAAATAATGTAGACTAAGTGTTAATACTGTGCTCCCTCCCTACAACGACCCTCCAAATAACGATTCCCTCCTTACAACGACACTTGCCGCTGTTTCCAAAGACACTTACGTCTAACCGTTTCACTGCTGCAATACCGTCTGCTTAAAATTGTCGTCTGCTGTTTTTTTCCCCAAAGTTACATATTGGATATTTTGACAGAAAATCAAAAATTGACTACTGCAACTCACTGCTATATGGGATTCCCAAAATTCACTACGAAAACTACAGCGTGTGCAAAATACAGCAGCCCGCATCATTACCAGGTCTCCTCGGTACAATCACATCACTCCAGTCTTGAAGGAGCTTCACTGGCTTCCAGTTCAACACAGAGTTGAATTCAAAATTCTGACGCGAGTTCACATACAAAGCCATGTGCAATGATTTTCCAAGGTACATTGTTAGTATGCTGGACGTGTATATATAGACCCCGAAGAGAGTTGCGGTCTGCGAGTAAATCAGTATCGCTGGTTGTGCCGAGAAGTCGTTTGGTGAAGTTTGGAGATAGAAGTTTCATGCATGCAGCCCCAAAGCTCTGGAACACTCTACCATCAGACATCAGAGATGCTAGCTCAATTGCAGCCTTAAAAAACGTTTGAAAACTCACCTCTTTAATATCTGTTATTAGAAGAAAGTGGGTAATCAATGACTGCTACCTCTGGGCTGTGTTCTTGCTGTGGCTACTGTGGGTCTAAATGGCAGTTCTGGAGTTGTACCATTGACCTTGTGCCTGTCTGGTAGATCTTGCTGGTAGGGATTGCCCAATCGCTTTGAAACCATTTGGCTAGGGGTCTATGGTGTAATTCTTGGACAGCTTTATGTTTATGAACTAAGGGTGTACTACGGCCATGGATTATACAATACTCAACCAAACAACACGGAGAGTAGTGTTTTAAACATTCGTTTTACGACTTGTGAACTGCTCTCCGGCTCTACACTGGAACAAACAAACAAATAAACAAACACACAAACAAATTCAACCAAACAACATGGAGAGTATTGTTTTAAACATTCGTTTTACGATTTGTGAACTACTCTCCGACTCTACACTGAAACAAACAAACAAACAAACAAAAAACCACTCTGTTTTTAATCATGCCATTGATCTTTTAATTATTTGACTCATTTTAAAAATGATTTTATAAACTTACTATAACAATTTTATAATCTTGGTAATAATATTGAACGAATTTCCATGTTTCCATGCATCTCAATATTGTATCATTTTTATTGTGAATTATGTTATTTGTCTTTCTCGCTTTGTAGGTACATTTATATAATTTCATGTGAAGCGCTTTTGAACGCACAACTCCTGTGTGAAAAGAGCGCTATATAAATCGGGTATAATAATAATAATAATAATAATGACGAGTGGCAAACAGCGAGTGGCAAACAGTTTGAATCCAGTCAGACAGGGCGTGATCTGGATTCAAGCTATTTGCAACTTTTAGCCAAATCGTGCTCAACCCCCTAAGGATATTACCCCCCCCCCCCCCTATAACGACTCCTTCGAAACAACACACACAATCTTTGTCTCCCATTGGGTGTCGTTGTAGAGAGGGAGCACTGTACATGTATATTGTCAAGACTTGGTATCAAATTGGACCCTCTTAGCGCGTCGTCATGTTGCCGATGATGAAGGGATTGTGGCATTACAGTGGAGAAAACGTTATTCTTTCCCAATAAACGCGTTTACGCTAAAACTATTATTTCTATTACAAACAGTTTGGAGCCAGATCAGACGACAGATCAACACGAATAGCCAAAGTGGTCGAGAAGTTGTCCTTTTCTATGTTTTATTGCGATGCGTTTGCGTTTAAACGGGAATAAATAACGTTTTCTCCACTGTAGTAAACAAGACACTAATGTTACAGTAACACCTCCCTATTACAGTGGATAATCTGTTATTCTTTCCCGTTTAAACGCAAACGAAACGCAAACGCAAACACTAAAATGTAAAAAAGGACAACCTTTTGACAATTTTGAGTTTTCATTTTTATCTGAATGGCAAACTGTTTGGAGCCTGATCAGACGCCGGATTACCCGGCGTCTGATCTGGCTCCAATCTGTTTGCACTGGAAATAATAGGTTTAGCGTAAACGCGTTTATTGGGAAAGAATAACAGATTCTCCACTGTAGCACAACTAAATTGTGTTAAATATTAGGTGTTTACGACAGATGACTGCTAAAAAGCTAGGTGGCAGTAAAACAGAACATTCCTTAACACATTGCTTTAAGCTGTCACCTGTGTTTTATAGCATAAGTTTTCGTTTTCTACATTTGATTTTCATCGTGTTTGCATTTAGTTTCTAAATGAGAACGAATAACACCCCCTGACAAAACTCGAACATTCAAATGAAGCACTACTCCATACAATTAATATTCCTTTAATGTATTCCTCCACTAACTAGTTCTACTATATCCTTTTACACCATAGTCCATTTTTAGTTTTAGAGACAGGTACAGTGGAGAATCTGTTATTCTTTCCCAATAAACGCGTTTACGCTAAAACTATTATTTACAATACAAACAGTTTGGAGCCAGATCAGACGCCGGGTAACCCGGTGTCTGATCAGGCTCCAAACTGTTTGCCACCAAGATAAACATGAATTATCAGAATTGTCTAAAAGTTGTTCTTTTCTACGTTTTATTGCTTTGCGTTTGCGTACGTTTGCGTTTAAACGGGAAAGAATAACAGATTCTCCACTGTTAATATAAGCGCTTAAAACAGGTTGAAAATAAAGCAGAATGCGAATTAAGGCGCATTCTGCTTTAATTTTAGCCTGTTTTAGGTTACCATCTGCTAGGATATAGAAACTTTCTATTTTGGAACACGTTTATGGCTGCATAAATGGAGATATTTCTTTAGTGCAGGGCTAAATAAAATTCGCTCAAAGTCTAGTAGGGGGTATATAGTCATGGATATGCACCGTAAGAAATATTTCGATACACTTTCGATATTGATGTCACAAAAATCGATTTCACAAAAAGCTGCTTAAAGCAGGATGGAAGTACTACAGCCACTCTTTTTATCTTGCTTAACGCTGCTATCAACTTTGATAAAATATACATGTATAATCTTCCTTTGTTTAATTCGAATTGTCTGACTAACTCAGCGTCTCATCTGGATCCATACTGATAGGAGTAGCTCATTGAACCATATTGACGAGTTTACGCACCCTTGTAGTGTACAGTGGAAAAACGTTATTCTTTCCCAATAAACGCGTTTACGCTAAATCTATTATTTCCAATGCAAACAGTTTGGAGCCAGATCAGACACCGGGTAAACCGGCGTCTGATCAGGCTCCAAACTGTTTTTCATCCAGGTTAAAATCAACATTCAGAATTGTGAAAAAATTGTCATTTTCTACATTTTAGTACTTTGCGTTTCGTTTGCGTTTAAACGGGAAAAAATAACGTATTACATGTATCCACTGTGCCTGTGAAGAGTACATTCTTCCTATGCAAATACTGTATACCCAGATAGGAGGGTACTACAGGGGTCCACTTGTCATTGTCTGCACTGTTTTTCATTCTGCTATACAATCAAAACTTCTCTATTACGACCACCAAATTAAATTGATTATTAGCTCACCTAGGGCCCGTTTTACTAAACAACTTACGCAACATTTTTGCGAAAGTCAAAATCGTTTAACTCTTATTTTTCGATCATAAACGTTTGCAAACAGCAAATAGCTAGATCAGAGGACGCGCTAAAAGCGCGTCCTCTGATCTGGCTATTTGCTGTTTGTAGCAAGTGATAATAAAAAATATAAATATAAATATAAAAGTATGACATACGCAAATATTTTGCGTAAGTAGTTCAGTAAAACGGGCCCCTAGTTCCTAGCTCACCCTAGCTCAAGTTAATTAATAACTCACCAAGGTGAGCTATTTTGATCGTCCTGTGTCCTGTGTCCGTCGTCAACTTTCTTTAAACGACATCTCATTCGTAACTACTGGATGAATATTTACCAAACTTGGCAGTAATGGTATTTTATATGGTCCGCTTTCAAAGTTGTTCAAACATTTCCGGTCCGTGTATATCTAGGTCACATGAGCAAACAATATGTTGTTTCAATGAAAACTTAAAAAATCTCATCGTCTGAAACCACAGTACCCTTTCCTTAGATACTTGGCCCAAAACCTCATTTACAGGTCCCCGATTAAGATTGTTTAAATTATGTTCCATGGGTAAAAAATGACCCTGCCCCGGGGGTCGCAAGTTTACATAGAGTTATTAAGTGAAATCTTCAAACATCTTCTTCTCTGAAACTAATTTGGCTAGAACTTTGCTATTTGGCATGATGACACTTCTAGATGCCCTTTACAAATATTGCTCAAATGGTTTTGGTCCGTTGCATATCTAGGTCACAGGAGCTAAAATAGACTGTTTTCAATGAAAACTTAAAAACTCTTCTTGTCTGAAAGCTTAGATTTATTTGGCACAAAGCATCATCAACAGATCCTCTATCAAGATTGTTCAAATTATGTGCCCGGGGTAAAAAATGAACAGCCCCGGGAATCACAGTTTTACATAGAGTTATACATGTATAGTGAAATCTGCAAATATCTTTTTCTCTGAAACTAATATTATGAATATGCCAAGGGTTTTGATATTTGGAATTGTGACGCTTCTGTGTCCTTTACCAACATTGTTGAAATGATTCCGATATGTTGCATACATGTATCTGGGTCAAATTAGCTAAAAAAGTTTTTCAATAAAAAGGTCTTACTGTCTGAAACTATGTACAAAGTCATGAACTTCGATATTTGACAGAACACTTCATTTGCAGGTTCATCAGCAAGACTTTATAAATTATGTCACATGTTTTTCCAAATGAGCGAAATTTAGGCCCGCATGGGCCTCTTGTTTTAGTGGTCGTAATCGAGAGGTTTTACTGTATTTTCTTATTATAACGCTAGATAGTCGATAATACTCCATCCATGCAGCATCTATGGAGGCATAGGCTACAGTGGCGAATACGTTGTTCTTTCCCGTTTTAAACGCATCGAAACGCAAACGCCAAACATTAAAACGTGCAACTTTTGGACAATTCTGATAATTAATGTTTATCTATGTGACAAACAGTTTGGAGCCTGATCAGACACCGGGTTACCCGGCGTCTGATCTGGCTCCAAACTGTTTGCAATGGAAATAATAGATTCAGCGTAAACGCGTTTATTGGGAAAGAATAACGTCTTCTCCACTGTAACCATTAGCTTTGTTGACAATCATCTGCTTCAAGTATGTCATCTTCGGAATAATAAATCAATTGGTCACATCGTTTTTGAAATCAATAAAGAATCGATACATTTTGTTAAAAAATTGGATCTTGATCAAATGTTTACATGTAGTTATTCGGAGTCTGAACAGGATCCAAACTGTTGGCTATGTCCGGTAAAGACGTCGGTTTGACAATGACAGTGTTGAGTGTATTTACAATGGAAAAAACGTTTATTCTTTCTCAATAAACCCGTTTACGCTAAACTATTACATGTATTTCCATTGCAAACAGTTTGGAGCCAGATCAGACGCCGGGTAACCCGGTGTCTGATCTGGCTCCAAACTGTTTGACACTTAGATTAACTTAGATAGTCAGACTTGTCGAAAAGTTGCCATTGTCTACTTTGTTAAGATGCGTTTGCGTTTCGTTTGCGTTTAAACGGGAAATAATAATTATGTCTTCTCCACAGTATCCAACATATGGCCTGATTGACACGTTAAAGCCACTCCCGTAAGTTCCTGGCATTTATCAACAAATCTTCTTATACCGCTAGATGCATTTGGAACTATGGTTTATTTCAGACCACATAAGCTTGTATGATTTATGCTACATGGCAACAAATAGAAATAAAGCAGATTTGGATTTTTTTTAAATTGCATGTGACTTCTTTAACACTTTGGCTTGCATGTTATGTTGCCCATCGAACAGATCTAAACCCACAGTTTTACCCAAAACAAAACCAGAGAGGGGTGTTTCCGGCCCGACACCACTGAAACCACACGTCTATACAGTGGTAACACGTTATTCTTTCCCGTTTAAACGCAAAGCGAACGCAAACGCATTGTTATAAAATGTAGAAAATAACAACTTTTACTGTTCATTTTTATATGACTGGCAAACAGTTTGGAGCCTGATCAGACGTCGGGTTACCCGGCGTCTGATCTGGCTCCAAACTGTTTGCAATGGAAACAAAAGTTTTAGTGTGAATGCGTTTATTTGGGGAAAATAGCGTCTTCTCCACTGTAAATGTTGTTCACATTATAAAACTCTGGCAGTTTGACTAGAACTATCGATACCATAAACAGTTTAGATTCTTATCAAATGTTAAGATGCTCAGCGTCTGATCGCGATCCATATCGTTTAGTAATGCAAACTTTTAAATGTTCGCTAATGAATTCGCAATTGGTCGCGAAACGCTGACACTATTGAACCCATTTATTACTGGATACAGTGTTCCCTCCCTACAACGGCCCTCCCAACAACGACTCCCTCCGAACAACGACCCTTGTCGCAGTTCCCTAAACAGTGCAATTATGTCTAACGCAATTACTGCTGTAATATCGTCTGTTTAAAGTTGTCGTCTGTTGTGTGGTTATTTTTTCAAAGTTAATATTTGACATTTTGACAGAAACAAACTTAATGACGAATTACAAACAGTTTGAATCCAGATCAGACGCCGCGTTACGCGGCGTCTGATCTGGATTCAAGCTGTTTGCAAATGTTAACCAATTTCCCTCCCTATAACGACTCCCTCCGAACAACGCACATATTTTTTGTCTCCCATTGGGTGCCGTTGTAGAGAGTGAGCGCTGTACTGCACTGAACTCGCCCCGTATACTTACTGGAATAATTCACTGTAGATATACAAGGGGTGATCTAAAGACACTGAAGTGTTTGTCTAAACAGAAAACTATTTCATTTGATATTGAAAGAAAATAACTTTAAGATCTATAATGTTTACCGACATGTTTGTGACTTAATGGGAAGGGTCGAATCTATAATGTTATAACTTGTTGCCATTTTGTTTATATTAAATAAATTTTACAATGCCCAAGTGAATATGTAAATTAAATGAACAATAACATATTATTAAACATATACTATAGTAAACAGTACAGCCCTGATAAGACGCCCTTTTACGCGGTGTCTTACCAGGGTCTACACTGTTTACATGTACATGTACTAACGTAGACAAGATGGCTCAAATGATCAGGGGAGTGCGTGTACAGTCGGTTAAACGCCCATTCGGTCTGAGAGTAAACCATAACTTGGTAATTGTAATTTAATGTACACTTTAGTATACATAATGCTTTAATGGTTTAATCAGCTTGTGCTCGGTTTGACATGTTTTAACTGCTCCCTTCTGTCTTGCATTCAACACAACAAATCTACTTACATGTATATAGTGGAGAAAACGTTATTCTTTCCCAATAAACGCGTTTACGCTACAACCATTATTTCCAATGCAAACAGTTTAGGGTCAGAGCAGACGCCGGGTCCAAACTGTTTGCCATTCGTATAAAAATGAATAGTTAGAGTTGTCAAAAAAGTTGTTATTTTCTTCATTTTATTGCAATGCGTTTGCGTTTCGTTTGCGTTTAAACGGGAAAGAATAAAATATTCTCCACTGCTCTGATAGTGCTTAACCCTTTACCTGATAGCATTGTTTCTAGTATTGAATATATGTGACTACTTAAAGCAGGTTGAAAGTAAAGCAGAATGTGCCTTAAGGCACATTCTGCTTTACTTTCAGCCTGCTTTAAGCTATCATCTGCTAAAATATAGAAAATATTCCTTATGGAACATATTCATCACTGTATAAATTGGAACTATTTTCTTCAGCGGAGGAATAAACTGAATGCGCTAAAAATCGCTTATATTGGGGAAAGGGTTAAGGAGACAAACTCTTAACAGACACACTGTTCGAAAGGAAATGCGTCGACTTGTTCCGAATTAACACGTGTGTGACTTTGTGCTAAAACTATTCTATTTATTGCCAAACAGTTTGTAGCCAGATCAAACGCTGAGTAATTCGGCGTCTGGTCATTCTCCAAACTGTTAGCCACTCAGATTTCAATAAACTGTCACCATCTTTAAAGACGTCATTTTCTATAAGTATTTTAATACATTGCATTTAGTTTCATTTCACCCTTTCAATGCAATAAAGAGTAAAGTCGACTTTGCACTCAGTTTAGATCAAGATCAGGCACGAAGCGAAGCGTCTGATCAGAATACAGCCTGTTTGACACTGATATCAATATCATTTTTAGTAAAATATTCAATTTTTTTTAATGGGCTTAAAATAACAGATATACATTTAGCAGACGATTTTTAGTCTGTGAAAGGGTTAATCCTTATGATAAGCGCGACCTGGCTAACAATCGCAAAAAGTTTGAATCAAGATCAGACGCCGCGTTTGTTACTCGTATTCAACTTTTCTTCATTTTCAAAAGCATGACACTTAATTGGTTGTTGTTTAGCAGACGATATACTTGAAGCAGACGAAAATTCATCATGATACGTGTTAAGTGAGCTCGACATGTCAATGTTCGAGTTATCGATGCTCGAGTGTAATATAATGACCATTATAGGAGGATAAATGGCATAATCTTATGTCAAGGAACCAGGATTGACTGTTGTTACTATACATGTGTATATACAGTGGAGAAAACGTTATTCTTTCCCAATAAACACGTTTACGCCAAAACTAGTATTTCCTTTGCAAACAGTTTGGAGCCAGATCAGACGCCGGGTAACCCGGCGTCTGATCTGGCTCCTAACTGTTTGCCACTCAGATCAACATGTATAGCCATAATTGTCGAAAAGTTGTCATGTTTTACTACATTTTATTGCAATGCGTTTGCGTTTAGTTTTCGTTTAAACGGGAAAGAATACTGTTTTCTCTACTGTAGTCGAGGAGACAGGATACTGTTGTAGCCATGGACAGTGTCCATTAGAGTCTTTGTTATAGCGAATATGTCATGACTATGAGATTGTTTGAAGTGTCTTACAAACAAAGAATAAGGGATCTTCAAATACAAAATAAAGCCCCAACCATCCGCTGCCAATTGTGAATGGAACAATGAGATGTTTTCTCTCTAACTCGTCCAGTCTGAGGGCTGATTTTGTGTGTAACAGTAGAGAAGATTTCCCCTAATAAACACGCTTGTGCTTAACCCATTACCCAAATAGCCTTATTCTAGTTTTGAAAATAGGTGACAACTTAAAGCAGGTTGAAAGTACAGCAAAATGCGCCTTAAGGCGCATTCTGCTTTACCTTCAGCCTGCTTTAAGCTACCATCTGATATATTAAAATAGTTTTTATCATACATATTCATAACTATATACATTTGACCTATTTTCCTCAGTAGAGAAATAAATTAAAGGCGTAAAATGCGTATTTATGGGGTAATGTGTTAAACAAATGTGTCAGTTGTTAACAGTTTGGAGTCTGGTCATACGTCGAGTATATATATGAGCAGACGATAAAACCTTTGCCTTGTGTACCAATAAGGTGTAATGACTGAGTTGAAAGTTATGAACACTGTTATGTTATTTTCAATATGTCTTATTTCAACATACAGATCTCTTTTCATCTGAAATGAAATGCATTGCGATATTGCCAAAATGCCATGTATTTATTGTTTTTCACTCACTAAATACACTGATTTTAGGGGGGACTCGTATGTTTCGCGTTGCCATGGTAAGCGGTCACCGAAAGTGAATTTTCGGAGTATATTTTCCATTTCATGTATAGATTTACAAATGGTGTAAGTTTCGTGCAAATCTGACTATATGTGTGCCGACGCTGTTAATTATCTGGTTAGTTTTTACATAGAACTACCATTAAACATTGGAGAAGACGTTATTCTTTAACAAGAAACACGTTTTTACTAAAATAATTATGTCCTTTGATTTGATTTGTTATAATTTTACGTCGCTGTAAACAATAAGTCAGTCATAATGCGACGCTAAGCAAGTAACAGGTGGTGAAATACCCCATTTGCCCTTTATACGTATATTGTTTCAGGCACAAATCGGATAGATATACTGGGTAGAGCCACAGACCATTCTCAAAAGTTTCACTTCACTTGAATGGCATATCCTAAGTTTCCGCTTCAAAAAATCTTCTTATAACACAACAGCAGCTCTTGATGAGACATTGACTTACGTGGCAACAGAATGAATATAATTATGTTATGTTGAGGGCCTCGTGGAAGAATGATATTGCCAAATGAGTTCCCTCGTTAAATAAAGTCTTTATTATTATTATGTTAAAAACAAAAGGTCACATTTTTATTCATTTTCATGAGCATGGAAATAACATTTTAGATTTGTAGGAGCGCAAATATGTTGCATGTAGCATTGCCTAAATTAACAAAACTTTAAGTAAAGTCTTTTAACGATATTAATATTTTTCAGAGAACCATGGTTGCAATAATAATAAAGTAAGATACTGTAGTATCTGATAACGGACCTGTTAGCATTAATTATCGAGGGTTTTAAACTTAAAGTATGTCACGCATTGTGGACTCTGATCAGGGAGTACTCTTATCTCGGTCTACATGTTTTCAGTAATGGCGACCTTAATTTGCATATTGTGCGGATTGTCCAATGATGACAGAGTGGCATCATTCAGATTCTTAAAGAGCACAGCTCAGACCTATAGAAACAGCAAAACAACTTTGTAAGGACCGTATTGCACGGTTCCCAAATTTCAGGGGGTTGGCAACCGGACTAATGTATATTAACTAACAAAACGTGTACATGTATATTCGTTCTCCGTCTGCAACATTTTTTTACAGATGAAAAATCAGAATGTCAGAGAATTCGGATAATAAACGAGATACCGAGTTTCTCCGCGTCAGAGCTCATCCCAACCTCTTGCAAAATATATCACAATTTCACAAGCAGTGGGATTAACTCATTCGGTCCTGAAACTTCAAAGGGAAAAGATGTTTCATAAAACTTCGTACGAAAAAACGGTCGTAAGCCAAAACTTTGAAATACATGTACGTATATTCAATTTCTGATTTTTCTAACTAATTCTCCTGTCTTGTATTTGGAATCGTCTTTTCAACGCGATTCCAAGGAGATATCATAAGAAGGATTAGATTGAGAAATAAATGATAATTGAGACTTTTATAATCTGGCTTATTGTCGTACGAAGTTTTATGAAACGGGTCCCAGTTTCCAAGCAAGTGTTGTCCATGTATGACTACGTAGAGTTGTTTTCTGCAATACATTTCAAAATCCCAATCAATGTATAGTCCCTGATCAGAGGGATAAGATCGGGGTATATACTGTTTGTATTGGGCATGTTTACTCTACACAGGTACACTGTTTGTAAACAACGAGTTCATTCGTCGCTAGGGGCTAATGTGTTAATTGAATTCAATGTCATTTCTGAACGTTTAAAATAATAAAAGAAAACAATCAGAGAGCGTATTACACAATGTTTTTACACTCGAACAGTGTTTAACGAATACTGAATGAAGAGACATGGTGATATAAAAAGCAGATTGCAGCTTAAAAATGTACTGTATTGCAAATAAAATGTACAGAGCTCATGTAATGGGCTTCTTATGCCCATTGCTTCTTTAGAAGCAAAGGCGTAAAGTGATTGTCCTATCCGTTCGTGCGTCCGTAAAAAAATAACTAGATTTTTACTTTTCGTCTAGTATCAACACTGCTTACTCAAACACTTGGATAATTATACAGTTGTTGCCTAGGAACATTTCCAATCAACTAATATCACCCTACCTCATTTAACATTGACCTAATTTGGACTTAAAATATTGTAAATTAGCTATTGCTTGGTTAACTAGATTTTATCGTTTTGTCTAGCGTCTAGGGTCAATAATACTGACTACAATGCGTTGATACTTATACAGTAGTTGCCGTGGACCACTACATACCAACTCATATTACCCAACTGTGATTATGACTTTGACTATGACCTAATTTGAAATATTTTAAATGGGTAACTTCTTGGTTAACTATATTTTACCGTTTCGTTTAGCGCCAACGCTACTGACTACGATGCTTGTATACATGTATACTAAAACAACAGTTGCATTGGACCATTACCAATTCACTCCTACTACCGTACTTCAATATGACCTTGATCTAATTGGACTTAAAAGATTCAGAATATATTGTCTAGGATGCTACCGGGGGCAAACGCGTTTATTGAACCTATATAGTTTTGCTTTTAGTTTCTTTTCCCCGCAATATCTTCAGTCTACAATCAATAAATAATATTTTCACTGGATACATGTGGTTGATCAATGCAGGATTATTACCACGCTGAAAGCTCCTAGAACATATTTTATGTCCTGTATTAATCAGTCACATATTTTAAGAATCATCCATGTTACAAACATAAGTGGTCGCTTAATACTATAATGATTGTAACTATATAGCCAAACCAAAATCACTAGAATGTTTACGGAAGTAATTCAAATCAAAGAACACTTTAATGAGATGAGGCTTTTATATTTTAACCATTGCAACTTTTGATTTCGTCTGCTCTACTAAGTTTTAAATGCTCGCAATTGTTTTGGCCGATTTTGAAATGAAAACAAAAGTACCAATATGAAACAGTTTTGAGACTGATTTGACGTCCAGCTACTTTGTGTCTGATCTGAATCCAAACTGTTTGCAACTGAGAACCAAGTACTGGTATAAGAGCCATTACAATGGTTAATGGATGCATGTTATTCGAATTCACATTCCTTCGTTCGTTACTCCAGATTTAATACCAGTATACAGCTAATTAACCAATTTAAGCCATTCTCAGACATGTTGTCCCGCACAAGGATAATTAATGGTACAAGGTCAAATTTGCCTGAAAATTTGAATGGTCAATTCCAATTTCCAATAAAGTCGATATTTTACTAGGAAGTTTAAACAAGTTGTCGTTAATAATGTTGCATTCTAAATACATATCAGACTTGTTTTTGGAAGTAAACTCTGATTGTCTGGTGAGATGTTGACTTAATCTACACAGTTTAGACCGAAGGATCACACTTAACCTGGTAACACCATCATTTTCATGATGTCGCAGACGTCTGCTCGTATACCCGGTGTCTGATCAGGATCCAAACTATTTTCCAACCAGGCTTGCGTGTAAGTTACCGTGAAGCAAACATTGTTCTTCTCCGTTTAAACGAAACTACACGAATAAAAAGCGACCGTCTAGTATAGAAGCATATAAACAAAAGGTTACATATGTACTTGATGATGGGCATATAAGTAATGCATACATGAACTATAGAAGATGTCTGCATCGTTTGTTCTGCATCAAGTCTAGGTCATATTTGAGTATTCGGGGTTGATATCAGTCGGCAATCTTTAGCCGGTCGGTTCATTGCTGATTGATTGGGGTAATGTGATCCCCATTGTGGGGACTGTCTTTTATATGTTTATTCATGTTTTATTTCAGATCTAATTATAGTTATTTTGTCTTCTCTCGATTTGTAGGTACATATATATTATTTCATGTAAAGCGCTTTTGAACGCACAACCCCTGTGTGAAAAGAGCGCTAGACTATATAAATCTAGTATAATAATTTTAAAAACATAAGGTGGAGAAAACGTTAGTCTTTCCAAGTAAACGCTTTTACGCTAAAACTATTATTTTCATTGCAAATATTTGGAGCAAGATCAGACGCCTGATAACCCGGCGTCTGATCAGGCTCCAAACTGTTTGCCACTCGTATAAAAATGAAAAGTCAGATTAAAAAAAAAAATGTTATTTTGTACATTTTATTGCAATGAGTTTGCGTTTCGTTTGCAGTAAAACGGGAAAGAATAACGTTTCCATTATATTGCAAAATGACAAACATTGCTTACAGTGGAGAAAGCGGTATTTTTTCCTTTTTAAACGCAAATGAAACGCAAACGCATTTCATTAAAATGGTGAAAATTACAACTTATTAGCAATCCTGATTGTTAATCTTAATCTGAGTGGCAAACAGTTGGGAGCCTGATCAGACGCCGGGTAACCCGGTGTCTGATCTGGCTCCAAACTGTTTGCACTGGAAATGAAACGCGTTTATTGGGAAAGAATAACGTTTTCTTACATAACTTCCCCTGTTTTCTATAGCGAACAACGATGACGAAAATCCTTTATCTCCAACATGTGTAAGATCACTTTGATGACGTCACTATAACGTCACTATTTATAACGGCGTTTTGACGTCACCGGGGTTCCAAAAAAAAGCACATTGCTTTAAAAAATAGCTTAAATCGTTGGTAATGTGAGAAAAAGAATCTGTCCCTCGTCGATTTTTAAGACAAGTTGATCTCAAACTCGTCTAGAATAGAAAAGTTAACATTTCAATTCTTGACTCGTTTGAGATCAGCTTGTCTTAAACATCGACTCATGACAGATCCTATATTTCTCCACTGTATCCTGATCAGAGGGTGCTACTACAATGTCTTCACAAGGCAAGTGTACTCTTCACGAGTACATTATTTGGTGTTTGGTTGAATATGATAAGAGTTAGCAAAATCGTATTTAAGGATGTGAATGCAAACATGAACGTGTAAACAAATCTATTAGAGTATTTGCGCATAAATGGGCTTAGGCAAACAGTGTAGACTCAGATCAGACGACACGTAATGCATATGCTGTCATGATATGATTCTGCACTGTTTGCTAACAGGAATAGCTATAACAGAAAGGAAAGTAGACCAGGCACTCATTCAATGAGAAATGGATTCGTCCAATATGTAAGCATGGAATAACCCACTTGGCGTAACTGAAGTCAAAGAGTGAAATTGTGGCTTATCTGTTGATCAGTAAATCGGAGGCGTTGCATTTAAATACGTGTGTGTGAGGGAAAATCTTTAATGATCCTCATTCAAAGGTATTCCATTAGGAATTGGACACGGAATCGACTTCTCTGAATCAAGAGTGTCATCCTTTAGTCTGGCAATCGTGACCTAACACATTCAACCCTAGCGACGAGTTAAGGAGCCCTCTGATTAGGGTCTACACTGTTTGTCATATTGAAATTTATCACATAAACGTGCAAAATATAGAGGGCCGTAAAAATCGTATGACCCACTGGGCATATATTTTATACTAATTTTCGAATCACCAAAATACTGTACTACTACAGAGGAGAATCTGTTATTCTTTCCCAATAAACGCGTTTACGCTAAAACTATTATTTGCAGTGCAAACAGTTTGGAGCCAGATCAGACGCCGGGTAACCCGGAGTCTGATCAGGCTCCAAACTGTTTGCCACCAAGATAAAAAAGAATTATCGGAATTGTCCAAAAGTTGTTCTTTTCTACGTTTTAGTGCTTTGCGTTTGCGTACGTTTGCGTTTAAACGGGAAAGAATAACAGATTCTCCACTGTACGCCGACTGTAAATCAGTAAAGAGAATCTAGACAAACTTAGATCACCACTAGGTATTGAAACATTCCCAAGTATCCTAGAAACATTATTCCGAGCAGTCCCGCAAACTCAGGCTGCAAATCAGGCTGCATAGAGCTGTAGTATTAACAGTGATTCAGACTGTTTTTCAAATTCAGACGTTACAATAATAATGACGTCATGTTGCTCTAACGACGTTATTTTGAAAACGAAACTAGATTCTAAATGTCAACTGATCATATTTAGTCAATTACAGCAATTTTTAAATTAAATATTAATTTAAAATTGAATATGGTATCAGAGAAGTCTTTTCACAGCACATTGATGTTGATTTTTTTTTATTTTAGTTTGATAGCTGTTTTTCATTACGGATGAATACAACCGAATAACGCCTATGGCGAATCGTTTCCTTAGAGCCGAGGGCAAAAGTGAAAGTAAGACCGTTCGGATTTTCGTGTCATTTTGGTGTTTATGTGATAAATAGGATATCAAATTCGTGTGTGTTCAGTCGTGAATTTATTGAACTCGTTGGATAAAATGATATGATTTTATCCAACTCGTTCAATAAATTCACGACTGAACACACACTCATTCAATATCCTCTATATATTGTAAAATTCAACCCTAAATAGTCAAAATTGACTAGTCTTATTTCGAAATTGGATTTTCCCATTAAAATTTTCAGGGGTGAATGAGTTAACTGGTATTTACAAACAATTTGGATCAAGATCAATCATTGAGTAACTCGGCGTCATACCTGGATTCAAGCTGGTCCATACTCTTCTCAAAGGTTCTTCAACCTGAAAATGCATCTTAAGTTAACTCTTTGAACCCTTGTCCCGCATATTGCCGTCTTTTGCAAACAGTGTTCATGTGAATAGTACACTTGTCCCATGCAAACAGTGAAGACCCAGATCAGAGGGCTCCTAAAGGAGCCCTCTGATCAGGATATTCACTGTTTGTCATAATACCAAACATTGACAAAAACAACCCTTTAAAGTCAGAAATGTACTAGACTTAAATGGAAACTGGAATTGTCCATTTAAAGTTTCAGGGAGGAAAGAGTTAATTTGTCAATATTTGCAGAGACAATTGCAAAGCAGATGCTTTAACGACTGTAGAAGTGTTAATGGCGTTGGCAATAATTATATACATGTGTAATATGGTAACTAGGTAACGAAAAGTAAATTTTGATATAAACAACAACAAACGGGCTAAATTTGGATCACAAATGTTTATGTACAGTAAAACCTCTCAATAATGACCACTAGAAACAAAGCTTATATTAAAGACATGTGGCAGCTTTATGTTTTACTTTCACGTTGCTTTAAGCAGTCACCTGCAATAAAAGCATAATAATTATCCAAAAATAAGTGGTCGTAATATAGGGGTTTACCTTACTGAACCCTTTCATCGCCAAATTCAAAACCTTTCGATCTCCATTTTATACCAAATTGTAACTGAAGATATATACATGTATATACAGATTGGTAAATAGTTTTGAACTTGATAAGTTGCGGCGTCTGAAAAAGATCTTAACCGTTTGTAAATGCGATTGTAGTCGGATATGGCTGCGATATGGTTAAATAAATTTTAATAGTTTTGTTGTCATGGTATCGTCTGCTTAAAATTTATCGCGTGCTTTTATTTCTCAGATTAAAATTTCCGACCTCTGTGCTTGATAGTGAAGACCGGTTTGAGTGTTTAGTAACTAGTCGTCCAATTGTTACATGGTGAAAAGGTTGTGACTCAATTTGGACTCAAACCCAGGGTACCTACATGCACTACAGTGGAGAAAATGCTATTCTTTTCCAATGAACGCGTTTACGCTAAATCTATTATTTCTATTGCCAACAGCTTGGAGCCAGATCAGACGCCGGGTAACCCGGCGTCTGATCAGGCTCCAAACTGTTTGCCACTCATAATTACATGAAAAGTCAGATTGTCGAAACATTGTCATTTTTTACGATTAATGTGTATATATGATGAATATGCGTGTCATGCTCTTCTCGAGTTTGGTTTTAACCGCCTAATTGTAGAGGCGATAGATTATGTTGTCTGTGCCAATAAAGAATATTTGACTTTGACTTTGATTTGATTTTGTATTATTTGCGATTTGATCATTATTGTGTAACCGGGTCACTGTGTGGCTTGTTAGCTCAGTGATTACAGTGTTAGTATACAGTGGAGAAAACGTTTTTCTTTCCAGTTAAATCGCACACGAAACGCATCGCAATTAATCGTAAAAAATGACAATGTTTCGACAATCTGACAATCTACCATTTCAAATTTTAAAAAGAGATTTCAAGAGTGAGGGAACTGCGAAAACAAGATCCGAAGTGGGAGGGTATCGGAGACCACGGAAAACAACGCGACCCCACTCCATATTGCAAAGCATCTGTTGTGTTCAGGTGCTGTAAAACATATGATAAAGTTGGAACCCTGACACCAGTTGATGGTAATATCAATTCCAAGAAATATATTGAAACTCTAGTTACACATTTGTGGCCAGTTATTGTTAAAAAACTCTAAAATAGGCCCTACAGTGCCTACGATGACTATGCTAACCGGCATAAATCTAGACTCTCCATCGAATGGTAAAGGAACGGTAATATGCCGACAAGTGTTCGACCAGCCTAAAGCCCAGACTTAAATATAATAAAAAATGTGTGGAAATCTTTGAAAACTAACTTGTGCAAGCGTGCAGTGAATCTCAAAATTAAGCATGAGCTTATCAGGCATGTTCTTTGCATTTGGGATCGTTACAGTCAGGCCTATGTACAATCACTTTATGAGGGTATTCCAAGAGTAATTCGGTATATTCTGAAAGAAAACGGGTCTATTTCGAAATACTGAAAGTTTCAGGTAAGTTGGAGTTGCCGTTTTGAGTTGGTTGATGTTTAAAGTTTGCATGTGCTTAGAGTAGAGAACAAAACGGCAGCCATTTTGGGGAAAGACTTATGAGCCTCGGCTGTATATTCATTCATGAGTCACGGAGCATAAAAAATAATGCCATTAAAGTTCAAAATATACAGTAAAGTATTTATTCAACTATGCTTCAATTTGCACACTGCTTATCTGTTAGTCTGCAGTCTATAGATGGTAACGTTTTATGTCTCGTTGTATTGTTATAGTGAGCATTTTAATTCAACGACCCTGAAACTTCAAATGAACAATTCAAGTTTTTTGGTCCATTCTTGATTATGTATAGATAGTTGGTTTTTCAAAATAATGCTTTAAAAAAAGTGCAGACCCAGATCACAGGAATTTTGTAGAATTTCATTTGCATTTGTAGACAGTCTGGATCAAAATCAGACACAAAGTATGTCTTAACACATTCAACCCTAGCGACGAGTATACTCGTCATTTAAACAGTGTACTGTGAGGATTACACTTGTCATATGCAAACAGTGTAGACCCTGATCAGATAGCTCCTTAAGGAGCCCTCTGATCAGGGTCTACACTGTTTGTCATTTTGAAATATGTTGTTAAAATCAACCATAAATAGTGGAAAATGGACTAGACTTATTTTGAAATTGGAGTTGTTCATTAAAAATTTCAGCAGTGAATCAGTTAAGCAGGTAATGGCATAGCAGTGACGCTGTTAACCCACTGAATCATAGTCACGAGTAAAATATCATCATTTGAAAAAAACAGTGTACATGTTTCATTTTGAAATATTTTTAAACACCATCCTTAATATCCACAAATGAACTTGACTTAATTGGAAACTGAAATTTTGTAATGAAAGTATCCGGGGTTAATGAGTTTACCAAAGCAACATGGAACTGTTATTATTATTATTATTATTATTATACCATATTGATATAGCTCTCTTTTCACACAGGGGTTTTGTGTTCAAAAGCGCTTCACATGAAATTACATAAATGTACATACGAAGTGAGAAAAGACAAAATAACTACAATTAGATATAAAATAAACATGAATAAAGATACAAAAGACAGCCCCCAAAAGGGCGATCACAATACCCCCATCAATAAGCAATAAACCCACCAGCTAGATTGCCTACTGATAGTAATAATAGTAGAGCGCCCAATACAGGCCGCCGAAAAAAGACAAATAACTACAATTAGATCTAAAATAAACATAAATAAACATGCAAAATACAGCTCCCAAAACGGCGATAACATTACCCCCATCAATCAGCAATGAACTGATCGCCTAAACTGTTCATTCTTCCAATACCAAGGTACGTTGTATTTATTGCCAGCGTGATGTTGCTAGGAAAACCACCATCCATCCCGACTTAACATGTCAGGACTCTATGTTATGAAGCGTTTGGTTTAGCCTGAGATCGCTCTCAAGCATTTGATTGGTCAGACTAGGGCTTTTGTTCAAATCTGACCAATCAAATGCTTTAACACGATATCAGACTCAACTCAAACTCTTTGTAACCTTAGGATCTGTGCTCGAAAGACGGGTTTCCATAAAACAATAAGAATAACAACAAAAACACGTTTGAAGCCTGATCTGACGCTGGGTACAAATGTACATTGGTACAGTGGAGAATCTGTTATTCTTTCCCAATAAACGCGTTTACGCTAAAACTATTATTTGCAGTGCAAATAGTTTGGAGCCAGATCAGACGCCGGGTAACCCGGCGTCTGATCCGGCTCCAAACTGTTTGCCACCAAGATAAACAAGAATTATCAGAATTGTCCAAAAATTGTTCTTTTCTACGTTTTAGTGCTTTGCGTTTGCGTACGTTTGCGTTTAAACGGGAAAGAATAACAGATTCTCCACTGTAACGACGCTACGTTGAAACGGAACTGAGCGCAAACGAAATAGATATAATGTAGTGAAAGAATGATTACTGGAAACCTGGTGATATTTTTTAATGATGGCAAACGGCTTTGAGAATGAACAGGAAAGCATCGTTTTAGCACTAACGCGTTTCGCCACCGTAACTAGCTACATGTACAGTAGAGAAAACGTTATTCTTTCCCAATGAACGCGTTTCCGCTAAAACTATTATTTCCTTTGAAAACAGTTTGGAGCCAGGTCAGATGCCAGATAACCCGGCGTCGGATCAGGCTCCAAAATATTTGCCACTCAGATCAACATGAATAGCCGGAAGTGTCGAAAAATTGTCATTTTCTATATCTTATTGCAATGCGTTTCGCTTGCATTTAAACGGGAAAGAATAGGGTTTTTTCCACTGTACATGTACATGTATTTGGTCAGGCTCCAACCTTGTTAACACTCACACTGATCCAAAATGTAAGCATTTGAAAATCGTAATTTTCAAGATATTATTGGATCGCTTTAAGTATCTTTTCAAAGGGAAAGAATAAAGTTTCCTTTGACACTGTTAAGTTGTTAATATGCTTTATTGATAAAACAAGGCTTTATTGATAAAACAACGACTTGGATCGCAAGCTCAACAACAAAATAAGGAAACTGTTGTTATAAGGACTCTTACGACCGCCTGTGCAAATAGCCTAAGAGAAGCGGTATTTGTATCCATGGTAATATCGCTCATGGAGCGTTAATAATGTGATAATCTTGAAGAAACACACGGCATTAAACAAACTGACCAGATTAACCTGTTATTAAAAGTATTACAAAAACTGCCTCGTAGAGTGGAGAGAAACATTATATTTTACAATTTACTACATGTATTATTATTTTTATGAAGGTGATGTGTTTAAGTAGGTTTGGGATCGAATCGCGCACTCTTACTTGCGTTATACAGTCGAAACTCGATACATCGAACTCGCGTTAGTTCGAACATACACAACGTTGAAATACGGGTTAGTTCGACTTTTAAAGCGAGATCTAGTTTTCTAAATTAAACTGATGAAAAGGTTGATTTATGCGAGTTCAAAGTATCGAATTTCGACTGCACTACCCTTAGGAAATTCATCTTGTCCAGTGGAGAATGAATTAGCATAGGTTTTTCACGTTTAAACCCGAACGAAACACAAACGCATTGAAATGAAATGCTATAAATGACTGTTTTCAATATTCTAACGATTTATCTTAATATGAGAGGCAAACAGTTTGGAACAAGATGAGACTCAGGTTAATCCGGCGTCTGATCTGGCTCTAACCTGTTTGCAATGAACACATTGTTTCAAGCATATACAATGTACACGTGCGTGTTTTAGGAAAATATAACGTCTTGCTGACTGTACATGTATCAGAGTTAAAGACAATCGCTAAATTTATGACAAATGCTCAAACATGAGCTTTTTGTTTTCCGTTTATTCTTGTCGCCGACATTTTATGACATTGTGTTTGTGTTTAGTTTCGGTTAAACCTAAAAACAATAAGGCTACTGCCATTGTACACATTGTACACTGCTTACTTTGTACTTGCCGAGAGCACGCACCTGTCTAAGAGATGGAGCTACAGTGGATACTACGTTATTCTTTCCCGTTTAAACGCAAACGAAACGCAAACGCTATGTACTAAAATGTAGAAAATGACAATTTTTTAACAATTCTGAATGTTGATTTTAACCTGGATGACAAACAGTTTGGAGCCTGATCAGACGCCGGGTTACCCGGCGTCTGATCTTGCTCCAAACTGTTTGCATTGGAAATAATAGATTTAGCGATTCCACTGTATCGGATATTGATATTTGTCTCTCGCTCTTTCCACATAGTTTCCAGGTAACAAACTGGACTGTCGTAATTGCAAGGTAATGGAATGATAATATAAAGCTCAGTCCTCCATACATACTCGTATGTGACACTTAGAGTAAAGTCACATTTAAATGCAACTGAGGAATTAGTCGCAGAAATGAAGCTATGCGAATGTGAAGCACACGTGATCTTGGCAAATCCTATTTGATCGATGTGAATAACCTTCCGAATAATCCAAATTAAGTGAAAATGTTGTAGCGGATAAAAGGATTTACGTGAAAGAGGATTGTTATTTGCATAAGCGACTTATGGTGCAATATACTAAATATTGTTGAGCGAAGAACTAAATGAGAGGAGTTTGATACTTTATTATCAAAAATTATTAATATAATTTAAAATTTCGGTATTATTGTGTAAAACACTCAGCAAAGAAATACATATTTAATCTAAACACATCAAGCATACAAAAATAATATATAAATATGAGGATGTAGCTGCCATAAGATAAGTAGTATCTGGATATACCATGGACAACATAACTTGAACCTTGCTGCAGTTTTACTCCGTGAATTACTCCACACTGGGTCCATATACAGTGACCACAACAGCAGTGGAAGATGTCGTATATCATCAACACAACATATTGTCGAGCGATGGTGTACGGAATGAACGTGACGGTATTGCAGGGGGTCACGCCCTCCATAGAGCTCTACGAGACCTTACTACTTGTGGTAGGGTTTGGCATTTTCGCTACTCTCGTGGCCATCATGTTTTCCTTCATTCGGAGCAGAGTTTACAAAGACAAAGTAAGTATATTGTCTATTGTACAGTCCAACTTGTATTGAAACCTCAAATGGACAATTCTAAGTTTTAATTTAATCTAGTCCGTTTTTTACTTTTTATGGTTGACTTTTACAATATATGTCAAACTGACAAACAGTGTATACCCTGACCAGAGGGCTCCTTAAGGAGCCCTCTGATCAGGCTCTATACTGTTTTCATAGGACAAGAGTACTCCTCACAGGTACACTGTTTGCAAATGACGCATATATGCGTGACTAGGGTACAAAGAGTTACGCGGTCACTTATTGAAGAAGTAAAGTAATATTTAACGAAAGTCCATCACTAAATAGTAAATACAGGGCACAAGTCATGCAGAAGGCTCCTATAGGAACGATTCTGCATCTCTTTTGTCGTGCATTAAGCTGTCGTCTACCTTAAATACTAGAATTGTAGCTCATTTTTACCGGTCGCTTAATTCACGTTTACTGACGTAATGGAACATTTATTGACACTTTTATTCAGTAATTTTTGTATTTTATAAAATACACTGCAGCACATGTAAGTTTGTTTTTTGCTTAAATAGATAAGGAGTGTGAAACACTTAATGGTACAATCACGTACAAAATACATGTAGGACCGGAAGAGAATCAATAAATAAGATTTGATTGTGCTTGAGTAACTTTTCTGGAGTTTTTGGGCATATTTTATATCCGTTATTGGATATATTATTTAAATAAATTTGATACAATATGTTTCATTTTGATATTTGTCAAATTCCCGATTCGACGCGAAAATTCTCAATTTCAGGGGTCTTGGTCATATCCAAAATTGGTGAAAAAGGTCCCGCTTTGAACATCACGAAAAAGTTCTCGTACAATTCAAGTAAAAGATCATTTTTAAAGATGATAAACTTGATGTCAAATGATTGTCTTTGCCTAACGTTGCTACTTGTTTTGACGTACAGCCATATGGAGCGCATTCGTTGCCAAAAATCCAGACATGCAATCACCCAGTTTTCAATTATTGTTTGGCCAAAAACGATATGTATTTGTATAAATGTCGTTTAGAATCATGCAAACTTAACATGTAAATGTCTGTTTACATGTGTATACTGTATTCCATAAAAAGGTGTTTATAGTTTATACTTTAAACACTTGCAATTCTTTCATGTAAAGCTGTTAACAAGGGAACCAAATTCACGATTTAATGTTACTTTCTAAGACAGAACTACATATAACCAACATTTGAAATAAACATTTTCCGCCTGGAAGAATTGAAAGTACGCTTTGCGAAAGACGTTTAACCTTTTGCAAACAGACACCATACAATGAACTTAGGATATTCGCCAATGTACAACGGACAATGTAGAACGTAACAAATGAGTCACGAGGGCGTGTCTTAGCTACATAAGCCCCTCCTTCGACGCGTCAATTTTCCTTCGTGAAGTTTCGGTATTTCCTAGAACGTATGCCAAGAACTCTGAGGTGTTCCGAGTGACTATAATTCTGCTTTACTTTCAACCTGCTTTAAAGGGACTCACAGCCGGATGGTGTTCTTGTCAAAATAAAATAAAATACTCAAATAAAAGCAAATTTGTGGCATTATTTGGCTTTTGACATTAAAAACATATGATCAGTCCAAAAAACGTCTCAAGAATCGTCACCGAATCTTAGTTTTTTAGATATTTTCCATCGTTTTTCCATAGCGTTAGCTAACGGTATAGTTGTTGTTGCGTCTCTACACGGGGTCAGACATAAACCCGAGCCGAATAATGTTCTATTAATAGCTATCATTGAAGTACGTTAATTCGCTACCATATATATAGAGAGCTTGCGTAGCCGAGGGCGTAGAGGCGATGCCTCATTTTTCATTTTTGTCTCCGCATGGATGGTCACGGGTTCGAATCCCACCAGAGCCTCTTCTTCTTTTTTTTTGGAAATGCATTTTTTAACAGAATTTATTATCCTAAACTAAATTTTACCCATTTATATAAGCATTTGACCTATATTTACAAATTACTATTTTTAATGCTTGATCCGGTTGCGAGCCTCTTTAAGTAGTCACCTATTTTCAATACTAGAAATAGGCTATCAGGTAAAGGGTTAATGTTACTAAGTCTTCACAGGTACACTGTTTCAAAGGACCCATAGATGCACCAATAGGGTTCAAATGGTTAAAGAAGCTGAGCCCACCTTAAAGCAGGATAAAAGTAAAGCAGTTAATCAAAAGCTGCCACAGGAGATTTCTGCTTTACTTTTATCTTGCTGTAAGCAACCACTTTATAACCATTTCACACATAGATGCACATGTTGGCAGTTTTTTTAAATTATTCCTATTACAAATTTAATGCATGTACCTTTTCATACTTCTACAAATATCATCCTGATAAAGAGTCATTGGAAACCTTGAGTCGTTTTATAAAACTTTGTACGACGAATGTTGTCGTAAGTCAGATTATAAAAGTCTCAATTATTATTTATTTCTCAATCTAATCCTGTCTTGTAACATCTTTTTGGAATCGTCTTGAAAATGTCACAAGACAGGATTAAATAGAGAAATCAGAAATTAAATGTATTTTAAAGTTTTGACTTACGACAACAATGTTTATGAAACGGGCCCCTGTCCTGCATCTGGGCAGATGGATGTTTAAAGCAGGCACATGTAAAGCAGAAAAGTTCTTTCAGGAACTATCTGCTATACTTCAGTCTGCTTAACCTATTACCCCACAGCCTGTTTCTAGTATTGAAGACACGTGACCACTTAAAGCAGGTTGAAAGTAAAGCAGAATGTGCCTTAAGGCACATTCTGCTTTACTTTCAGCCTGCTTTAAGCTACAGTCTGCTAGGAAATAGAAAACATTTCTTATGATACATATTCATGGCTGTAAAAATTGGAATTAATTCTTTAGTGGATGAATAAATGAAAGGCGTAAAAAGGTGTATTTATGGGGTAATGGGTTAAGCAAGCACCTGTCTGTCAAACTGGCTACATACAGTGGAGAAAACGTTATTCTTTCCCAATAAACGCGTTTACGCTAAAACTATTATTTCTATTGCAAACAGTTTGGAGCCAGATCAGACGCTGGGTAACCCGGCGTCTGATCAGGCTCCAAACTGTTTGTCACCAATATAAACATGAATTATCAGAATTGTCCAAAAGTTGCACTTTTCTATGTTTTAGTGTTTTGCGGTTCGTTTAAACGGGAAAGAATAACGTATTCTCCACTGTAAAATCATAGGGCTAGGTAAACCCCCGGCGAACGATTCCGGTAAGATCCGATTTAGTTTACTCCGCCCAAATTAATATTCGTAGTATTCCGTAAAAATTCCTTATAAGGTCATAGCAAAATTCGCTAGTTTTGCATTTGGAGAAATGTAATTCTCGACTTGCAAGAGTCAACTGTACACTGGAGAAATGTCAATGTCGGTCGTCAATCCGCAACTTTCGGTTTATATCTGTGTTCAAGTTTATTGAAAATAGATGATTTCAGTTGGATTTTCGGATGCAGTTCTTTGCTTGTGACGGTTTGAGGAATTTCATTCTGATCTGTAGGATTAATTTGTCAATTTCATGAAATGTAAAGCGGGTGTTTGCTTTGAACAAAGCAGAAAGTCAATTCTAAAAATAGCATTGTATGGTCATGACTAACTTATGGACAAGTCACATTTATATTTTGTACAGTCGGGTTTGTATTTTATACAAACTACAAAATAGATGTTAGCATCTACATGTCTAGATTATTGGCAACGATTGCGCTCCATACAGCCAGGGCCCTCCTACGCTTGTTACTAGCTGGACGTCGCGATAAGTCTATTGATACAGTTCACCATTATACAGCCGAATTGAGCGTATTTGTTTCCCGCGAATAATTATAATATTAGTATCGCCTGCTTTAATATTGGTGTCTGAAGTATCGTTTGAAACATAGATTTAAGGCAGACTTGCTGAAGAAATTTCGGAACAAGTGTTAAACAGTTTGGATCCGGATCAGATGCCGCGTCACGCGGCGTCTGATCAGGATCCAAATTGTTTGCAAATTTGCTGATGTCACTTACTGACTAGGTTAAATCGACGTTAGCCTTTAGCAAATAAACAAGTTAATCACATAACTATCAAGGTCAATTTCCTTATTTGATCTGTATTAAGCTTTATGTGTTCAAATGCTACTGTTATAATAATTGATATTCTAAAAGATATAGTGTTTGCAATGATTTTCTGGAATTTGCAAATGGTTAAGGTCCAGATCAGTCGCCGATTAACTCGGTGCAAGTAAAATAAGGAAGGCGCTAATGACAGTCGACTGTCAATAGCGACTTCACGTTAAATTCACAAATGACAGTCGACTGTCACTAGCGAATTCAACGTGAAATCGCTATTGACAGCTGTGTTAGTAAGCAATAACAGTTATTTGATGTGTGAACGAGGCTGAGTGGTGGAAATACGTAGATTGAGACAGAGAGGCAGAGACAGAGACATACATACATACAGAGGGACAGACGGACGGACATACATACAGACAAGACAGGACATGATGGAACGAAAGGACGGACGGACGGACGGACGAGGTTTACCTGTGTTTCCTTACACATTTGGCTAGCCACATAACAGATAATTTCTTTTTGCTCGAACTTAGGAATAAAATGATCTAGAAGCTAACCACAAACTTATTCCGACTAATAGCAAGGTTAATGTCAAAAGAGATGGTCAATGTTTAATGTCACGAGAGATGACCAGGTTGGTTTCATGTTTTTCACTTATGTGACTAGGTATTTTAGCCACACAAGTACCGGCGTGTGAGTTCGGACGGACGGACGGACAGACAGGTAGACAGACACACAACATAACACTATGGAAGTCAACATTACATCTGTTCAATATTGAAGAAGGGGCGATGTCTTTATTTTCATCACCACATTATCACTGTTTTCGACACTATGAGAACATATTCAGATAAGATTAATTGCGTAGTTAAGAGATCATATTAAAATTATATTGAAATATTAGTATCCAAAGAAAATTTCTTACTTACGTCTGTCAATAGCGATTTCACGTCAAATTCGCTAATGACAGTCGACTGTCAATAGCGATTTAAACGTAAAACCGCTATTGACAGTCGACTGTCAGTAGCGAATTTGACGTGAAATCGCTATTGACAGACGTAAGTAAGAAATTTTCTTTGGATACTAATATTTCAATATAATTTTAATATTTTGCGTTTAAGCGGGAAAGAATAACGTGTCCTTAACTGTATTTACTTTGTACACCCTCCGTATGGCACAAATGAAAACGTCGTTCTGTGTTTTCCTTTTCTGGTAATTTTCTGTGATTTTTTGTATAATTATCGTATTTTTAAAACTACACCAAAACAATTTTAAAACAACGTCCTAAAATAATGCTGCTCAAGTTCATATAAGATTTGTTTTGTTTGATAAAATATTGCCTCAAATGTTTGTCTAGGCCCTCATCAGATGCCGTGTTATTCTAACACGCAGGTTTCTTTAAAGTCAGTAGACTCCTTGATACAAGGTTATTAGATAGATATATTTATTTCGGTAAAAAGTGTACATACAATGGCAAAATTAAAGCAAACATACAAGAGCCATGTAATACACACCAAAAATGGTTGCTATATTCTTGCAGATAATAGCTTAAAGCAGGCTGAAAGTAAAGCAGAATGCGTTTAAGGCATTCTGCTTTACTTTAAACCTGCTTTAAGTGGTCATACATGTATATCTTCAATACTAGAAACAGGATATGGGGTAAAGGGTTAAACACTAAATTTGTCAGTTTCAGAATGACTAGACCGTGTTCACAAATAAACACAGTAGAGTGTCAGAACAATTCATAAGAAGAATGATAAAGTGAAACAAACCTGTTTAAATTAACAGGGATACATGTATATTAAAAAGGCAAATGAATGAAAAGAACCCTGAGAAGTACACAAATTAGATTCATGTCAGACTTCGGGTAACCACAGTTTGAATATTCTCCAACCTCCATGCCACTTAGATTACATGTATAATGTATCGCATCATCAAATACAGCGCCCACTCTCTACAACGCCACCCAACGGGAGACACACATGGCGTGCGTTGTTCGGAGGGAGTCGTTATAGGGAGTGAAATTTACAAACAGCTTAAATCCAGATCAGAGGCCGCGTAACACGGCGTCTGATCTGGATTCAAGCTGTTAGTCATTCGTCATTAGAAAAAATTCTATCAAAACGACCATTACGTAACATTGCGAAAAACAGCAGGCGGCAATTTTAAGCAGACGACATTGCAGCCGTGAATAGGTTGGACATAATTGTTCTGTTAAGGGAACTGCGACAATGGTCGTTGTAAAGAGGGAGTCGTTGTTGGGAGGGCCGTTGTAGGGAGGGAATACTGTACTGTAATGTAACAATTAATTTCGTAAATAAATACGAAAGACTCAAGCAGGAAACGTAACACAAACAATACACCCACCTCTGAAGCAGAACACACACACACAGTCATACCACAACACACACACACACACACACACACACACACACACACACACACACACACACACACACACACACACACCCACACACCCACACCCACACACACCCACACACACACACCCACCCACCCACACACACACACACACACACACACACACACACACACACACACACACACACACACACACACACACACACACACACACACACACACACACACACACACACACACACACACACACACACACACACACACACACACACACACACACACACACACACACACACACAATACAATCCCTACATCTACACACGTAATAGAAAACAACACGCAAGACAAACATAAAGCAAAGTGAATATAGGAGCCCGCCTTGGTACGGTCAGTAGCAATCAATAATTAGCAATCAATAATTAATAATTAAAACCTGTCAGTGCCATAGGCGACATAAGCCGGTTTTGTAAACAGTTTGGATCCTGATAAGACGCTGCTTTACGCGGCGTCTGATCAAGATCCAAATAGTTAGCTACTTTTATCAATATTCTTTTGGTCAGATCATCAACATTTGAATTTTGCATACAATCGGAGAAGACTTATTTACTAGACGATATTTTGTCAGAAAAACATAAATAAAGATGGTTTCGTTTGGCATTGAAAGAGTTAAACATCAATTACTATTGCTTCCAAAATGGTTTGAGATAACGCCCACACCCTTTTTAAAAAAAGAAAAAAAGAAGTTATTTCACAGCAGATAACGTTTTCAAACGGTTAGAGTTAACGCACCTACGTATTGGAAAAAAACTACAACAAAAAACACACAAAAAAGTTTAAAAAACCAACCTATAAAAACAAAATAATCATTTAACATCACACAACGTTTCACATACATCTATTATCTAATCTCATCATTCATCAGGAGCGTTATCGCAGTGCCTTAGAACCTAACCCATCCATCCATTCATTGAGCTATCCGTTACTTTTTTCATGTATTTAAATACCCTAGTTTTATCTTTCATGTACGTGCGAATATACGGAATAATGAATGCTTTAATACACGACATTCGTGATATCTGATAATGGTCCTTAACACTGTTATTGTCATCTGCAAATCTTATCGTCTGCAGCAATATTCTCTGAGTTGCGTAGATTTGCCCTTTTTCAGGACAAACCATCAGAGTTTCAAACAGTTTGGATCCAGATGAGACGCCGAGTAACTCGGCGTCTCATCTGAATCCAAACTGTTTGCAACAATTACCTCAAAGTTGCCCTTAGCATGCAGAAGGTTTAATGAAATGTTCACACTCGTATCAGCACTACATGATGCCATATACGACACAAATTATCTGATCTAACAGTGATACATGTATAAACTCGATAATTCGAACCCGCGTTAGTTCGAACATACCCATATTTCAAAGTGTGTTTAACCACTTTTTAACTTTGAAATACGGGTATGTTCGACTTAATCTAGACTTTATCGAACTTCAACTGATGAAATACTGGTACGATTGATTTAAGCGAGTTTGAAGTATCGAGTTTCTACTGTACATGATTTCGTATGTACATGTTAATGCTGTTGATTAATTTTAACACTCATTGTTGAATTTTTAACAATTATTCTGATGAAGTACATGTATCATCTGCTTTGAAATTGTTGTCTGTGAAAATTGTCATTTTGAAGTACATGTATATGTATTTCTAAATTAAAGAACCTAAAGACGAGGCCGAAGCCGTTTGCTTCCCAATTTTTCGAGTAAAATTGTGATCAGCAGAAACAAATATTAATATGGGCGTGTGTTAAATGTGACATTATTGTTTCGGCTCCCACATACGTATCTACTTTGCAGTTTCCGTCTATACTTGATTGTTGGACCAAACTATAGTAAAATAAAAAAAAATTAATTTAAATTAAATATATTATTGAATTAATAGTAAAATCTACATTTAATACATTTAATATATCATTGCATAAATACTTAAAATTAATAGTTAATGATAAAAACGTTCATCCATCTATAATGTCTTGATTGTTAAAATGGATAAGATGTATATTGTAAAACACCAGACACTGTAATGTTTACGTGTAATAAATATTCTGTTCTGTTCATCTTATTGACATTCATTGACATGCAGCTGCTTGATACATAATGTACGTATACTCGAGTTAACCCGTTCAACTCAACACTTTATAATTTGCTGTTAACCTCTCCCCATCCATTACATCGGCTCATATACAACTGCTGCCTAAACTAGTATTTCAAAGTAAGATTTTAAACAGTTTGTCCAAATATTTGATTTGATTTGTTATGATTTTGCGTCGCTTTTAACAGTATTTCAGTCATATCGCGACGCCCAGCTAATTACAGGTGGAGGAAGACCCCGGAAGCCCTTTATGCACTGTGTCAGACACAAATCGGCAACTGGGTAGAACCACCAACCTTCCGCAAGCCAGCTGGAAGGCTTCCCCACATGAAAAATCCGAACGACTGTTTGCCCAAAGAAAATCATTGCGAGTGCCAAACAACTTGGGTTCTGATCAGACGTCGCTTAAAACGTTTCGTCAGATCATGATCGGTACAGGTTGACACGCTAGATATTTAACCAGTGTTTGCCTATGATTCCTCTTTCTTAGTTAAACAATAGTTTATTCAAAGAAAAAAAAAGTATTGATGACAGGCAAAGTCTACGCGAGTCCTCTCCAATTCCTAATTTAAATACAAGAACCATATTAAACTACTTCAGTCAAGAACATGTACGACATTCAGTATACATACCGGTACATTTAATTTGATATTGCTATTTCCTAGTAATCCACCGAAAAGCATAGATAAATGAGGAAATCTTTATGAACCCGTTTATACGGAACTAAATGCAAGCACAATGCGATTAATTTGGAAGAAGAATAAGAAGAAATGAAAGTTGTGAAATGTTAATTAAAATCCGAATGAGCAACTCTACGTCTTATCTTACTCCAAATTGTTTGCAGGTGATATCATTGTTGTGGTACATACTATCATTCTTTGTTTTATCTACCCCAACAGAACACTCTGGACACGGCCTTTGATGCGGGTGGGCGTGTCAGTGTGGGACTCACGGCCACCACTATAGTGTCTCAATGGACATGGGCGGCCACACTCCTCATCTCGTGCACAGTCGCTAGTCGGGTAAGTCTCTTGCCACAGTAGCATCCCTATGCAGTAAAACTTATCTATTACGACCTCTAAAGTGTGCTAATTATTGGGTCTGTAAGACAGATGATTGCTTAAAGCAAGGTGACAGTAAACCAAAAAGTTCCTGTAGGAGCTTTGTCTTAAAAATTACCTTCACTTTGCTTAAAGCTGTCCCCTGTATTTGATATAGTCGATACACTTTCTTTTAGGTGGTTGTAATAGAGAGGCTTAACTGTAGTTTTATTAGAACAGAACAGAACAGAACATATTTTATTGTTGACTTATACATACAGTATTTCGTCAATGCACACAAACAACATTTAAATGGCATGTACACTATGGCTGAATCAATTGTTCTTCATAACTGGTACCAAATAGGTAGGAAGACACATTGTGCCCGCGCATCGATATACGTACATAAATCGAAGACTTTCTTGACTACTTTTAAATCAATATAAAGTCGTTGGCATCAGTGTTAAATGTGGAACTAACATCATTTATTCCACTCGATGTTTCATTTGTATAGTTAAGGTACGTTTCGCTAGGACGGGCGTGTCAATGTGGGACTCAAGGCCGCCACTGTAGTGTCCCAGAGGAAATATGTGACTGGGCTTCTTATCTCGTGTATTGCACTGCAATTTCCAGACAAAACAGACAATGTTGAGTAGTTGACATAGGTAGAACACTACTAATGAACACTAACATGTCTATAATATTCTGAATCTGCATTCTGTCGAGGATTACAATTTTTATTTAATTTCACTAACAAATTAAACAAATACTGTCCTTATTTTCTATATGTAACTGGCTATGTTTAAGTCTTAATTGTTAATAATTATGTTAATCACTCACTTGAAGTTACCCAATTCAGTAACATTATACTCTGTTTGGCTTGTTGTATATACGATAAAAGTATCAAACCTTACAAGTGACGATGGGTGTTCTTTAATGAAAAACTATATTTTTGCATCACGACATATTTCCAGTTTTGAGGATCTTGGTATTGCAAGATAAAACTGGGATTCATCAGTTTGCAGTTCACTCCTTCAGTGAGTTAATGACAATTGTACATGACTTTTGATTTTCCCCCCCTTTTTTCTATTACTTCTCTCCATCAATACTGATGATTATGACTAGGGGTATTTTTTAGGTATATGAACATTAGAATCATTTGATCTACATACGTATTACTAAGATATATGTGTAATAAAGGTTACGCAGCGTCTGTTCTGATTCCGATCATTTTTCAAATTTCAATCAAGTCTCGATCGACACGTCACGGGGTACAGGTTATACATATTTGAATTATTCCCCATTTCCCGCTGGAAATATAGCTGATTTTATATAGTCTCGTTTAACGGGATAACGCACGAGGTCACTACGCAAATACTCAACTTCCTAGTTTTTTGTTATTTATCAACAAATTAAAGTATAAACAGCATTTAAAATAATGAACCTTAACCCTTTGCCTGCTGATCGCGACCTTTCTGATTTTTGCAAACAGTTTGGATCCAGATCAGACGCCGCGCAACGCGGCGTCTGATCTGGATCCAAACTGTTTGACACTCGTCTTTAGGTTTCTTAATTAGAAAATGTAGTATAAATCTAGATTTAACAAATTTTGTAGTGACGATAATTTCGAAGCAGACGACACTACCGCAGAATAAGGGTTAAAAGGTTCACAAACAAACGTATTGAAATCACGATTTCGTAATGAGAATCCTTATCCTGACGTGTTATCGTCTGCTTTGAAATTGTCGTCTGCAAAATATGTCAATTAAGTTTTATACATTTCTTAATTAAAAAAAGTTAAAAGACGAGTGTCAAACAGTTCGTATCCAGATAAGACGCGGCCGCTCAGATCTGGATCAAAACTTGTTGCAAATACCAGTCTAGTCGTGATCGGCAAAATAAAAGTTATTTTGATACTGTACTAACTGTAGATATCTCTAATTTCGAATTGATAAAACTAAGTTATTACGTTTAAAAGTATATATCCTTAGGTTTCTGCTATCAAATGTAATTGTAAATCAAAGACTCATACCGATTGCCACTCAAATGGACGCTTCTTCATTCAAAACGCCTACACTCTAACATAATATACAGTTTAGTATATAAGAAATGACAGCAGACAACACTTTTTAAGCAAAGTACAATTTAGCAATGAAAAGGTAAGCATCATTAAATCACAATGTTCAATCAGTAGTGTTTCGTCAGAAACCATGTATAAACATATATCAAATATCGTTGTTTATTATTGCACTGCCTATGGAACCAAAACGCGACTCTGCAAACAGTTTTGATCCAGATCAGAAGCCGCGGGACGCGGCGTCTGATCAGAATCCAAACTATTTTACATCCGTACAATGGAGATAACTTTATTCTTTCCCGAAACGCAAACGCAGTGCAATAAAACGTAGAAAAATAATAATTTGCTGACAATTCTGACTATTTATTTTTTATCTGAGTGGCAACAGTTCGGAGCCTGATCTAAAGGGGTCTAAAGTATAGATGCTGCTCGGGCAGTATCTAGATACTGCCCGAGCAGCATATTTGAATGCAAGAGTTTGATTTTAATTGTTATCTACGTAGCACTGTCTGTTTACAAAGAGCGTGATACATGTAGCATTGAAAGGCCATCGACAGGTTATCTAGATATTCATGATGGCATGATCTATGAGTTCATAGGGATTCATATTTGGAATGATAGCGATCGAGTCCCCAGGCTTGATTCAATTAACAAATTAGTAAAACTATTGATATAAGCCGATACGAATAAAGAACCACTAATAACGACCAATAATGAGAACATTACTCAGTGTTTCGAAATATGTAATAACTTTGTGCTTAAAAGTTATGTAATAGCCTAAATCAGGATGAAAGTAAAGTTGAAGGCTATTAATTAAACTCCTAATCCCATAGCAAATTTCTGGTTGGGAGAAATCCATCGGTAACGGATACCCGATGTTGAACAGTTATTAACTATTTAATTGTATGCCTTTGTGTAGCTCTAAATGTCAATGAACTTATTCAATTATCAATATGGGCCAAGGGTCAATACTATACGAGGAACGTAACACGGGCTGTAAGCAATACTGAGTACACGAGTACATTTGTACTAACTGAAAATACTATTGTATGTTAATATTACTCATGTGATATTTTCTTTACGAAATCTGAGAGTAATAAAGGATTTATTCTATTCTTTTCTACAGATGACAAGCTCATTTCATGTTCAGCGAAATCTTTATTCTTTCCAAATAAAAAAACAACGTTTGTTCCGGCGTTGCAAACAGTTTTATGCTTTTAGTTATTCATACACCTTAGAAGGAAGTCACAAGATAGGAAGCGGTGAACATGATGCAAGATAAAATTAAAGCAGAAAGCTCATACAAGGAAACAAAATAAAGCTTTGTGTTAGATTCAAGCAAGACGAAAATAAATCCTCTAGGAAAACTTACGACATGTAATCTGGTATAATGATAATGTGCCAGTTTCAAGCAAGGCGACAGTAATGCAGATAACTCATATAGGAGCTTTCCGCTTTACTGTCATTCTTGTTTTAAGTAACCCACTTCCATAAATACCAATAAAAACCTCATACATTAGTCGTCATAACGTGATTTTACTGTAAGTTGTTTTATATTATATGTATTTCAGTATGGTATAAGCGGTCCGTTCTGGTACGCAGCGGGAGCCACTATTCAAATTTTGCTGTTTTCCATGGTTTCCGTACAGATGAAGATTCGTGCGCCGGGAGCCAAGACGTTCCTGCAGGTTATCAGAGCGAGGTTCGGCACGTCCACTCACAAAGTGTTTGTTATGTACGCCCTCCTCACTAACATCATCGTAACGGCCAACTCAATGCTCGGTAGGTCAAAACCCCCTGAAGAGATGTTCCTGGGCCCATGCTTATATCGCGTTTGAGTTGAGTCGGAAATCTTCTCAAGCATTTGATTGGTCAGATTTGAGCCTAGGCTCAAATCTGACAAATCAAATGCTTGAGAACGCACTCAGACTCTACTCAAAAGCTTTATATGCGCTGGACCTGTTCTTCTAAAGGAGCCTAAAGTCCACTCAACAATAGGCATGATGCTGACCAGTGTCCCAATCCTGAGACAATAGGATGATGCATCTGATAAAGCTTATGCGGGACTATAAACCTTAGCAGAAACCACAAAATCTAAAAGAGCTTCAGTTTTGAAAGCGCAGTTACTGTTTATGACTGTTTGCCAACAATATCGACGGTTATCCATTAAAATATAAACTAAACTCTCAAAATGCACCTATTAATGTGTATCTGTTGTTATCTCATTGAACCCTATCGAACAGAATACTCGTCATTTACACACAGTGTACCTATGAAGAGTACAATTGTCATATGCAAACAGTGTAGACCCTTATCAGACAGCTTCTAAAGGGGTATTCTGATCAATGTATGTGCTGTTTGTCAGTTTGTGGTATATAGCAAAACAACAATCAAACAAAACCCACCAACAGAATTAAACAAAAAAAAACCAAACAAAAAACAATAACCCCCAGACAAACCTTAATTGTAAAAACTGGACTAGACTTCATTCAATTTATGAAGTTCTTGTGACTTATACAAATTGTTTTTACCTTTGTGACAGTTTCGGTTCTCCATTGGAGCACCTTCATCAGACTGTGACATCCGCGGGAACGTGACGTCACAGGGCGGGTTTACTACTGTCCCTGTTCATCACCTTTGGCTCCCCCGCTATGTGTAGTGATTCTCTTAGCTTTCTCAGGTATGTGTTGTCTTCCCTGTCCATTATTTTGACCCCCTCCCAGTCTATCACAGGATTTTGACGCGCTATATGGTTCGTCACTGCGCTCAAATGTTCTGTAGATAGCGACGCTTTTCTTTCTGATCGTTTGTAGACTGGGGGTGTGTGGTTGGAGTCCTTCTTATGCTCTCCTAATCTCTTGCCGAGCTTTCTGCCTGTCTCCCCTATGTAGACCGATTCACAGTTCTTACATGGGATGCGGTATACACAACCACACACATCTTTTGTCTTGGTCTTATCCTTTGGATGAACTAGGTTCCTACGTAAAGTGCTGAATGGTCTCATGGCTACACTGATATTGTGTCTCTTAAATATCCTGGCAAGAGCCTCTGATACCTGTTTCAAGTATGGAATGACAACCATTCCCTTTGATTTTCTGTCAGTATCTTTCTGTCTAATACCCTTCCCCTTCCTTTCTTTCTTCTTTGCCTCTGTTTGCTCGACCGCTTTCGTAATAGTCCATTGTGGATACCCACATCCTTTCAGGGCTGTACGTATGTGTTCTATTTCCCGTTCTTGGTTCTTCTTTTCTGTCACTATAGAGAAACACCTGTCTACCAGTGTTCTCACTACACTGAGTTTATGAGCTAGTGGGTGGTGAGAATCAAACTGTAGGTACTGGTCCGTATGTGTTGGCTTACGGTACACTAACAATTTCACTGAACCGTCCTCTTTTCTGACTATGAGAGTGTCCAAGAAGGGAATTCTGCCCTCACTCTCTTCCTCATATGTGAATTTAATACTCACTGTGGTATCAATCTCATTCAGATGCTCAGTAAGATTATCCACTTGTCCTTTTCTGATGATTTCTAGGATGTCATCAACATATCTCTTCCAGAAATTGGGCGTACATGTGATTGGAGATGTTGCAATCGCTTCTTGTTCCAGCCACTCCATGAAAAGGTTAGCTACTAATTGGGAGACAGGGGATCCCATCGCTGTACCAAACTTTTGTTGGAAAATCTGCTCACGGAACTGAAAATATGTAGTGGTGAGGATGAAACCTAGCAATTCCATAATGTCTTTCACTGTCAATTTTGTGCGTTTTTTCAGTGATGAAGGTGCTCCAATGGAGAACCGAAACTGTCACAAAGGTAAAAACAATTTGTATAAGTCACAAGAACTTCATAAATTGAGTACATTACTATCCTGATGAACTTTTTTCGTGGACTAGACTTAATTGGAAACTTAAGTATTCATATGAAGTTTCAGTGAGGAAAGGATTAATCACACGCTGTTATCGGGAAAGAATAACACACCCTATTGTAAAGTGCTAGAACGATGATCGAATATCTGCCAGCATCATTTGAATCATTGTTCGAAAGGAAACAATAATTTGAGATGTTTTCATTAAGGGATTTTACCGAACAATTACATTTGCAATGATGCTAGACTTGGACAAACTGATGAAGACCATTAACCCCTTCACTGCCTTACCCCGAGTACAACGGTTTTACTGTGATGTCTGCTAACACTGATATATGGTGCAACTTTACGTTTCGATCTCGATCAGACACCGAGTTAACAGTCATCTGATCAGGATATAAACAATTTGCAAATGACATTGCACCTGGTCATATGTAGTGAAGGGATATAATTTAAAATTGTTACCACAGAGTCTTATATCATTGAATTGCAGATATTGCAAACAGTGAAATATTTCCGATACACTCAGTGTTTTAAAGTGTTTCACACTAGTAAACGATTGGAATAAACAATAGCAAACAACTCCCTTTTGTACAATGAATAATTAAAACATGCAACACGGTTTGAATAACATGCAACACGGTTTGAATAACATGCACGTACACAGTTGACATTTCCATTGTACAATTGTCATATAATGCAACATATCACGTTGATGCCCATGCACACTGTTATTGTATGCTTAAACAGTAATTCTTGTATTAACCCATTACCCCATTGCTCGCTCCTAGTTTTGAAGATATATGACCGCTTAAAGCAGGCTGAATGTAAAGCAGAATGCGCCTTTCAGGCGCACTCTGCTTTACGTTCAGCCTGCTTTAAGTTACCATCTTTTAAAATATAGAAAATATTTCTTTTGATACATGTTCCTGACTTTATAAATTTGAACTATTTTCTTCAGTTGAGGAATAAATAAGAGGTGTCAAAAGGTGTATTTATGGGGTTATGGGTTAAGTGACCACCTTTAAGTATCTTGGAGATCTCATAAAGTGAGTGTCTGCCTAATGCAGGGCAGAAAAGTGTGAGCTTTCTGCATACATTTTATCCTGCATTAAGCAACATGTATTAAGTACCAAACAAGGGTCTTCTATTCAGTAATCGTTGAACACAAGATTGGCAGTTTTCTAAAGAAGAATCAGTAATGGTATTAACAAGATGAAATAAAACAGAAAGCTCTTCGAAGAACTTCAGCCATTTTTACATCTTGGTTTAATACACCAACAGGCTAGAATACTGGAACCACGCATTAAGTTAAGTAGTTTAAACAGCGGAATTGTACTGTATTAAGTATTTGCCATACGTCATAACTGGCCATTGAGATATTAAACGGTATATTGAAACAAAACAGAAACAAGCAAATGGTTTAATAGACTTTAATTGATAACTCATACAAATAAGCACTAAAATTAGAAATTCTTACAAATACCAGTGCTTTATTGTACAGCGGGGAAGAAAAAACCAAAAGTTTACGAATAGTAAAATTCTGAGAGACCAATATTTCTTGAAGAGTTGAACAATGCTGTAAGAGTCTAAAACGGAATTTAGCCTAAACCCTATTTTGTAAATGATTTCATGAAACACGTGAATATTTTCAAGCATAATTAAACCTTAATAAGTAGTTGTTAGGAAATAATATATCTAGCGTTTCCTTTTATGTATTCCAACATGATGGTCTATAAATTGAATTCAATTAGTTCACATTTATATCTAGTGGATTCATTGTTTGCTAAGCACTAAAGGTATAACCTTCATAGGAACCAATGCATCGACCCAATCACTTTCTCACTTTATTACTATCCACAGTTTTATCAAATTTCAAAACAAATTGCCGGAGTTATAGCTGGTGATCGATCCATGCGACAGGTTCTAATTTGACTGACTTACGCATGTAAATGTCCCAAGCATGTGTATTGGTAACAAAGATAACATATCACCTTTTTCACAGAAAACTGCCAAAGTTAAAAATTGTGTTTTTGAATTAACGAACATGCTTTACAATTCAATAATTACAATTGAATATTGAAAGGTAAAGTATTGTTTCTAACAACATATAACTTTCCTTCGAACATTCAATGAATTCAGGAAACATTGTGAGATCTCAGACATTTCATATTTGATAATTTCTTCAAGTTTCGCTTAGAGAGCCCGATCAAGTGTAAACGTTATCAGAATCTGTAATTTGCACCCTTGGCAATAAATTCTCCCAGTGTGAATAAAAATGTTAAAAGTTATGTTGTGAGCAAGTAATTTGGTCAATACATTGGTACCAATGAAGGTGTATACACTTGACACTTAGCAATCTATGAGTAGAGTATATTTTATGAGACCATTTTCTTTTGATGGGTACAAATACTAAGTTTCAATTGGTTGTGGTAGAAATTTCTGTTAAAAGCTAAACAAACCAATAAATTCTTATACAATTTTCAGATAAAAAAGCTTAAAATCGATATGCAAGTAGGAACGATCAAACACCTATTCTGGGAGTGCAATCACGTATAACAACTTTGGAATAATATATCAAACTGGTTAGAAAACACGAATCTTAGCATGAATGTAGATTATCAAACAGTTTTTCAATCTGAATTCCTGTTTTACGCTAATAATTGTTCTACTAAGGCTTTTAAGATCGTGTCACCTGTCGGATTCTGACTTCCAGGTGGCGCAGCAGTCCTTTCCGGTCTGACCAAAGACATGGGCGTGGAATATGCCACGATGTTGATGGCCGCGGTAATTGGGACGTACACGTTTATTGGCGGACTCGGAGCCACGTTCTATGTGTCCTTCTTCAACACCGCAATGATCTTTATCATGATGCTGGTGTTCATAATCAGGGTGTTTGATGATCCGAACAATACAGACAATCCCCTTGGTAAGCAGTTATATTATTGCCACTCAAATGAAAGTTTGCTTTTAACCCTTTACCTGATAGTCTATTTCTAGTATTGAAGATAGATGACTTCTTAAAGCAGGTTGAAAGTAAAGCAGAATGCGCCTAAGGGCGCATTCTGCTTTACTTTTAGCCTGCTTTAAGCTATCGTGTGCTAGAATATAACAAAATATTTTCTTTACTATATATTCATGACTGATTAAATTGGATCTATTTTCTTCAGCGGAGGAATAAATAAAATGCGCTAAAAGTCGCTCCTATTGGGGAAAGGGTTAATGTTTAAGGAAAGATGTAGCTGAAAGCATGAATTAAATAATAACGCAAAACATTCTCAAAGCTTTCATTTCACCGTTTATATAAAAAACTGTCTTTGATATCATAATTCATTGGTGGCGTTGCTATTTGCAAAATGCATGTAAATCCGAATGTTTCCTGTGGGAGCTTCCCTTGTGGTGGTCATTTGTCTTCAACGTTTAACTCATTATCCCCTGAAACATCAAATGGACAATTCCAGCTTGCAATAAAGGCTGGTCCATTTTTTACTAATTAGGATTTTTTTTGTAAGAAATTTCAAAATGCCAAACAGTGAAGTCCCTGATCAGAGGGCTCCTGTAGGAGCGCTCTGATCAGGGACTTTACTGTTTGTATAGAACAAGTGTACTCTTCGCAGGTACACATTAGGTAAAGGACGCATATATGCATCACTAGGGCTCAATGAGTAAACCCATTCACTGCCAAGCCCGTATGATCTAGCATTTTCAAACAGTTTAAATATTGATCAGATGCCGCGTCACGCGGAGTCTGATCAGGATCTAAACTGTTTTACACTTAAGTAACTTATTTTGAGATACTAATATTTACATTTCAAAATTTCAGCAATAAAAGCAGAAGATTTGCTTTTCGAGCAAAGGATACAATGGCAGTGAATGTATTATACGGGTATGGCGTCTTATGGCAGTGAATGTGTTACAGGTTATGACGTCATAATGGCAGTGAATGTATTATACGTGTTATGACGTCTTATGGTAGTGAATGTGTTACAGGTTATGACGTCATAATGGCAGTGGATATATTATACGGGTATGCCGTCTTATGGTAGTTAATGTGTTACAGGTTATGACGTCATAATGGCAGTGAATGTATTATACGGGTATGGCGTCTTATGGCAGTGAATGTGTTACATGTTATGACGTCATAATGGCGATGAAAGTATTATACGGGTTATGACGTCATAATGGCATTTAAAGTGTTATACGGGTTATGGCGTAATGATGACAGTGACATTGTCATTGAAGATGGAAACGTTTCTTCTTTACACATCTGTCTGTGTTTTTTTGCATTCTGTTTTGAACATCTACCCATTTCTCACAAATTATTATACCATGTCGTAATATTGGGATTTCAATAAAGATAGTCAAGAATTGTTTACGAATACTTGCACTTTTTTGGTTGGAATTGGGAAATTTCACTTATGCCAATCATCTCTTTCCCAGCGTCTGGTCAGGATCCAAACTGTTTGCAAAGTCACCGTATGGCGCCGTTGGCAGTGAAAGAGTTAAGCTCCTTATACAAATGGCGTATTAGACGGGGAAATTATTAAACTTTTCTATTTCCAATGTGATTTATATTTTTCGAGGTAGGTTAGCGAAACTGGACCAAAACAAAAGGGTCTTAGGAATCAATATGCTTATTTGCAATTTAGAACAACACCCACGTATAACATAAACTCATTTCTCTTCTAAAGGAAAGGGTTTTCACGTCCTTTAGTACGTATTAAACTAGTGTCACCATGAAATATTTAAAAAAAACTGATACTGTTGTTAATGAGTAAAGTAAAAGTGCAGCCTCGATGTTACAGAAAACAATGAAAAAACTTGTTCAAGCATCGATAATGACAGCGTTAGCCATTGATATGGAGTCCGAAAAAACATAAAACTTTTTGATGCACATTTTCGTTATAAATGCACGCACTGTGGCGTTATTTGACGGAATTTGATGAAATAAACAGTAATATATTGATAAATTAGTCATTTCCCGAAGGTACCACAAGAGAATATCGGCGATCTAGTCTATTTTAGCATCAGATTAAGTCGATAATTAATTTGTTGGATTCCGCTGTGTACCTTGTATTTATAATAGAAGTCTGGTAAACAATGAATTTTTGGAAATAGATCTAGATGTATGTGTCAAATACCTGTGTGTGGGTCAAGATGAGACACAGAGAAACTCGACATCTCATGTGGATTCAAACTGTTTTGCGCTCTATTGATAGTTCTTTTTTAAATTAATAAAACACCTAACAGACCAATACACTGTGAAAGCTGTTGTGGACAAAACCAACCCAGCGTGCTAAGGATGGCTTATTCCTACGCAACTTTTAACCCTTTTCATCCCCGCATTTACGTGCCTGGCATTTACAAACAGTTTAAAGCCAATTCAGACGCCGTGTTACACGGCGTCTGAACTGGATCTAAACTGTTTGACACTCGTCTTAGGATTGTACAATTAGAAAATGCACACATCTTAATTTATACAAAAGTTTCAGATGACAATTTCAAAGCAGACGATAATTAAGTAGAAGAAGTGATAACATACGCAGAACAAGACACTGTACCATGGAGTGTTAATTGCATGGATACAATGTACTATTAATCCTACCACTGTCATGGCGTCATACAGTGGAGAATGTGTTATTCTTTCCCGTTTAAACGCAAACGTACGCAAACGCAAAGCACTAAAACGTAGAAAAGAACAAATTTTGGACAATTCTGATAAATCTTGTTTATCTTGTTGGCAAACAGTTTGGAGCCTGATCATCGCCGGGTAACCCGGCGTCTGATCTGGCTCCAAACTGTTTGCACTGCAAATAATAGTTTTAGTGTAAACGCGTTTATTGGGAAAGAATAACAGATTCTCCACTGTATGTTTTATACAATGGTCGTCTGCTTTCAAGTTTGTTCTCAAATCTTGATTTCATGATTAATTTCCTGCAGACACATAGATTCGTGTGCCAAAACAGTTTGAATCCGCGTTACGCGGCGTCTGATCGGGATTCAAACTGTTTGCAAATAATCACTGTACTCACGGTATAAGGCAGTGAAGGGGTTCAATCCTTATTATGCTAAATGCGACTTGATTTATATTTGCAAACAGGTAAGAATCAGACGCCGAAAAATTAGCATCTGATCAAAATCCACATAGTCTGATACTAGCATTCAAGTTTTGATTAATTAAAACGTGTATCAAAACTGGTTTTAAGATATGTCGTAGACAAACCTCTTGAAGCAGAAATTTAATGCGGCCATATGAGTGTTAATAAGTTTCATATTTTCCCATCTGGGATCATGGTTATAGACATGTATAATGTTACAAGTGAACATGCGCTGACCGATTTAATTTATATTGAGAATTTTCAAGAAAATAAACTACTTGTTACAAGACAAACAAATAATTCAGAAACGTTATAAACTGTATCTGTATTATATGTATTGCCCACAAGAAAAAACACTTGTACTTTGGTTTAAATCTTTTAATATGATCAAATTACTCGGGAGAAGTTTACCCCCTCACCGCTTTATTGGCGCCTGCCTCAGTGTTGTTGTCTGCAAGACACGTTTCAAAGTTAGATGTAAGGTTGTATGACTTATTAAATATCGATAAGAGTGTCAAACAGTTTGGGCCCTGATCAGACAGACGACAACGAAGCGGTGAAGGGGTAAAAGCTCATGGAAAAGTTGGCAGTGAAATTGTTAAGTGACAATTGGAATGGTCCATTTCAACTTCAAGGGTCAGTCAATGAGTTGGGGCGGCATTACTTTCATTCTAAGTTGTGCAGACCATTTTATAGTAATGTGATATTGTTTTGACAACTATCTGACTTCTATATATCCCTTCACTGTCACGGTATCATGTCTTTTTCTCCAATATCTTATCCATGCTGGTTCATCACACATGTATAGGAACATTTTGCACTACACTTGTCCTTCATTACAAAGGAGTCTGTCTTAACCCATAACCCAATAGCCAGATTCTAGTTTTGAAAATAAGTGACTACTTAAAGCGGGTTGAAAGTAAAGCAGACTGCGCCTTACCTGCTAGAATAATTAATAGTTAGAGTTTATTTCAATGATTCTTAATGATTAAGAAGCCAACAAATGAGGGAGCCTGCGACCGAATTTGGCTTTCTTAATTATTAAGAAGCCTTGAAATAAACTCTAACCATTTTAGTGTTTGACCCGCCCACATATGACGTCACTTCACTTCATTTACATATTTTTCTCCGCCGACAGATGTTAACACAGCCTGTTACAATGTACATATACATGTATTGTGTGTTTTATTACGCAGCAACATGGCGCATGGCTATTTCGATTTAAGCGGATACGATTTGGATATTTTTGACGATGAGTGTTTTAGTGATTTATTGGCGGGATCAACAGTGGAGCAATGCTCTTCCACCCAATTGTGTTTTCTTTTTCTTATCCCCCCCCCTCCTAAAGATTAAATAAAATTTGAATGATTTTCACAATTTTCTTCCGACTAGCGAGCTACAAAATGTCAGTATTTTTCTCGAAATTGAATTGTACATGTAGATATATCTATATGCACTTTGCTGTGTAATGGATTACCCGTAAAGCTTAAAAGTCACGCCATGGGCGGAGCTGACCTAAATATTAACACATGCGCAATGCTTGCTAACGTCTAAATCCAAGTCTCGAACACTTCATAATTAAATTGCCAAATCTCGTTAATCCCGTTGACTTAATAATTAAACCGAGCGAAAAATTGAATTTTGTGGCTTGCTGATTGACTGAACAGGTAGGCCAAACACTAAGGAAAGTAAAATTATGACACATATTCATTACGGTTTATATTGGAACTATTTTCTTCAGCGGATGAATAAAATGCATGTGCTAAAAGTCGCTTCTATAATGGAAAGGGTTAATGGTAGTCATGTATTGTATTCAGTGACCGTTGCATACAATACTCTACAATACATGTGTTGATACAATGGAGAAAACCGTTATTCTTTTCAAATAAAAGCATTTCTGTTGAAACAATTATGACCATTGCAAACAGTTTGGTGCCAGATCAGACACCGGGAAATCCTTCGTCTGATAAGGCTTTAAACTGTTTGTAACAAAATGTCAGAATTTCCAAACGGTTGTCAGGGCTACCATAAGTTGTTCATGAAAATCCTAAGATTTCCATATTTTCAAGCGCAATTTAAGGATTCGTACCTTTAACTCTGTCGCTGCCAGGCACTATTACACTAACATAATTATGCAAACAGTTTGGATCGAAACAGAGATCTGAAGATTATGGAAGTATCCGTAGGTCTGGATAAATTAAGAAAAATTCGAAGATTTCGGAAAAATACGGAGAAATGGCCTTGTGTTGTCAATTTCTAAAATTTAGTTCTTTGTATTTGAGTTTGAGTGACCGGAAATGATTAAAATATGTCTCTTTTGCAAGTTTGTATCCCTTTTCAGGCTCAATACGGCGGGTTTATGATTTGTTATCCTGTAGTGAGGGTCCCATCGGAAATGAAGAAGGCAGTTACCTCACCATTTTGTCCAACTCTGGATTTGTGTTCGGATTAATCACTATATCTAGTAAGTATCAATACCTTCCACCTGTTACAGTGGAGAAGGCGATATTATTTACCGTTTAAACGCAAACCAAGCGCAAACTGACGCATTAAAATAAAATGTAGATTTTTTCCAATTTTATCTTAATCCGGCAAACAGTTTGGAGCCTGGTCAGACGCCGGGATACCCGGCGTCTGATCAGGCTCCAGAATGATTGTCAGGAATGTAAATGTATAAGCATAAACGAATGTACTGAGGGGGGGGGGGATAAAGTCCTCTCTACTGTAGCATGCTTTGAACGAATTCTCGATACCTGTTGCAAACAGTTTGGATTCCTGTCAATACAGTGGAAGAAACGTTATTCTTTCCCAATAAACGCGTTTACGTTAAAACTATTATTTCCAGTGCAAACAGTTTGGAGCCAGATCAGACGCCGGGTTACCCGGCGTCTGATCAGGCTCCAAACTGTTTGCCACTCAGATAAAAAAATAAAAATAGTCAGAATTGTCAACACATTGTCATTTTCTACGTTTTATTGCAGTGCGTTTGCGTTTCGTTTGCGTTTAAACGGGAAAGAATAACGCTTTCTCCACTGTAACTGTAGCTCAGGTAAACATAGTTCTATACCATACTTCGTGTACTGTTCTGTTATATCGAGGCGTATATATGGAATCCCGGGTCCAATGTTATAAAGCGTTTGAGTTGAGTCTGAGATTGTTCTCAAGGATTTGATCACATGCTTGAGAACAAGCTTAGACTCAACCCAAACGCAAAGTATAAACTTTGGGCCAGATTAGGCAGCTTTGTCAACTCTACCTTACTTAATGACAACATTCTTATGCGGAGGAGGGTCCTCTTCACAGGGTACACTGTAAATGAAGCGTGCACGTGTCACTATGGGTACATGTGTTAGAACTGGCCCCAAAACTGTTTGTAATAGAAATATTTGGCCTGGCATAAACGTGTTTCTTCGGAAAAACTAACGCCTTACTCACTCTTAATGCATATGCCAAAACAATGAATGACTTTCTGCCGACCAAAAAAAGTAAAAGGAAACCGACACATCGACCAGGGCTGCCATACTTTGATCTTGAAAAATCCTAATATTTCCAAATTTTCAATATTCAAGCATGATTAGATATACCAAAAACATGTTGAAAGAAAAGCAGAATGCGCCTTAAAGTACATTCTGCTTTACTTTCAGCCTACTTTAAGCGACCATCTGTTAGGATAAATATTCGAAGATTTCGGAAAAAATCAGGAGAAATGGAAAGATTTATGCATAGTACATCTTGTCTGTTCGACTGAACTTTATGAAGCTAAAAGAAGCTAACTAAAGCAGCAATATCCCTGCGAGCCTTCTTCTTTACCTTCTTTACTTTCATCTGGCTTTAATCAACAACATGCCTCAAGTCATCTTCCGAAAAGGTGGAAATCCACTGTAAAACTGTTTCTGCATATTTTTTTTATCTTTTTCAAAAAGAAAATTGCTTTAATACCTACGTTGACGAACTTTCTGATTTATCGTTCCTACTTTTGATTAAAATACCAAACG